>WNGS01001312.1:49810705-49839771 GCA_020271785.1 Procambarus virginalis
CCCTCTCTCACTCTCTCTCTCTCTCTCTCTCTCTCTCTCTCTCTCACTCTCACTCTCTCTCTCACTCTCTCTCTCCATCAACATTATCTTCTACCCCAGCTGTCTGTTGGGATCTCTTATCTTCTCATGGTGGACATATTTCCTGGGATGCCGTTCACCAGGGCTAAGGCACAGCAAGAACCTTCAAGTCCGCCAGTGAGAAAGTGAAACCACGTTCTTGCTAGTGGCAGTAGAGCGTATTGTCTATGTTAAGGCCTCGTGCACTGTCTCAGGCGTCGGGCCCAGACTCCATTTTCTTTATCACAGCCTCGAGGTTACCTTGAGGTTACCTTGAGGTGCTTCCGGGCTTAGCGTCCTCGCGGCCCGGTCGTCGACCAGGGCCTCACGGTTGCTGGACTGGTCAACCGACTGCTGGACGCGGCTGCTCGCAGCCTGACGTATTGAATCCAGCCTGGTTGATCAGGTAGCCTTTAGAGCCAGCTTCGTGACGGGTGACTTTAAAAATGTATAATCTCCTACTCATACCTTCCTCGGTATGATCTTCTACGTTGAGATCATGTTCACTCTGCGTCATTTTTTTTCTTCTGTCCTTTGTAGGTTACGCGTAATTTACTGCTAAAATCTATATATGGACTTTTCTTGTGTGGGATATCTATTTGTGCTTATTTCCTACCCGAAAAAGCAAGCTCTAGCTGTGGGTCTCGCCTTGTATGTACTGTACGTACCAGGTGCGCAAATGGATCTCGGAGTTATTGTACTCAATATGTGCTTGTAATACTGTGTGTGGTGTGGGGGGGGGGATAATTCATCAAGGTAATCACAGTGAGTCGTTCATTTCTGTTTTTTGATTGTCATGATAGAGAAGGAGGAGAGAGAGAGAGAGAGAGAAGACGAGAGGAGATAGAGAGGAGAGAGAGAGAGAGGAGAGAGAGAGGAGCGAGGAGAGAGAGGCGAGAGAGAAGTGAGGGGAAGAGATAGAGCCAGGGGAGAGGAGAAAAACAGAGGAGCGGCAATATGAGACACAGTGGAGGGAAGAAAGAGCGAGAGGGAAGAGAAGGATATAGAAGGGAAGGGGTGAATAAGGGAGAGAGAGAGAGCTTTGGTAGTAGTTCTACTCTATGCAGTAGTAGTAATGGTAGTAACAGTAGGAGCAATATAACAGTTCCCGCAAGATTACAAGTCTTTTCTCTCTGTGTGTTGGTTCTTGCTTCCTCGCGTCCATTAATAACCAGGAATTATAACGTAATTCATCTATCAAAGTGATTAAACTTGCAAACCTAATTGTATGAGTGAGAATACAAGCCAAAGGCATTGCAGTAGCAGTGGTGGGAGTAGTGGTGGTAGTGGTGGTGGTAGTGGTGGTAGCAGTAGTAGTAGAAGCGTAGCAGTGATGGTGGTGGTGGTGGTAGGAGAAGTAGTGGTAGTATAGATTGCGATAACAAGTTCTAAATCAAAACTATTATTAGACAAATCCACTTGCCTACTCTGTCAGGATGCACCCTGATCACGCTTCTGGCCCTTCCCACCACCCTACATACACCCTGGTCACGCTCCTGGCCCTTCCCACCACCCTACATACACCTGGTCACGCTCCTGGCCCTTCCCACCACCCTACACACACCCTGGTCACGCTCCTGGCCCGCCCACCACCCTACATACACCCTGGTCACGCTTCTGGCCCTTCCCACCACCCTACATACACCCTGGTCACGCTCCTGGCCCTTCCCACCACCCTACATACACCCTGGTCACGCTTCTGGCCCGCCCACCACCCGTCACAATCAGACAATCAGTGGGCCAAGTGTGACTGCTGTATGCCTTCATTACAGCACCTTCAGATTAGTTAAGACGTCTTGTTGAACTCTCTGCCATTCAGGGAGTTGCTGCCTAGCAATGGGACCCCAGCTTATGGTCTGGGTTTGTTGGAGGGTAATATGATCTGAGTGCCTGCTTGTCTCTCCTCCAGTCTGGATACCTGGCTGTCTGCCTGGCTGGGAGATGATTTTCTACGTACCTGCATTTCTGTTGCTTGCCTGTTCTGCTCTCCGCGTAACCTACCTTGCTGCCTGCCTGTTTACGTAGCAACTACAAAGCTGTGTTGCCTGCTTTACTGCCTGCTTAGTTGATTGCCAACCTACCCATCTGTCTGCCTGTCTGCCTGATTGCCTGCCTGCCTGCCCGCCTGCCCGCCTGCCTGCCTGCCCGCCTGCCTGACACATGACAGACAAGCACTGTTGAATGTTCCATTAAACTAATTAATTTTATTAAGGCATGACCGCTGGAACCCTCTCACCCGCCGCCAGAACCCCACCAGGAAGGAGTCGAACCCCATCCCCGACAAGGCTGTGTGTGTGTATGTAAGGTTGGACACAGGAGAGGAGCGTGGTGAGAGGTGGGGTTCGAACCGGAGCAAGTGAGCGAAGCACTTACTGCTCGTGAATATATTGGACATGATCAGGTGCCACAGTTTGGACGACCACAGCCCCAGGACGGGGTGGTGGCCGACCACAACCCCAGGACGGGTGGTGGACGACCACAACCCCAGGACGGGGTGGTGGACGACAACAGCCCCAGGACGGGTAGTGGATGACCACAACCCCAGGACGGGTGGTGGACGACCACAGCCCCAGGACGGGTGGTGGACGACCACAACCCCAGGACGGGGTGGGGGACGACCACAGCCCCAGGACGGGTGGTGGACGACCACAGCCCCAGGACGGGTGGTGGACGACCACAGCCCCAGGACGGGGTGGTGGACGACCACAGCCCCAGGACGGGGTGGTGGACGACCACAGCCCCAGGACGGGGTGGTGGACGACCACAACCCCAGGACGGGGTGGTGGACGACCACAGCCCCAGGACGGGTGGTGGACGACCACAGCCCCAGGACGGGGTGGTGGACGACCACAGCCCAGGACGGGTGGTGGACGACCACAGCCCCAGGACGGGTGGTGGACGACCACACCCCAGGACGGGTGGTGGACGACCACAGCCCCAGGACGGGGTGGTGGACGACCACAGCCCCAGGACGGGGTGGTGGACGACCACAGCCCCAGGACGGGTGGTGGACGACCACAACCCCAGGACGGGTGGTGGACGACCACAGCCCCAGGACGGGGTGGTGGACGACCACAGCCCCAGGACGGGTGGTGGACGACCACAGCCCCAGGACGGGTGGTGGACGACCACAGCCCCAGGACATAAGGGGTGGTGGACGACCACAGCCCCAGGACGGGTGGTGGACGACCACAGCCCCAGGACATAAGAGGTGCGTGTGGCCAGGTACACGGACCCGACGTAACATCAGCGTCGGGGCCTTAGTTCAGGGCTACGACATCAACCTTCATTACCCTCCCTCACGCCTGAGAGTAATGTGCGCCAGCGTGCAAGGTAATATGTTGATGTGGGGAAGGAGAGGGAGAGAGAGAGAGAGAGAGAGAGAGAGAGAGACGAGAGAGAGAGAGAGAGAGAGAGAGAGAGAGAGAGAGAGAGAGAGAGAGAGAGACGAGAGAGAGACTGTGAGATATTAATATCGAGATGGTAAACAGTAGCTGCCGTATGAGACGGAAGGAGGCATCCTCAGCTGTGAGGTACGATGCGTATCTGTTTAAGACAGTGACAGAACTCGACACCCGCCACCACCATTGTGGTCACACACACAAGGTGTCAGTATGGTGTTGTTGTGTTGTTGTATAGATTCAGCTACAGGAAACAAAATGGTTCCAAGTAGCACGGGCAAAGGTGAGCCCGTAGTGGACTTACCCGGCACGGAGCGGGGCTGGCTGTGGCTTGGTGTGAGTACACGCACGAGTCACTCGTAGCAGTGGGCATCAATGAGCAGCAAGTACACAGGACATGCTCAGTCAGCATGAGCGCTGGGGGGTGCACAGTTCCACACCTGGCCGAGTGCACTGATGCCCGCGATAAAACTGGACAAAATAGCCTTCACGGGTTGATATAATACTGTCAGCTTAATGCTGAAAGACGCAGAGTGTGCAGCATAGGGAATGCTGTAAGGCACCGAATGGTACAGTTAGCTGAGTACAGTTAGCTAAGTACATTAGTAGTGAGAACTACGCGTCAGGTACCGTATATTGGCAACTATAAATCAATTATCGTACACTGGCAATTACGCTTCCAGTCATGCGAATCATTCAACAATAAACATATTAACTATCTGCCATTACTCATACACACACACATACACAGCACCCGAATGATATCGTTCCTACACACACATACGATAATTACACACCTGACATCCGTATACTCACGCTCCGAAAGTAATCTATGATGCGATAAATGCTCATATGTCGCCTCCTCTCCATTTGAGATAAATATATTAATTATCACAGATAATTAGACGATTATTTGCGACATAATCGAACAGTTGCAGGTACCTTCAATGACTAGCGGGGTAATTATCATACACTTGGCTCCTGAGTGTTCGATATCGCACACTATTTGTAAACAAGTTTCTGTAAAACTATCGCAGGTTTTGCTGCTGTTATCGTACTCTTAGCTACTTGTGTAAAGTAATTTTAAAGCTTGTAAATTTGATAATTATCGAGCAGCGGGTTCCATGATTACCCATCAAGTCTGGACGCAATTAATTTTTTTTTTGTGTAAAAAACGACAGCATATAACATCTTAAATATGTAAATTATACCGTTCAAGTTTTAATTTAGTCTCTGTGGCCGAGCTTGGTTTAAATAGGTTTTATTTATTCATAAACCGGGGCTTTTTTTTGCTTCGCTCTAACTTTTTTTTCGGATGTAAGTACACGTTCATCGACACACACACACACACACACACACACACACACACACACACACACACACACACACACACACACACACACACACACTCGGGAAACACACATATATGTAGCCATAAAATTGTATGCACATTGGTTATCTTAATTGCTTAAGTTCTGGATTATGTTGAAGACTTGAGCGTGTATGTTGGTTATTACAAGTTGTTGTGGTTGGTATTTATCACCCTTCAGCGGGATATGGGCCCTTTAGCGCCCCCACACACCGCACACCCAGACACGCTCGCGCGCGCACACATACACTCACGCACACACGCACATCTTGTGAGTGTAGAAATACCTGTGTGTACTCACTTATTTGTGCTTGCGGGGGTTGAGCTCTGGCTCTTTGGTTAGATGTGTGTGTGTGTGTGTGTGTGTGTGTGTGTGTGTGTGTGTGTGTGTGTGTGTGTGTGTGTGTGTGTGTGTGTGTGTGTGCGTGCGTATGGGGACCAGTAATCAATATTGTCATCACCACCTACTTACCTCCAACAAACATTGACTCATGACATAGACAAATATTATGTCAACAAGTCAAAGAAAACGTCGTCCCCCCCCCCCCAAAAAAAAAAAACTTAGTCAAAAATAAGTTTTCTTCCAGTAAGAGGTGAACGTTCTAAGTTCAGCAGCTACTTAGCAAAAGACGACAAACCACAATCACATGAAGAGACAACGATGAGGTCTCGTTATCAGTCTTATATCTGCTTTAATCATGATATCTTCACAGCCACGATATTGTGACTCATCGTCTGATAATTGGGGGAAAGTTGTCAGCGCACGCAAACTCTAGGTTAAAGTTCGACACGCAAAAAAAAAGTTCTATAAAAACTTCTAAAAGGTTAACCGTTCAGCGTTTTCTTTTCTGTTTTTCCTTAGGACGTAAATGTTCAGTTTGTAAACTGTATACTTAGATGAATCACCGCGGAAACATCTAAACTGTATGTTGAGTCATACACACACACACACACACACACACACACACACACACACACACACACACACACACACACACACACACACACATACACACACTCACACACACACACACACACACACACACACACACACACACACACACACACACACATACACACACACACACACACACACACACACACACACACACACACACACACAGGAGGAGCCGGTGGCCGAGTGGACAGCACGCTGGACACGTGATCTTGTGGTCCTGGGTTTGATCCAGGGCGCCGGCGAGAAACGATAGGCAGAGTTTCTTTCACCCTATGCCCCTGTTACCTAGCAGTAAATAGGTACCTGGGAGTTAGTCAGCTGTCACGGGCTGCTTCCTGGGGTGTGTGTGTGTGTGGGGAAAAACAAAGTAGTAGTAGAAACAGTTGATTGACAGTTGAGAGGCGGTCCGAAAGAGCACAGCTCAACCACCGCAAGCACAACTAGGTGAATACACACACACACACACACACACACACACACACACAGTAGACAAACAATGTTTTCAGGTGGCTATAGGATTAGCGAGTCTCGGGGGGGGGGGAAGGGATGATATGGTTAGGCTTAGCAAGTCTCCTAGCAACTGCCTAAGAGGAGTATCGTGAATGTCAGGCCGAGTAGCAGCTCGTAGATTACATAAAGGTTGTAGTTATAACTCAATGAACGTTTCAAGTTGTAAGTAACTACACACAACCCCTCGGAAAGTCCATCGTCTGATTCACGCGGTTGTTGGGCATCTTAAAAGTCTGTCCCCTAAGGTCGTCTGAGGTCAAACTACTACATGCAATTACCGCTGTTGTTAAAATGCACTTAACTGAACTGCAGGCCCCCCCCTAACACCAGGCCCCCCCCCCCTAGAAGCTGGGCTTGCCATAGTCGGGGACAGGAAGCCTGCAGCATCATCCTCTGTTTATTGTCATCAATTAAGGCAGAATTTTTTTTTTAAATCAAACAAAAAAAAATAATAATAATGCAAACTGAATCTTGCAACAAAGGGAGTGATGCAGACCTGGGGAAGGGGGGGGGGTAAGGGGTTGGGGGGGGGGTAGGAGCCGGAAAGGGAAGCCTCCACACTACTCTGTTGATTCTGCAATATTGCCTTTCTGTGGGCGATGTGGGGTGTCAGCGTGGTGGGGATATCGCATACCTCTCTGGGAAGTTATCGCGCACCAGCGGCCACCCCCACCTCCCCCAAGAACGCGGCTATTGTACGAGGCTCAAAGTTATCGTGCAACCTGATCATCGGAAGCGTTTCTCCGCGTGTTGTACGAGAGAGAGAAGTTTTCTTGGGGGGGGGGGGGGAATATAAGTCATCTGATTCCTCTTCTCTGGAAACTGTTGCACTCGCTGGCAACGGTGGTAGAGGAGCCGAGGTGCGTGCGTGTGTGTGTAGGTGTGTGTGTTCTCACCTATTTATATTCACCTGTTTGTGCTTGCGGGGGTTGAGCTTTGTCTCTTTGGTCCCGCCTCTCAACTGTCAATCAACTGGTGTACAGATTTCTGAGCCTACTGGGCTGTATCATTATCTACATTGGAAACTGTGTATGGAGTCAGCCTCCACCACATCACTACCTAATGTATTCCATTTACTAACTACTCTGACACTGACAAAATTCTTTCTAATGTCTCTGTGGCTCATTTGGGTAATCAGTTTCCACCTGTGTCCCCTTGTTCGTGTGTGTGTGTGTGTGTGTGGAAGGAGCGTCGTACGACTGTAGGTGTTATCGTACATCGCACTCCTTGTCTTACGATGGCAGGCATCATTCTTGTAAAGTAGTGGGTGGATATCGTATGCATGTCACTGTTTTATTCCACGATATAATTTATTAGCATGCTATGGTATATTTGCAAAAACTATCGTAAACATATACTGTATAGGATATCAAGTATTAGCAGCGAACTTACGATACCCTGTGAAGATACAATAATCGAGTTATTACTTGAGAACATCNTATTTTCTGTTATTTGCAGATAGGACAGCACGAGCAGTGAGACAGAGGTGGAGGAGGATGAAGAAGAGGAGGAGGATGAAGAGGAAGAGGAGGAGGAGGAGAAGGATGACGATGCTGTTAAGAAGGAGAAAGACTCGGGTAATAACTTGACGGATGTCGCTGTCTCTTTGACACGAATAATTATGGCATCTGTATTGGATGTATGTAAGAGATGATTTCTAAAAGGGAATGTGGATGAAAGTAAAGTAATGGTGTTTGAGAGAGAAGGAAACTCAAGTATGTGAAATAGGGGTAGGAGAATTTTTTTAGAATTGAGTAATCAGTTTAAATACTGAGGGTTTGTAATTGGTGAAAGAGGAGTTTGTGCATAAGAAGTCAAGAGTAGAGAAAATTTGGACAAGGAAGTGACTAGAACATTTAAAGTTGCAGTCAGGAGAAATATGATTGGAAGAGATTTAACCATAGGTGGAATGACCATGAGTAGCCAAAAATTAATGCTTAGAAATGGGCACTTTTAGTGGTATTAGGAGTATAGAGTTAGGAATGAAAGTGCTGCAGAAATATATAGATTATGAATGTTAGTAAACTGTAAGATTGAGAAAGCTTATTGAGATGTTTTGGTCATCTTGAATGAATGGATGGTGAGAGTTGTTAAGTGAATATGACAATAGGAGAAGGTGAGGAAGTCCAGTAGTACAAAGGACAGACATGGTGAGCGAGTGTGTTAGGAAGTGGGGATCGAATGTAAACAGTGCACGAAAAATAGTATGTTACGAGAGTAAAGGCAGTTGTTAAGGGACAACTCATGGGAGGCACTTTGCACTGACTTGTTTGAACTGGTGGGTCCTGCTGTGAATGCCTTTGCTGGGGTGAGACTATGTGCTGGTCTGTAGTACTTAATAGTATGTAGTAGTAGTAGTCATCCATTAGTCTCAGGAGACTAGGGAGTTGTCGGTCTGGTTGCCGGTCTGGAGTGGCCTCTCCAGGGCGCAAAGCCTGGGTAGGTCCCCTTTGTAGTGTAGGCAATATAGCAGAGAGACAGGATGCCCTTTTGGGGGATGTATTTTCTATTTTTAGTTTCTATCCTATTTCTAATGGGCTGATGCCTCCCCCACCCCATGAAACTCTGAAGCAGATTAGTGATGATGATTTATTATTTACTCTGTACTGTATTTTTAATTAAGGCAGTGATAAATTGTACTATATGCAGTACTAGGGTCTTGTAGTACACTTGGCTTTGTTCTCAGTGCACAATCAGGGATCCCAGGTTCGATTCTCGAGCGGGACAGAAATGGTTAAGCATGTTTCCTTTCACCTAATGCCTTTGTTCACCTAGTACAGTACAATTGTGGTGGGGTTGCATCATTGGAAGGGTCAGTAATTCAACCTTGAGGGTAGGGGACCTCCAGCCTTGACACACAGGCTCTCTGTACCTGACAAAACAAATTATTATTATCATTATCATTATTATTATTATTATTATTATCATTATTATTATTATTACTATTATTATTACTAATATTATTATACAAATTTCCTATTTTACCAGGTGATCTGTCTGTGTCAGGCAGTGGCTCTGGATCGGCAAGATCGGGTACTCTCTCGCCTAACCAAGCTGGCCGCTATGAAGACTCTCCAACGTGCGTATCTAGACAGGTTTTGTGTAACAATTAGTAATAGATTCTAGGAATGGTAATAACAGAATAACTTTGTATGCTGTTCAAGGTATGTTATTTAAGGTTTTATGTGATCAAACTTTGTTTTGCTAAGCAAAACTTTAAACTGAGTAAGGATATACTTCTTCCATCTATTGCAAGTTATTTCTAGTCACAGTGTCTAGTATCGATGTTAATTTTGCTATCCCGCGACTATTTGTAATTAAAATTCCTTTTCAAATGTGACTGGTAGGGTACGTGCCAACCATTAGCCCACATGTGTCCTAAAAACCTTGAGCGTCTCTGGCATTGGATAAAGATGACTCACAAAGAACCAACTCTTCAGGTGCATTGTAATTACATTTTGAAATCTGGAAATTTTTTTAAATTAAAGATTCGAGTATAAAAATTTGAAAAATCCAGTTTGTGCACATGCTTCTTACACACATTTTTTAAAAGATATATATTTTTCTGAGCTTTCTCATTTAGGTACACTGTACTTCATAAATAAGATTACTGTGTCTAAGGACAAGCAAATCGTCCAGCCAAACAGGGCAACAATACAGGTACTGACCAACCAAGATTATTGAGAACATTTCTCGGCTGTTTCCGTTTCTCTTAAAACGAAGTTGCATTGGAAGACCTTTTGAGTGTGCTGTGGTTGAATGAGCCTCTTCAAGATCATTCTGGGCTAGACTGAGTATTCTCAGAGTGCCTTTTGCACCAATATATAACCTGGCAGGGACATTTTGGAAAGATCTTTGTCAAATTTATTTTAAGTTCAGCATTCCCTGACTGGGTATATAGCCCTGTCAATAAAAAGAGCAGAATCTTTCCTAAATCAGCAAGTGAGTAACGTGCTTAAAAATAAAGTTTTCATCTCGCCCCAAAGCCTTATTTTTATTTTAGTTGAAACACCAGTATCTTAACCCCTAGATTGTTGAATTAAATAACAACTGTAATCTGATCAATTATATCCAAATTTCTTTTCATATGTATTTCTCTTGGGTTTATTATAAGTGCAGAAATCTGTAGAAAAAAAAAGTTAGAAACATTTTAGCATCATAAGGGTGAAGTGGCTAACAACTGATGGTTTTACATTTTCACTTTTCCAGAAGTTATATGTGAAGGGCAGTGTGTGAGAGCATCAACTTCAGGCAGTGAGGGTTGTTGGCTCATATCTGTAGTGAGCTTTACCTCACTGGGTGAAGAATTATTGTATACATTTTGCTTGCTTTTGATCCTAATATACTAATTTGATTAAAACTTTTGCTCTTTTGACTTTCCAGCGTGGAGGACCGACGATCAGACCGTGAAGAGGCTAATTACATACCGGATTCATCTCCTGAATCTCCATTAGAACTCAAGGAAGATTTACCCTCATACTATCCTGCTATCATGGGCTGCCGTTCTGTTGATGAGTTTGAGTGTCTGAATAGGTGCGCTCAATTTCCTTGTTGAGTTTGAAAAGATATTATGTTAGATTAATTGTATATACAATATGTCAGTTTTCTGAGAGACATGCCTGACATTTTCCACTCCACTTGGTTTGAAATAGAATGTGTGTGTGTATGTGTACTCAACTAGTTGTACTCGCCTAGTTGTGCTTGCGGGGGTTGAGCTCTGTCTCTTTGGTCCCGCCTCTCAACCGTCAATCAACAGGTGTACAGGTTCCTGAGCCAACTGGACTCTATCATATCTACACTTGAAACTGTGTATGGAGTCAGCTTCCACCACATCACTTCCTAATGCATTCCAATTGTCAACCACTGACACTAAAAAAGTTCTTTCTAATATCTCTGTGGCTCATTTGGGCACTCAGTTTCCACCTGTGTCCCCTAGATGTGTGTGTGTGTGTGTGTGTGTGTGTGTGTGTGTGTGTGTGTGTGTGTGTGTGTGTGTGTGTGTGTGTGTATATATAATATATATATATATATATATATATATATATATATATATATATATATTATATTATATTATATTATATTATATTATATATATATTGAAATATAATGTAAGTTAGGGGTGGGAGAATCTGCAAGATCTTGTAATTATATATTAGAAGATATATAACTGCATCAACCGTGACAGCCACCATCACAGTTGATGAGCTGCTGCCTGACATTCATGGAGGTTTCACTCATTTTATTTCCAGGATTGAGGAGGGAACTTATGGGGTGGTGTACAGAGCCAGGGAAAAAGCAACAAATCAATAGTTGCTCTCAAGAGACTTAAGATGGAGAAGGAAAAGGAGGGTTTTCCTATTACCTCACTGCGAGAGGTCAACACGCTGCTCAAGGTTCGTTGTTTGTGTCATTGGCTTGACCTCTTAAAATGCTGTTTCTACTTTACCACTTTGCCTTTATATTATATTCTTTATCTTTTATCATTATCATTTATCATTTCTTTTAAGATTTTATAAATTACAAGCCCACAGATTAATTATTTCTTTAGCTCAGGTTGATTAGTTAAACTTTTGTACTTGGTGAAATTTGCTTACTTTTCTGAAGGATGATACCTTTATTACTAAATAGCCTAAAGTGTGCATTCACACACACGATCTTTGTGATACATAAATTCCATTCTTGATGTCAATGTCCTGGTATTGTTTTACGATTGTGGTTGCCTGGCATGAATAGGTTTACGAGTAATAAAGAACAATAGTAAGTGGTTTTCTTTGACTTTCTCATGATGAAGAACAATTCCATTGAGTGTTAATAAGATTGTGATCCTGGAGAGCTACATAGACATGATCATGGTAATAATAATATCTTTCATCTGCAGAAAGCACGCTAGGGAAGTATTGTATTGTATTTACATGTTTCTTGGCTCTTCTTCATCAGGGACAGCACGATAACATAGTGACTGTGAGAGAAATTGTGGTGGGAAGTAACATGGACAAAATCTACATTGTTATGGACTATGTAGAACACGACCTGAAGAGCCTCATGGAGACGATGCGACAGAAGAAGCAGATGTTTACCATCGGAGAGGTGAAGACTCTGATGAGACAGCTACTGAGAGCTGTGCATCATCTACATGACAACTGGATTCTCCACAGAGATCTCAAGACGTCCAATTTGCTCCTCTCTCATCGGGGCATTTTGAAGGTACGGTACTATAAAGGCACTGTTAAAATTGATGAACAAGAAGATCCATATGTGCATGTATCCCCTTTCATGGCCTGTCATAGATTTACTCGGGCATACTTGACCCATGGGTATCTCATACAAAGGCAGCCTATATGTCAATCCTACTAGGTCCCATTTGAAGTTGAGAGCATCATAGTATAATATCTTTACAATTGTGGAATCGTGAGAGTTTCTCGTCACTGCTACCTCCTCATGATATAATTTTATCAAGCTGGATGTCTTCTGAATTGACTCATGACTCTGTACCAACCATTAGCATTATGCAGAAAATTTTAAGTCTCTTCCTCTATTAATCGGATGCTGTTTCAACGATATATTGAGTTATATCGCTGACTCCCGAACCAAAATGCTCCTCCCCCCCACACTAAAAAAAAAAACATAATGATCCTCTACAGGTTGGAGACTTTGGCTTGGCCCGAGAATATGGTTCACCGCTGAAGCATTACACTCCTATAGTGGTGACCCTCTGGTATCGTGCTCCCGAACTCCTGCTTGGGGCGAAGCAGTACTCCACCCACATTGATGTCTGGTCTGTCGGCTGCATCTTCGGCGAGCTGCTTGGCATGGAGCCCATGTTCCCTGGAAAGTCAGAAATTGATCAGCTTAATAAGATTTTCAAGGTGAGAAGTGACTGAAGTCCCATTGTTTCTCTACACTAATGCCTCCCAGCACTGGTGATGGTGGGGATAATGATGTTGACAGTGGTGATGATGTTAGTGATGATGATTGTGTGGATGATGATGATGATGATGATGAGGATGATGGTGATCTTTGAAATGATGATATGATATATTAAGCTTTATTTTAAGGGTTGCATGGTATATATAGTATTGTAATTTATATTAACAAACTAAATATAATATATTTTATATTTATCTTGTAATTCTTAGTATGCTACTTAGTTTTATAAACATTTGCTCCATGTTGGTAACCTGTTTGCAGGATCTCGGAACACCAAGTGAAAAGATCTGGCCTGGCTACAGCCAGTTGCCCCTTGTGAAAAAGACGCAGTTTGCAGATTTTCCGTATAACCATCTGCGTGATAGGTTCAAGACAAGGCTGTCTGACCAGGGATTTAGCCTTCTTAACAGGTAATATATTGTTGAGGTCGTGTGTGTGTGCTTATGGATAAGAAGCAGATGAATGTGATGGAGAAAGTAAGAGTATACAGTATATAAATAAATAGCTAGTGTAGAGGAATGCCTGTTGTTAGAACAGCTTATTCTAACAATAACTATGCATGGGCCCACATGTATAGTTCCCCTTAATACCTTAACACTACCTTACATGTTCTGGGTAGTAGGAGGACATTTATAGGGTGCTGATAGGTAGATAAATGCCAGTAGATGGATGGATTGGGTTGGTGTATGGAAATAACAGAATGTATGTGAGGAAAAACTAGTGGGAAGGCTTCCCATAAGCCCTGTGACTGGGTATTGTGGCAGATCTTTCAGGGTGGATATAGTATATGTCCAGAATTTGTTAGTTGTGTGGATTTGTGTGTCTAAAGTTGTGTTTGGAGGCATGGAAACCTTTCATGGTGAGAGGTTCCCTACGTCAGTTTGTTTGATGCTGGGAGTAGGCATACTGGCTGTAGGTATAGTACAAGACAGATTGATGGGACACTGAGGGTAAAACTGTACTGTATATAGTAGTGAGAAGATGAGTTGGGAGTGCCAGTGGGTAGGGTAATTATAGAATGATGTGCAGAAGACTGTTTTAACTGTATATTAAAAGAGAGCTCACTCGATAGACTAACAGAGGGTTTTCTAGTTGTAAATTTATCTTTAGTTATCTAAATTAAATAACTTTAAAATTAATTTATTTGTTAGACATGTATCATTCTTTAATTCTTACCAAACTAGCACAACAATTTATTTTCGTTCACAGGTTCCTAACATATAACCCCCAGAAGCGCATTACATGTCACGAAGCAATAAGTCATGAATATTTTCACAAAGAGGCTCCAGCACCAGTGGATCCTGCAATGTTTCCAACGTGGCCAGCCAAGTCAGAAAATCCTCATGGCCGCTCCAAAAAAACTGGCCTCAGTCCCAAGCCCCCATCTGGTGGCAAGAACTTCAAGGAATTGGTAATTATTAGTTTTTTTTTATTTACAATATGCACCTGAGTTGCCTATTATTCTTGTATTCTGGCTCTTGTGGGGGGGTTAAATTCATTTTAAATCCCATNGGAGCTGGAGGAGCTTTTCAACTTGTGACAAGCAGGCTTGTACCCTGCATGTAATCAATACTGTAACTTTTTTGTGTAATGACATTTCAAATAAAGTTAGATAAATATACACACATACCAAAAGAATAGGGGTGGTAGGAGAAGAAAATATCAAAGTGTTCAGTGAGGATCCACAAGGTCTTCTCTGAGTACTCTTTATTTTCTTCTCCCGGGCTATGGGTCACTACCCTTGCACCAGAGGTGGTACCCCTTCTAGGTTGTTAAAAAAAAAAAAAATATATATATATATATATATATATATATATATATCATAATATATATATATATATATATATATAATATATATATATATATATATATTATATTTATATATATATATATATCGAAGCCATCTTCCTTACAAGTCAAGTCTTCACAGAGAGACCTCTGTGAAGACTTGCATTTATATACAGAGATATTTTGTATTTGTATTTCTCTTGCCAGTTCCTAAGAGTTCTGAAATTTTGTGTGGTAGTAATAATTATATGGTAGGATGTACTGTACTACCAAAAATGTACCATAGTGTCCTGGACTTGTTGTTTTCTTTTTCATTTTAATAATTGAATAATTGAAATCGTTGTCTTTTGCCTTTACAGAGACCGAAGTGAGGGTGAGAGACGAGAGACTCGTGAAGTTCGTGAGGCCAGACGACATGAAAAACGACATGAGAGAGTGCCCAAACATGAGAGGCCTGTTATTGATCTACGCAGTAAGATTGAAAAGAGAAAGATGGTCGACAGAGACATGGTGAGCTGTACTAACTTGTTGTTAGTAGTTTGTGCTTAGTAGTATTGATGCTTTGATTTTTTGTGTATGACTTTTGTATAGTACTGTACTAGATTTTAGAGTGGAAACACACTGCAGGCTCATTCCATGTGAAATCATCACAGCTACCAACCCACCCATCTTGGATTTATACAAGATCTGGAAGGATGTTAGAGTGCGTGAGATAACTTGCATATGCAAAATTTTAGCGCTCAGTAATGCACCTATCTGTATAACATTTTTTCTCTCAAAAAATGAGACTTATTTTATATATTTAAATTTACATCATGTGTTCTTGAAAGAAAAAAATATATTTAATGTATAATTATTTTAATGAAAACAATGCTTCCTTAGCTTCAAAACTAGCACAATATTAAAGTTTTATCCCAATTAGAAGCACAGTTATTAAGGCGATGAGTCACAATAACGTGGCTGAAGTATGTTGACCAGACCACACACTAGAAAGTGAAGGGAAGACGATGTTTCAATCCGTCCTGGACCATTCTCAAGTCGACCGAAACGTCGTCGTCCCTTCACTTTCTAGTGTGTGGTCTGGTCAACACAGTTATGTTTTTTTTTTAAGCATGTGAGCAAGGATTTTGCATTTTTTCTCATTGGCAAACCGTATGGTATGAATATTGTGCATTACTGAGCACTATAATTTTGTACATGTAAGGTACTTCATGTCCTCTACCATCGTGCCAAATTTCAAGAAAACCTGAGATGCTCGTGTGAACACAGTTTCAGTAACGTAGACTTTGTGTCCTCATAAGCCACAACCAGTAAGTACAGTATATACTTTTAGAGAGTAATATATATATATATAGTACATTTTAAAGATTCAAAGAAATTTATATTTCATTAGCATTTTATATCATTATTTCTGATACATAAATTATATACTGTACATAATTTTATTTTTCTGTACACTGTACCTACATTTTGTAGGAACTGTTCACGAATGATGCTGGAGAATATTATCATCCAATGTTGCAGGAGAGACGACGAGAACGGGAGCGTGAAGAGTACTATGTAGATGATAGAGACCAGTATGAGCGCATTGAGTATCATCGCGAACATCAAGGCCGTGGTGGAATGGGAGGAGGTGGCGGAATGGGTGGCAATGAATATGCTCCATATCCTCACCACAGACGAGAGGAGAGACCATTGGTTCAGTTGTCACCGAGGGAGCGAGCTGAACGTGATAGAAGGATGGAGAGATTCCTCGTCGCAGGTTTGTAACATGATTATAGTTTAGTTATTGATTTTTTTTTTTGTGGGGTGGGGTGAGTATAACAGCCTAGGCACTTTAGATTTCATGAATAACGTAAGGTTAATTTTTTTTGTAACAGAAATGTGTTTATATGACTCAAATGCATTTTATTTATAATTTTTGCACTTCTGATCAAATAGAGGTGAGCCATTCATATTATATTTTTTTTTAACTCTTGTACTGCTCCAATCGCCCCGGAGCGATTGGACAAGATACTCAAGTTGTCTGATGATTTAGCACAGGCTGAGTGGCTTATATGTCATGGGAAGTGATTAACTACATATCTTACTCCTATTGGGAAGAAATTCTATTCGTGTTTCTCAGAGCTTGGATACATTTCGACCTTGGGATTTGTTACTCAAGCTCTTCACCAATGCTTCTGGGTTCTGCCAGGGCTTTGTTGCCAAAATGTCCCCATGCTAGCCAGCGACATTCATCTACTGTTTTGTTATGCGTTCACATTAATGTGCAGGAGATCGTGGTAGTTTAGATAGAATTTTAGCGTACTTCATTTCCTTGAGGCTCCAAATGTACTCAGACAGTTCTCTGGTGTCACTATTGCTTCAGAGGTTAAATAATACCAAATCTTTCACGTTATTGAGCAGGACCTTAGCTTTAACCTCTTCTCTGTCTTTTCAGTGCTGTGTATTTAATGCATTTTACTCTCAGATGAGGTTTCATTTTTTTTATGCAACAAATTCTGCCTCTTTAGGTGGATCTTTTCACCTCCACATGGAGCCACTAACTTCCTGTGTATGTGCCTCTGTTTCCTGACCCAGTGGCATTTGTACTGGATGTGCTCTGTCTTGACTAGGATTGGTGGGAAACTTTTTATTTATTTCTTCCAATCCTGGTTGCAGAGCCTTGTATCATCTTGAGGTTATCTTGAGATGATTTTGGGGCCTAGCGTCCCCGCGGCCCGGTCCTCGACCAGGCCTCCTTTTTTGTTACACACACACACCCAGGAAGCAACCTGTAGCAGCTGTCTAACTCCCAGGTACCTATTTACTGCTAGGTGAACAATGGCATCAGAGTGAAAGAAACTATTCCCATTTATTTCCGTCTCCACCGGGGATCGAACCCGGAACCTTAGGACTACAAATCCCAAGTGCTGTCCACTCAGCTGTCAGGACCCCAGGTAAGTTCATGTTTTCAAAAACTTACCCCCATTCCTGGCCCTTCTGCTCTTGTGTCCAAACATTGTTTGTGTTTGCTAATTATCACTTGCAGGGTATCTTTAAGAAATAGTATTGTGCACTCTTTGCTTGATTGTGAGCTGATCCTCTCTTTCCTATTTTTGTTGATACGAAGATACTTTTCACAATGGGGTGGAAAACGTTGATGAGTGCCTAGCTGCGGATATGAATAATAGGTGTACCATAATGACTCTAGCTCAGGTAAAATAAAAGGGTTCGGCTCTGAAAGTTGGGTTTCACTTCACTACGAACCCCTATTTTTAAAAAAAATCGTTAGTGTCATCTCCACCCCATTTCCTGTCACACACGCGAGTTTTCGTTTTTAAGCTCACGTGTGTTTTTAGTTTTTAAATTCATTGAAACTCATTGCTGTTCCAGATAAACAAAAGGAGTTATCACAGCGAGAAGCTGAGACAAGAAGACAGAGACGGGAGGAAGAGAGACGTGAGGAGGAGAGACGAGACGAGCACCAAGTGGGGCGTCATCGTGGGGACATGTTACAACACAGACATAGTAGGACTCACTCTCCCAATGAAATGCCAGTACAGAAGAAGCGGAAACATCACCATGATCCTTATCCCTCTACAGGTGAATGGAGATATTGGTTGCTGCCGACAACTTGTCCCTTTCTATATAAAAAAAAAAATACTATGAATTTTTATTTAGAATTGTTTCTATTGATTGTTTTTCCTTTTGCAGAACCCACTGAAGAAGTTACAATTGTAAGCGACGAGGAGGAAGAGGGTGAGTACGAAGAAATTATGGAGCCTGAAGTTCGCAAGGGTTCCAAAGAGCGAAGATCAGACGAAGAGGGAAAAAAGAAAAAGAAAGATGAGAGCAGAGTGGTGACTCAGGTAGAGTCTGGTGCCAGCGGCTCCTCTGACAGTGAATCTGACTCAGGTGAGCATTTTATATGTTTTCCTGTTTTATATTAGCTTTGCCATATTCATATATTTGTTTTTACTCAAAAATTTTATTCTCTGTTTTTATCTTTGCCTACATTAATGATTTTAATTAAGGAATGTTTCATTAGTCTCTCAAATTTAATTTTTTAATGTATTCGATGTTCTCACAATCGATTTAATAACTAAAAAAACTAATGATGATTGTCCATCAGAGTTAATGAAGAGCACGCAACGTCATCGGTTTTTCTGGGAGTGGGTTTAGAGACGAACTGCTACCTGCTATTAAAGAAACTTTGGGAATAGATGAGTTTATGCATTTAATGACTATATATTTAAGAAGAACTAATGATACTGACATACGATTTTCTTCTATTGTTTCTAAAGATTTAAGCTACACTGTACCGTCTCCCTCTGTGTAATTTCTAAAATATTTAGGGAGTTCTTTGGTATATAAAGTTTTATTCAACTCACAGTAATTGCTTCTTAAAAGTCATGTGAAGTGTTAAACTTTCCTGCAGACAGAGACAGTGAGACATTAGGCCAGCAGACACAGTAAGACATTAGACCTACCAGCAGATTCAGTGAGACATAAGCATCACAGAAGAAAGTGGAAGTGAACTTTAAATAGCTGATAGGATGCTGCTTATGAGTTCAGAAGACTGAGCTCTATTTACTGAGACTATTTACTGAGCTTCAGTAAATAGTCATGGTGCCATTAACCCTTTACTGTTTTTAGGACATCTACAGTTGTTATTTGCTCAAAACACCCGTTTGTTTCGATGATAACTGTAGTCTTCATTTTCAACCTCATCTTGGCTAACTTTAACTTGCCTTGTGTTATTTTATTTACCTTTTATTGCATTGTTTAAAATACATTCATAAAGTACAACTTTAGCTTAAAAATTATACCAAATGGAACACTTTACCCTGCATAGTAACTTTGTAGTATACCAGTACGTTGGAGTAGAGTACAGTACTGCTAATGATTGTACTCAGCCCAAGATTCTGGTGGCGCCCGAAATTGGTAAGAGGCCAAAAACGTGAAAAGGTTTCAACAGAACATTAGTTGCCATTTTGTGATGGATGCTTGTAAATAAAGCACTATCTCTTCAGCGTGGATTGTGGGAACAATAAAACCCCAGAATGATTTTTATTGTTTTTTAAAGCAGCTGAGATGGTACAATGCTCAATATTTATAAATGGTTTGTATTGCTGATAACAGTTCATAATGTTAACACTTTAGCGCTTTCGGCGCAGCGTAAAAAACGAGAGCGAAACCTGTGCTTTGGGCGTCGCGCGCTTAAGCGGTAGAGCGAAAAGTGTATACTCTTTTTACTGTCCTGACACTAATTGTAGACCTACGTATTTAAATTTGGTATCACTGTGTTCGCAATAGAATTCTCTATAAACATACATATAAATACTGCCAAACAGAAACTGTTTGAAAACAGTTCAAACAGAAACAGAAGCTCTCGCCAAACTGTTGGCGAAGCGCCAAACAGCAACAAATGTTTCCACTCTCTTAATGATTGCGATGACCACATTTATCCTACATCATTGATTATGGTATCATTGGAACCGCAATAAAATTCTCTATACGGACATATGCATATAAATATAGAATCAATGTCGCAACCAACCCACAAGACGGTTGGAAGTGGCTGAAGTGTTACCCGCGGCGGCATATCGGCACCATACAATGTTTACCAAGATGAATCACTGCCATGCCGTTTTCTTTAATAGCTCTTTGGTTATTAGAAAAAACGTAAATTTCATGGTGAACATTTTGAGACTAACTAAAGAAAATCGCATAATACATAAAATTTATACAATTATTTAACCATTCGACGCCGCGCTAGTCCAGGGGGCAGAATCAGGAAAAAAGAGATTGGACGCTAACGTCGGCCGCTAAGCGCGAAAGTGTTAAGTCATAATATAATCATAACAAATCATAAGTGAGACATGATTTGGCATATGCACCACGAAGCTTATATCTATAGCTGTCTGCAGTGATGAAATTCTTTGAAGATAAGATGAGAAGTTTTCATACCACAGTATCCAGTCAAGGGCTCCACAAAGTTGTTAGTGGTGTCCTCTGTATGCTATCATGCAGATTGTTTAGGCCCTTCCCAACTTACCACTGTGTAAGGTCCACTGTGATCCATGGCTTGATTTGCGACAAGTGCGGCATGGACCTCTTGTGTTCTGTCGTCTGTTAAGATACGGTAATTCTGAGAGAAAGTGCTGTTGTGGGAGTGGGAGTTGTTTTTTTCTAGGGGAGTATTTTTAGGCCAAACATGAGAATTATATGCGAGTGTAATTTTCATAATTATTTAATGGTTATACATATCCTGTTGTATTTGTTTTGGACACTGACCTGTAATAAGTTTTATAGATCATTTATTGTTCAGTGTGTTTGACATACAGGGTTTTGTTTTGGACCTATCATTTAAACATTACAGTATTCAATTGGGTTGGAATTTTCCTATAGTGTCCTATAGTATATAGTGTTATTCAAATATATTTTGTATATTTACAAAAATCACATTAATTAATGTGATATATCTATATCTATATTTATAGATATTTTTTGGCTAACAGATTAGTGGTAAGATGTAAATAAATGCTGTATAGCTGCTCGATGTAATTTGCTAATTAAAAAAAATATACTTCTAGGAAACGATGAATTTGTATACGGCCATTAATCAGATACATGCAATTTGCCGAGTGCCTGATTTGGATCGTGCATACATTTCTTGTTTTCCATTTTTTGGGGTTTACAATATCTTGGTGGTGATGTTTCCAAATGCTTGAGCTGCACCTTTGCCTCCCCAGAGAGGGCACGCTCCCCACGCCCCCTCAGAGGAGTCAGTACCGTAAGTTGATCTTGTGTTTTTTAGCAGACGTGTTCCTTTTGTTGGATTGCTTGTTTGTTTGCTTGCAAATAATCGTTTTCTTGTACTGTATTTGCGTGCTGGTTTTTGTGCAGATATTATTAATGCTTAGTGTTGATAGGTCTTTTAAGGTTTTTGTTATTAGTCATTGGTCCTTTTTTCTTTAAAATGTCACCTGGCACTAGAACAGTGTTACTATGAACAGTCACGTCATCTGGGGAGTCATGCTGTGTTTACGGCACTGTATTGTGGACAATTGTCCTTCATGAGTTCACCCATATAGACTTTTGCAATAGTCTTTCCCAAATATAACTTGATGGTCAACTTATGTATAAACATAGTGGGTGTGATTTAGTGCCAAGTGTCATAGTTTTTAGCAGCATCATGACGACTTTGAGATATTGATGTAACTTTTAACATAAACTTGAAAGCTTGAGTAGTGTTAGGATAATTTATATTTTATTTTAGATTATTTTGTATTTAAGTTTTATTTATTTATTTTGTATTCTGCATCAATGCCTGCTGCTGTATTGAGCAACTGTTGTTTATAGATAGCTGTTTGATTGTTGTGCGTGTGTGTGTGTATTCACTTAGTTGTATTCACTTAGTTGTATTTTACGGGGGTTGAGCTTTGCTCTTCGGCCCGCCTCTCGACTGTCAATCAACTGTTTACTAACTACACTAACTACTTTTTTTTTTTTTTTTTTTTCTCCACACCACACACACACACACACACACCCCAGGAAGCAACCCGTGACAGCTGACTAACTCCCAGGTACCTATTTACTGCTAGGTAACAGGGGCATTCAGGGTGAAAGAAACTTTGCCCATTTGTTTCTGCCGGGTGCGGGAATCGAACCCGCGCCACAGAATTACGAATCCTGCTCGCTATCCACCAGGCTACCTGGCCCCTACCTGTGTGTGTGTGTGTAATTACCTAAGTGTATTACCTAAGTGTAGTTACAGGATGAGAGCTACGCTCGTGTGTCCCGTCTTCCCAGCACTCTTTGTCATATACGCTTTGAAACTACTGACGGTCCTGGCCTCCACCACCTTCTCCCCCAATTGTTCCAACCGTCTACCACTCTGTTTGCGAAAGTAATTTTCTTATATTTCTTCGGCATCTGTGTTTAGCCAGTTTATATCTATGACCTCTTGTTCTTGAAGTTCCAGGTCTCAGGAAATCTTTCCTGTCCATTTTATCAATGTGTGTCTGTGTGTGTGTGTGTGTGTGTGTGTGTGTTTGTGTGTGTGTGTGTGTGTGTGTGTGTGTGTGTGTGTGTGTGTGTGTGTGTGTGTGTGTGTGTGTGTATGTGTATGTGTGTGTGTGTGTAATTATCTAAGTATAGTTACAAAATGAGAGCTATGCTTGTGGTGTCCTATCTTCCCAGCACTCTTTGTCATATAATGCTTTGAAACTACTGACAGTTTTGGCCTCCATCATCTTCTCACTTAACTTGTTCCAACCGACTACCACTCTGTTTGCAACAGAAAACTTTCTAATATTTTATTGGCACCTTTGTTTCCTTAACTTGAATCTTTGTCGTCTTATTCTTAAGCTGCTGGTTTCAGGAATTCCTCTTTGTCAATTTGGTCTATTCCTGTTATTATTTTTTAAGTGGTGATCATATCGCCTCTTTTTCTTCTTCGGCTTATTTAACACCTCTAGCCTCTCCTTGTAACTCTTGTTTTTCAGTTCTGGAAGCCATTTTGTTGCATGTCTTTGCACATACACCTGTATTCACTTGGTTGTGCTTGTGGGGGTTGAGCTCTGCTCTTTCAGCCCGCCTCTCGGCTCTCAATCAATCAACCGTTACTAACTACTATTTTTTTCTCTCTCACTCACTCACTCACTCACTCACTCACTCACTCACTCACTCACTCACTCACTCACTCCTCACTCACTCACTCACTCACTCACTCACTCACTCACTCACTCACTCACTCACTCACTCACTCACTCACTCACTCACTCATCCTCACTCACTCACTCACTCACACACACACACACACACACCACACACACACACACACACACACACACACACACACCACACACACACACACCACACCACACACACACAGAGAGAGAGAGGAAGCAGCCCGTAACAGCTGTCTAGCTCCCAGGTACCTATTTACTGCTAGGTAACAGGAGCATCAGGTGAAATAAACTGCCCATTTGTCTGCCGGCACCAGAATCTAACCCGGCCCCAGGATTTTTTGAGTCCCGCGTGCTGTCCACTCAGCTACCAGACCCCATAAACCGTGTACTCACCTAGTTGTACTCACCTAGTTGTGCTTGCGGGGGTTGAGCTCTGGCTCTTTGGTCCCGCCTCTCAACCGTCAATCAACAGGTGTACAGTTTCCTGAGCCTAATGGGCTCTATCATATCTACACTTGAAACTGTGTATGGAGTCAGCCTCCACCACATCGCTTCCTAATGCATTCCATTTGTCAACCACTCTGACACTAAAAAGTTCTTTCTAATATCTCTGTGGCTCATTTGGGCACTCAGTTTCCACCTGTGTCCCCTAGTGCATGTGCCCCTTGTGTTAAACAGCCTGTCTTTATCAACCCTGTCGAATCCCCTGAGAATCTTGAATGTGGTGATCATGTCCCCCCCTAACTACCTAACGTGTGTGTGTGTGTGTGTGTTTGTCATATGTGTTGGCCATATGACAAGCCAATGATTTCTAGTTTGATTAAGTCGTACTCTTGGAATATCAAATAGGTATTTGTGTCTGGTATGGTGCCCATGGGTTCTGTTACAACCTTACATAGCTAGGTCTAGTATTTTACAAAATATTGCATTTGAGAGGCTATTGACTTTAAAGATGCAATAGCCTTTAGTGCTTGTATGCATTCTTTATGCTTATTACACTGTGCTCTATAGCTAATATGATGTGTCGTGTTGATTACAATGATTTGGCATGGAATGGCTGTGATAAATGTGCTGTGATTCATAGCTGGAAGGATGTGTTTCTCTAGTTACAATGAAAGGATCTGTGTTGATGTATTCACTATAATCTGTGGTCAGAAGGATCTGTTGTGTTGATTATCATTATGCATGGCTTCTTGAGGTTATCTTGAGATGATTTCGGGGCTTTAGTGTCCCCGCGGCCAGGTCCTCGACCAGGCCTCCACCCCCAGGAAGCAGCCCGTGACAGCTGACTAACATCCAGGTACCTATTTTACTGCTAGGTAACAGAGGCATAGGGTGAAAGAAACTCTTCTCATTGTTTCTCGCCGGCGCCCGGGATCGACCCCGGGACCACAGGATCACAAGTCCAGCGTGCTGTCCGCTCGGCCGACCGGCTTTTCTGAACTTGAAGAGTCTCATGGAACAATTTATAAATGAATTGAATGACAAACCCATACTTGAGAATTCTGGATGGCTTGGATGTAGACAGATAGGGTGCTGTGCTCTTTGAATACATAAGTGTTAAGTTGTATTTGGATGTTATAGTGTAAGCCAAATTATACTGGTGTTATTTATGGGGCCCTGTATCTAACATACTCGCAATCCTTAGGTTGGGTGAGTTCATTATTCAGTTCTTTAGATATCCACGAGACAGCATTGAGGCTTCAATGGCAGGGTCCGCTCTCCAATATGCACAGAAATGATAAATGAAAGTGCAGCTGGAAGGATTTGTCAATGAAGACATTTTTTACCTTTAGATGGATGGCTGAGTATTTTATGGTGATTGCACAGCAATGCATTAGCGGTGGGTTTGTTTTATGAGTATTTTTACGTTATCCATGACTGGAAGCTTGTTTTGTAGCTATTAAATTGTGATCTGTGATTGGAGGACTGTGTGTGTTCCTGCTGATATGTAGTTTTAATACATTAATAGTATATTCTCTATATTATAAAATTAATAGTGTCTAGAATTCGGTTTATCTTTGAGCAAGTTATAGAATAATGTTCACTGTTGCAGATTTATTCAGTTTTTTTTTTATCAACTTTTCATTCTCAATACCGTACTGTTATTCTGATATTATGCTTAAAAATTATAATTTATTACTTTTACATGATTATAATGATGGTGTCTTTTTGTCAAACATACAAGGTTTTATATCTTATTCTTGCCTTTATAACCTAAGCCATTTAAAATTTTTGTTTTGTAATCTTTGTTTTGTTGTTCAGACATCGTTTTCTGAACTAATGACCCTCAGAGGATGCTCCCCGAGTCCAAGCCTGTATGGTCTACTAAGGATTCAGCTCAAATACTAGGATCTTGTAGACCTTAACTCTTGTAGTTACCTTTCTGGGTGGCTGAACTGGTCGATGGCAGACATCGAATACTTCCAACCACACGTGGGTTTCTATAGGCCATTGCTCCTCGTGCCTACCTGAGGGGGCCAGATTCTGGCTCATGGTCCCCGGAAGGCCTACAACTCCATTCGCTTGACTGATATCAGGGTCTAATACTTCATATCAGCCTGGAAAGAGACCCTGAGGAGCCTCCGGTCTCATCCAGAAAATGGCGTTTCATTTCAATGTTTTTTTTTTTTTTTTTGTAAATATATTATCAGTTGGTGTTTATAGCAATTTTGTGTACTGTATGAAATTATTTAATATGGTAAAGGTGACCATTACTAATTTTTTACAGAACAGGTGAACCTTATTTTTTTTAATAAGCTACTAATATGTAACAATGTATTGTGTACAGCATTTCATTTTGTAGGTGGTGAATGGTGGTGTTCCCGCTCATAAATTGCAAGCTCGAATATTAATACATGTTAGTTTAAGGCATTTTATGAACCACATTACTAAGTTATGACAAAATGGTGTCCCCTGTATCATTGAAGTTTTTCTATTTCTGTTATTTGCAGATAGTGACAGCACGAGCAGTGAGACAGAGGTGGAGGAGGATGAAGAAGAGGAGGAGGATGAAGAGGAAAGGAGGAGGAGGAGAAGGATGACGATGCTGTTAAGAAGGAGAAAGACTCGGGTAATAACTTGACGGATGTCGCTGTCTCTTTGACACGAATAATTATGGCATCTGTATTGGATGTATGTAAGAGATGATTTCTAAAAGGGAATGTGGATGAAAGTAAAGTAATGGTGTTTGAGAGAGAAGGAAACTCAAGTATGTGAAATAGGGGTAGGAGAATTTTTTTTAGAATTGAGTAATCAGTTTAAATACTGAGGGTTTGTAATTGGTGAAAGAGGAGTTTGTGCATAAAGTCAAGAGTAGAGAAAATTTTGGGGAAGTGACTAGAACATTTAAAGTTGCAGTCGGAGAAATATGATTGGTAAGATTAACCATAGGTGGAATGACCATGAGTAGCCAAAAATTAATGCTTAGAAATGGGCACTTTTAGTGTATTAGGAGTATAGAGTTAGGAATGAAGTGCTGCAGAAATATATAGATTATGATGTTAGTAAACTGTAGATTGAGAAAGCTTATTGAGATGTTTTGGTCATCTTGAATGAATGGATGGTGAGAG
Organism: Procambarus virginalis; assembly: GCA_020271785.1. Lineage (NCBI taxonomy): Eukaryota > Metazoa > Arthropoda > Malacostraca > Decapoda > Cambaridae > Procambarus > Procambarus virginalis. Next base: position 49,837,966 of record WNGS01001312.1, read on the forward strand.
TTGTTAGTGAATATGACAATAGGAGAAGGTGAGGAAGTCCAGTAGTACAAAGGACAGACATGGTGAGCGGTGTGTTAGGAAGTGGGGATCGAATTAAACAGTGCACGAAAAAGAGTATGTTACGAGAGTAAAGGCATTGTTAAGGGACAACTCATGGGAGGCACTTTGCACTGACTTGTTTGAACTGGTGGGTCCTGCTGTGAATGCCTTTGTGGGGTGAGACTATGTGCTGGTCTGTAGTACTTAATAGTTTGTAGTAGTAGTAGTCGTCCATCAGTCTCAGGAGACTAGGGAGTTGTCGGTCTGGTTGCCGGTCTGGAGTGGCCTCTCCAGGGCGCAAGCCTGGGTAGGTTGATCCCCTTTGGGGATCAACCTACCCAGGTCCCAGGTAGGTAGGTCCCCTTTGTATGGCAATAGCAGAAGACGGATGCCCTTTTTGGGGGATGTATTTTTCTATTTTTAGTTTCTATCCTATTTCTAATGGGCTGATGCCTCCCCCACCCATGAAACTCTGAAGCAGATTAGTGATGATGATTTATTATTTACTCTGTACTGTATTTTTAATTAAGGCAGTGATAAATGTACTATATGCAGTACTAGGGTCTTGTAGTACACTTGGCTTTGTTCTCAGTGCACAATCAGGGATCCCAGGTCGATTCTCGAGCGGACAGAAATGGTTAAGCATGTTTCTTTCACCTAATGCCTTTGTTCACCTAGTCTAGTACATGTATTAGACAATTGTGGTGGGGTTGCATCATTGGAAGGTCAGTTCAACCTTGAGGGTAGGGACCTCCAGCCTGACACACAGGCTCTCTGTACCTGACAAAACAAATTATATTATTATTATCATTATCATTTCATTATTATTATTATTATTATCATTATTATTATTATTACATTATATACTATTATTATATACAATTTCCTATTTACCAGGTGATCTGTCTGTGTCAGGCAGTGGCTCTGGATCGGCAAGATCGGGTACTCTCTCGCCTAACCAAGCTGGCCGCTATGAAGACTCTCCAACGTGCGTATCTAGACAGGTTTTGTGTAACAATTAGTAATAGATTCTAGGAATGGTAATAACAGAATAACTTTGTATGCTGTTCAAGGTATGTTTTTAAGGTTTTATGTGATCAAACTTAGTTTTGCTAAGCAAAACTTTAAACTGAGTAAGGATATACTTCTTCCATCTATTGCAAGTTATTTCTAGTCACAGTGTCTAGTATCGATGTTAATTTTGCTATCCCGCGACTATTTGTAATTAAATTCCTTTTCAAATGTGACTGGTAGGGTACGTGCCAACCATTAGCCCACATGTGTCCTAAAAACCTCGAGCGTCTCTGGCATTGGATAAGATGATCACAAAGAACCAACTCTTCAGGTGCATTGTAATTACATTTTGAAATCTGGAAATTTTTTTAAATTAAAGATTCGAGTATAAAATTTGAAAAATCCAGTTTGTGCACATGCTTCTTACACACATTTTTTAAAAGATATATATTTTTCTGAGCTTTCTCATTTAGGTACACTGTACTTCATAAATAAGATTACTGTGTCTAAGGACAAGCAAATCATCCAGCCAAACAGGGCAACAATACAGGTACTGACCAACCAAGATTATTGAGAACATTTCTCGCTTGTTTCCGTTTCTCTTAACACGAAGTTGCATTGGAAGACCTTTTGAGTGTACTGTGGTTGAATGATCCTCTTCAAGATCATCTGGGCTAGACTGAGTATTCTCAGAGTGCCTTTGCACCAATATATAACCTGGCAGGGACATTTTGAAAGATCTTTGTCAAATTT
>WNGS01001312.1:49849634-49860108 GCA_020271785.1 Procambarus virginalis
CCCAACACACACACTCACCACCTGCAGTGTCCGTCATGGGACAAGGGTAAACATTACAGGTGACGCAGGTAGGGAGGTGCACCACACACCATTTCCTACCCTAGATCAACACCTGGTGTCCACCACAGCCCCCGCTCCTCACACTCCCGCTGCCTAATGTCCCTCTCACCCACAACCCAACACACCTACAACGCTCCACAACCCTCGCATTATCTTTACATAACAAAGATTTGTGTTTGCATCGCCTTCTACACCGGACCCAGACTGATTGATTGATGAAGATTAAGTAAAGAGTGTGATTAGGGCATGAACAACCCTTAAGTGGTACATTATATGGAGTGAATGTGATATTGGGTGGTGAGAGGATGTACACAACCACACTCCGGTGGTTTTTTTAGATTCACTTACTGGGAACAAAGTTGCAAGCAGCACGGGCTATGGCGAGCCCATCGTACTCACCTGCCACAGGAGATGTGCTGTGGCAGACCAGACTGTGTGGTGGCCCGGTGGAGGGGGGGGGGGGGCTGGGGGTTACCTTGCGTTGGTTCCTAGGATCACGTCCTCACGGCCCGTTCTCAGCAGGTGTCTAGTTTGGTCTGATCAACGAGACTTAAATGAGGCTGTTTGCAGCCTGACGTATGAATTACAGTATGATTGATAAGGAATCTTGAGGTCTATCAAGCTATCTTTTCAACACCGTGAAGCATGTTTAGCTTATCGGTCTTAAGTGTGTTCAGGTTTGGACGGAGATTACATTCCATAACATCAGTAGGCATCTATCTTGAAGTTATCTTGAGATGATTTCGGGGCTTTTTTTTTTTTAGTGTCCCCGCGGCCGCGGTCCTCGACCAGACCTCCACCCCCAGGAAGCAGCCCGTGACAGCTGACTAACACCCAGGTACCTATTTTACTGCTAGGTAACAGGGGCATAAGGTGAAAGAAACTCTGCCCATTGTTTCTCTGGCAGGAAGTGCAAAATAGCCCATATGAGAAGCAATAGTCCAATAGGTACGCTGAGGGAGAACTATCAACATCATGGGCTCAAGACTGCTGGCTTGATACCTGCTTGATGGGGTTCTGGGAGTTGTTCTACTCCCCAAGCCCGGCCCGAAGCCTGGCTTGACTTGTGAGAGTTTGGTCCACCAGGCTGTTGCTTGGAGCGGCCCGCAGGCCCACATACCCACCACAGCCCGGTTGGTCCGGCACTCCTTGGAGGAAACTATCTAGTTTCCTCTTGAAGATGTCCACGGTTGTTCCTGTAATATTCTTAAGTCGCTGGGAGGACGTTGAACAACCGCGGACCTCTGATGTTTATAGAGTGATACAAATCCACAAGGGCCGTGATGAGGGTTCGAACCTATGTCCGGGATGATCCCAGACGCGCCATTAGTCGATTGCGCCACAATATTTAATTTTATACAGTGTTCTGTAACTGTGCCTATGGCGCCCACAATGACTGTTGAACAGTCTCCCACTACACATAAGGGACATAGCTGGCGACCCTCACAGTGTGAGAGAGAGAACACAACAAACATCTCCAGAGTACCTGATCAACAGATTGTGACTCATACGTCAGACTGCGAGCCGCCGCGTCTAACAGCCTGGTTGACCAGACGACACACAGGGAGGCCTGGTTAGAGACCGGGCCGCAGGGCCTCTGATCCCCGGAACAAGGACTAAGGGGACTGGGTGGAACTGGGGGGGGGGGAAGAGTAGAGGAGGGGGGTGGGTGGAGAATAGGGGAGGGGGGAGATGCAGGTGGCGGCACACAGGTGCCAAGCTGGTGCCTCACCGCTGTCACCACCTGCACTCCACCTCACTCTTCCTTATTGTGTTGTCCCTGTACTCTATGTGCGTGCACTCCACGGGCGTGCACTCCACGGGCGTGCACTCCACGGGCGTGCACTCCACGGGCGTGCACTCCACGTGCCACAAACAACGCCCCCCCCTCTCCCATATCAACGAGGGTCCAACAACACCATTAACGTCTAGAATAAGTTAGAGAGATGAGACGCCTCACTCGTGAACTGACGCCAAGTTAAAACAGTACTTGTGCCAACTTAATATACTTGAAACAGTCATTATCTTCGCTGTGGGAGTAGTTGAACTGGAAGTAGAAGACGAGCAGAGAGAGAAGCTGTGGGCACTCTCGTCTCCCCGACAGGTCTAGGAGACAATCTTCACAGTGCCACACTATGGCACCTGGCACTCTTCCCTCCCTAATACTTGCGCGACTTGGCCTCATATCTACACCAGAGGATTCAGCACAATGGGTGTAATTACCTAAGTGTAGTTACAGGATGAGAGCTACGCTCGTGGTGTCCCGTCTCCCAGCACTGTCATATAACGCTTTGAAACTACTGACGGTCTTGGCCTCCACCTTCTCCCCTAACTTGTTCCAACCGTCTACCACTCTGTTCACGAAAGTGAATTTTCTTATATTTCTTCGGCATCTGTGTTTAGCTAGTTATATCTATGACCTTTCTTCTTAAAATTCCAGGTTGATACCTGGTTGATACCTGGTTGATGGGGTTCTGGGAGTTCTTCTACTCCCCAAGCCCGGCCGAGGCCAGGCTTGACTTGTGAGAGTTTGGTCCACCAGGCTGTTGCTTGGAGCGGCTCGCAGGCCCACATACCCACCACAGCCCAGCTGATCCGGGACTCAGGAAATCTTCCCTATCGATTTTATCATTCCTGGTGTATGTTAAGTGGTGTGGATGTATGGTGCATGTTAAGTGGTGCGGATGTATGGTGTATGTTAAGTGGTGTGGATGTATGGTGTATGTTAAGTGGTGCGGATGTATGGTGTATGTTAAGTGGTGCGCATGTATGGTGTACGTTAAGTGGTGCGCATGTATGGTGCATGTTAAGTGGTGCGCATGTATGGTGTATGTATTACCTGTAATTGCCTGCAGGTGACATCCATCACAACCCGGTTGGTCGGCCAGTTTCTACAGTAACGTGTCCAATTGCTTCTCCAACATGTCCTTTTCCTCCCGCAACATTTGCTTATGTTTGGTGCGAGGATGTTGAACAGTCGCGGACCTCTGATGTTGAGGCAGTGCTCTCTGATGGCGCCTATGGCACCTCTACTCTTCACTGCTCTATTCTGCATTTCCTTCAATATCGGTGGCTCCAGTATGTTATTTTACTGTGCAAATTTGGGACCCAGCCTTCCAGTACCTTCCATGCATATAGTATGTGGTATCTCTCTAGAGGACATTCCGAGGGCTTTGAAACGGTCGGAATATTTTAGGTGTTTTATCCTTGCTATGCGCACCACGCATGTTCTTTGTTTTCCCTCTATTTCAGAGATCTCTCCTTTGGGAGAGGGTTGAGTACCAAGCGGTACTCAAGACCGGAAAGCACAACTAGTTTCAATAGTGGCAGCGTTGTGGTGGAATCCCTAGATTATAAGGTGTGATTTGTCACGCTTACTGAACGACAGGTCGCCCGACATCATATTCCAAGACCCTTTATATGTGGGCTTCCTTCTATGAGGTGTAATTGCATCTCATACATTACCTTATATACCATTTAACTCCTTACGTTTTACCATACCTGTGAATCTGGAATTTATCACTTAACAATCATGCATTTCTATGCTTCCCAATGGAAGACTTCATTGTTATCAGTATGTTGATTTATATTTTTGTATCCAGACAAACTTGAAGCCTATTTTGGTATATAAAGGACGACACAAAGCTGTGATTTCTATGTGATAAGAGAAGTGATATTTTATCAGTGGTTGTGGAGCAAGGACGAGGTGCCCTCGGGTACAGACCTGCCCACTCTGCTCCCGCTTATCATCTATGGTCCACCCTTGTCTTGAGAAACTGAATATACATCTCTCTCCCTATGTCGCTGTTATTCCTTTGAGTTCGTCACCCCACCAGCAGCCCTCCCTGCATGACTCGGGCCGGGGCCAGGTTCGGCCAGCACTCGGGCCTGGATGGGCCAGGCCTGGCCCTACCAAACCAACCCTCCCTGGACGCCACCACCACACCAGCCATCCCTGCACTAGAAGACATGGGAGTGTGGTGGTGATTGGAGGTAAACACTGCAGGTATCAACCAGTCCCCTAGTGGTAAGGAGGTCGACCACCAGCACACACTAGACACACTACCAAACCCACATCATAAAATTCAACCATACAATAAACAATGTCACTCCATCCGCATTCCTCACATTGTTCCTCTCCACCACCCACTGCCAGCCGGGGTTGGCCCTTCACCACCACCACCCACTGCCAGCCGGGGTTGGCCCTTCACCACCACCACCACCCACTGCCAGCCGGGTTGTCCCTCGATCACCGACTGGCTAAACACTAACATGTAAGACACCATTAATAAAGAAACCCTCGCCTTGAGGGAGACAGGTTCCAAATGTGGACACGTAAATACCTTACAAGACTGTCGGGGCAGGATGTGGAATACAGCCCGTTGAGAAGTACACGTACAGTAGATGCTCTTTACAGAGAAGTCTTAAAAAATTAAGGGCACAAGACTATTCAATTTCTTCCCTCTAAATGGCAAAACTAGCGACCTGTTTCAGCAGTTAAGAGGGAACCTGCTAAACACCCACAAAGGTTACCTGATCAACAGGGCTGTGATTGATATGTCAGAGTGCGAGGAGCTGCGTCTAACAGCCTGGTTGACCAAACCACCAACCAGGAGGCCTGGTCAGAGACCGGCCTGTGTGGATCTTGATCCCCATAACCACCTCAAGGTGAGGTAGCCTCGTTCAGAGCACCACTGCAGAAACCACAAGACACGAGACCATCTGTAACGTCAAGTATCAGTAGTAGTAAGCTGATACTTGACCATGGAGCTCGTACACTTGGTTACAACACTCACTATCACCTTCACAGCACTTGGCAAATCCCCACACAATGCCAGTCCGTACGTACTGGCAGCGGCGCCCTCTACTCCAGCCTACTGCACTCGGGGGTGACGAACACCGCACTCAACACTGCAACTGTGGCCGCCCACGTCACCCCCTACAGCAGGAGCACGGTGGCCTGGTGCACACCCCCACACACCGCACCAGTGTTGCCTCCGTGTTCACCAGGCGTGCACTGGGCACCAGTACTAGCTCACGGTTACGCCACAAACCTCCACAAATCAATGTCGGGGGAGGCGAGAGGTGGTGTGCGCTGGGCCCATCATCGTGGCCAGGCTACCACCTACACATTCACGTTTAACATTGTGATGACTGACCAAGTATCCGAGGACAGTAAGCTCCGCCTCACTCCTAAACATTCCTTAACATATTTGGTGTGTGGCTCTCCGAGTGAAGCAAGGAACGAAACCAAGTAACAACAAATAGGTACAGCGATAATAACTACAAATGTTTAAGACACGAATAGATTAGGACAGAGAGAAATGTAGAAGATGATAGAATGAATGAATGAATAAGAATGGAGGTAATGTAGTTAGTTATATGGGGCGCGGTGACCTTTCCAGCACACCAATGCAGCCGGGGCTAAGCTGTGACTGAGGCTCAGGCCAGAGTTGAGCCACCACTTGTACCCCCCACCCCACACACGCCCCCTCCTACACCATCCCTCCCCGTCACCCCACAACACACTAGGCCAGTCCTACCCCCTTCATCACTACTCATGCTACGGTGAGGCACGCGGCCATCACCACAAGCACAGCGCCTTGCTCTAGCAGGCCGCCCCTCCTCCCTCCAGGAGCACCACTCCTCCCTCCAGGAGCACCACTCCTCCCTCCAGGAGCACCACTCCTCCCTCCAGGAGCACCACTCCTCCCTCCAGGAGCACCACTCCTCCCTCCAGGAGCACCACTCCTCCCTCCAGGAGCACCACTCCTCCCTCCAGGAGCACCACTCCTCCCTCAGGAGCACCACTCCTCCCTCCAGGAGCACCACACCTCCCTCCAGGAGCACCAGTCCTCCCTCCAGGAGCACCACACCTCCCTCCAGGAGCACCACTCCTCCCTCCAGGAGCACCACACCTCCCTCCAGGAGCACCAGTCCTCCCTCCAGGAGCACCAGTCCTCCCTCCAGGAGCACCACTCCTCCCTCCAGGAGCACCACTCCTCCCTCCAGGAGCACCACTCCTCCCTCCAGGAGCACCACACCTCCCTCCAGGAGCACCACACCTCCCTCCAGGTGCACCACTCCTCCTCCAGGAGCACCACACCTCCCTCCAGGAGCACCACCCTCCCTCCAGGAGCACCAGTCCTCCCTCCAGGAGCACCACTCTCCCTCCAGGAGCACCAGTCCTCCCTCCAGGAGCACCACACCTCCCTCCAGGAGCACCACTCCTCCCTCCAGGAGCACCACACCTCCCTCCAGGAGCACCACACCTCCCTCCAGGAGCACCAGTCCTCCCTCCAGGAGCACCACTCCTCCCTCCAGAGCACCAGTCCTCCCTCCAGGAGCACCACACCTCCCTCCAGGAGCACCACTCCTCCCTCCAGGAGCACCACTCCTCCCTCCAGGAGCACCACACCTCCCTCCAGGAGCACCACTCCTCCCTCCAAGAGCACCACTCCTCCCTCCAGGAGCACCACTCCTCCCTCCAGGAGCACCACTCCTCCCTCCAGGAGCACCACTCCTCCCTCCAGGAGCACCACACCCTCCCTCCAGGAGCACCACTCCTCCCTCCAGGAGCACCACTCCTCCCTCCAGGAGCACCACACCTCCCTCCAGGAGCACCACTCCTCCCTCCAGGAGCACCACACCTCCCTCCAGGAGCACCACACCTCCCTCCAGGAGCACCACTCCTCCCTCCAGGAGCACCACACCTCCCTCCAGGAGCACCACTCCTCCCTCCAGGAGCACCAGTCCTCCCTCCAGGAGCACCAGTCCTCCTCCAGGAGCACCAGTCCTCCCTCCAGGAGCACCAGTCCTCCCTCCAGGAGAAGCAACAACGTTTCCTCCCCCCTCCCTCACCAACCACCTGCTTTCTGGCAAGCAGCAAAGCCTTGGGGCGCCTAACGTTCGGCATACCTGGGAAAGCAGCGCTTCCGCTGTGGTGCGGTGGCCGCCTGCACCAGCCACCCGTCGCTGTGGGGCCCCTCCTACCAGTTACTGATGACTGCAAGGTGAAACAGTCACCGGTGAGCTGACCGTGAACTTGGCTGGCCCGGCATGAGAGACAAGCAGGCGCCGGCTCTAGACCACCGCTGTACACTCTCCACGCACCAATGTCCCGCCCTCACCACACAGCGGGCACCAATAACCGCACCATCAACACAACACTGCCCCGCGATACCCATCACTGGCGTAGGTTTCACATTGAATTAACATTAATGTTAATTCGACGTTGAATTGGCGTTGGTGTTGATATTGTGGCCAGTGTGAGGCGTGTCAACATCCGCGCGTACACACACACGTCATGTCATGTCATGTCATATTATATATATATATATATATATATATATATATATATATATATATATATATATATATGCGGAGAGAGAACCTCGCATCCTAGGGGTCCAAAACCCGGATTTCCCCGCACTTCGCCCTGATGGCATCACCATATACTCATGGAAGGAGGGTAGACAGTTGGTGTGGGACTACACATGTGTATCCACCCTGGCTGACACCTATGTACACTTCGGAGCTGACCAAGCAGGTGGGGCGGCCAACCACAGGGAAACAGCAAAATCTCTCAAATACAGGCGACTGGCAGGTCAATACCTCTTTGTTCCCATAGCGTCTGAGACGCATGGCCCCTGGGGCAAGAGTGCCTGGGATTTCTCAAGGAATTGGGTTCCAAGCTCATTGACGTCACCAGAGACCCAAGGGCTTGCAGTTTTTTGTTTCAGCGCCTCAGTGTGGCGATCCAGAGGGGAAATGCTTGCTGCGTCCTCGGTTCCTGTCCGGAAGCGGAGGAGCTTCAAGAGATCCATAACCTTTAGGCATTTGTCTTGTATGTTTTGTAACCATTAAATACACAATAAAGCATAAGAAAAAAAAAAGGAAGGGGGTGGTGGAGAAAAGCACACAGAAACTGTATTGGAGGGGACCTACATTCCCTCCAATGCGTTATGTGTGATTTCCTCCGAGCTATGGGTCCCCCTTCTTCCAGCCAGAGGTGGTACTCCCTTCCATATATATATATATTATATATATATATATATATATATATTATATATATATATATATATATATATATATATATATATATATATATATATATATAACACGTGGTGCTGAAGGGGATGAGAATAGCTTGAGCTACCTCATCATTATGTGTGTGTGTGTATACATCATAACCTTTTTCCAATTCTAATTCATGTGTAGATTGCCAGCCAAATTACGTCTGTTGTTTAGGGCGTCTCGTGTGTGTTCAAGTCATCAATATTGAGGCTGCACGTTCACAGTTTCCAGCAGCTCAAGCAATGAATGTATAGCCATTGTCTTCAGATTTATGACGCCTTGGGCGTGCCGAGCAGTGGCAGCAATAGTCGCACCAACCGAATTAGCAAAAACAGCAAGAACAACGGTAGGAACAACGGCATGGACAGCAGCAGGAACAACGCCATGATTGATAAAAGATGTACAGGTTTCGCAAATGGTTGTGTAAATGCTTGACGAGTCCTGGCCTTGGTCTATTCCTCATTGCCTGCTATATCTTTCGCTCCAGAAAATTGTTACATTATTGTGCACACTGGGAAGCAGGCGTGCAGTGCAGGTGTATATAACACGGTGCTTCTTGCTTAAGATTCAGCCACTGGGAACAAAAAGTTCCCAGTAGCACGGGCTATGGAGATCCCGTGGTGGACTTACCTGGCACAGGAGCGGGGAAGAGAGGAACATGGTGGTGTAGCCGGGACATCCTCGCCACACACATGCACGCGGCTTTAACACACTCCAAGTAATTTAGGAGGTTCTACTGCGCTTGTGTCGCCCGGGTACTCTCTAGCCCCGCTCTTTCATCCATCTTTCTCAGTTAAAGTGGGAAAGTGAACACAGTCGGCGGAAAAGCACACGATATTAAAAGACGCCTTTTGGTGTCACCCATTGATCTGAAGGTTCTCACATTCGCCCATATAACTTTCCCGCCTCAAGTTAACATCCAGAAAGCAACGGTTACTTTAACTAGCTAAACGTTAGGCCGTCTGACGTCATTATTCCTACATGATGACCAGACCACACACTAGAAAGTTAAGGGACGACGACGTTTCGGTCCGTCCTGGACCATTCTCAAGTCGATTGATTCTCACAATCGACTTTAGAATGATCCAGGTCGGACCGAAACGTCGTCGTCCCTTCACCTTCTAGTGTGTGGTTTGGTCAACATATTTCAGCCACGTTATTGTGACTCCTCGCCTGTATTCCTAGATGCCCTACATGCAGTTTCCATTACACGAGGAGATCAGAGTCTTGCATAATGTACTTGTGTCTTGACACCTCACTCGTTACACTTGACTTGCAAGTTTGCAACTAGACCTGCCTTTACGGTACAGTTATCTGCAGTAATGCCAGCATCTCATTATTTTAATGCCTGCTATTAGCAAGTCATTTATAATGGTTGTATGTGAAGTGGGGGTATGTTTGCTGGTTAGTCTGGTGTCAGCACTCCGCAGTACTGAGTATTCCAGGCGATGGCACCAGCCAAAATGATTTACGGAAAGATAACATTTATCTGGTGCCTCCATACTTGCTTGATGGGCTTCTGGGAGTTCCTCTACTCCCCAGGGCCTGCGAGAGTTTGGTCCACCAGGCTGTTGCTTGGAGCGGCCCGCAGGCCCACATACCCACCACAGCCCGGCTGATCCGGAACTTCTCTTAGGAAACAGTCCAGTTTTCTCTTGAAGATGTAAACGGTTGTTCCGCCAATATTTCTTATAGTCGCTGGGAGGACGTTGAACAACCGTGGACCTCTGATGTTTATACAGTGTTCTCTGATTGTGCCTATGGCACCTCTGCTCTTCACTGGTTCAATTCTGCATTGTCTTCCATATCGTTCACTCCAGTACGTTGTTATTTTACTGTGCAGATTTGGGACCTGTCCCTCCAGTATTTTCCATGTGTATATTATTTGATATCTCTCTCGTCTCCTTTCTAGAGAGTACATTTGGAGAGCTTTAAGACGATCCCAATAATTTAGGTGCTTTATCTCGTCTATGTGTGCCGTATATGTTCTCTGTATTCCCTCTATTTCAGCAATCTCTCCTGCTCTGAAGGGGGAAGTGAGTACTGAGCAGTACTCGAGACGGGACAACACAAATGACTTGAAGAGTACAACCATTGTGATGGGATCCCTGGATTTGAAAGTTCTCGTAATAAATCCTATCATTTTTCTGGCTGCCACGATATTTGCTTGGTTATGCTCCCTAAACGTTAGGTCGTCAGACATCATTATTCCCAAATCCTTTACATGTTGTTTTCCTACTATGGGCAAATTTGATTGTGTTTTGTATCCTGTATTATGTTTAAGGTCCTCATTTTTACACCGTGCCTGAGTACCTGGAATTTATCACTGTTAAACATC
>WNGS01001312.1:49867896-49878557 GCA_020271785.1 Procambarus virginalis
CTTTTCATGTTTCTCTTGCCTTTCTCGCTTGTTTGTTTGCTGTGAATAGGCCTTTTTGCAGTTTGCTTTGTTTATATGTTCAAAAGCCAGCGAACCTTTTATAATTATTTTTCCATTTCCCCTCACTTCCTTTCCTCTCTTACCTCCTTCCCCTTACCTACTTTTTCTCTCCTTTCCTTCATCTCATCTTCTGTTCGAACCTCACTTTTCCCACACCACCTCAGCTTGCAGAGTCAGCAGTTGCAACATAGCTAAAGCTTGCAGAGTCAGCAGTTGCAACATAGCTAAAGCTTGCAAGCAGCAGTTGCAACATAGCTAAAGCTTGCAATGTCAGCAGTTGCAACATGGCCAAGAGCTTTCAGAGGTTATCGAGGCAGCAGGAGTGTTCAGAGCAACAACACACACATATCAGCTTGAAGAGCATCACTCTATTCCCAGTTGATCATTCCATATGTAGTGTGAATCATCTGCAACACACACACACACACACCACAACACACACACACACACACACACACACACACACACACACACACGAGGCCCAGTGACCTCTTCCAGTTACTGGTTGGGTCTGAGGAAGTCGGATTTAGTCAAGGAGAGACAGAGTCAAGGTTCTCATCCCAATGTATATAGATGTCGTACTAAAGGGGTGAATATTACTGCATGATTCTTTGTACATGGTTTGAGGCTTCTTCTCTGTTGTGCTTAACTATAGCATCTTACACCAAACTAATCAGAGGGACGTGTGAATGGTGCTTAGCCCCTCTCAAGGTGCGTACAACCCTGTCTTAAAACGCTGGTTAAGACGTCTTCCTTAGCACTGCTGCGTTACAAAAGGGATTTCAGGATTTCCAGTTTGGATAATCGGGAGCGATTAATATGCACGAAATGAAAATATGTCTTTGACAACGGTATGGCTATGCTCACCTAGTTGTGCTTGCGGGTGGGGTTGAGCTCTGGCTCTTTGGTCCCGCCTATAATGTGTGTGCTGTGTGGTGTAGTTATCACCGCCATGTTCGCTACGGTCACCGTAAATCGTGAGATTCGTCACTCACTAATGGACACTTGATTGATTGATTGATGGAGATTAAGCCACCACAAGAGGTGGCCCGGGCATGAATAACCCGTAAGTGGTAGATTTTTTTTGGGTGGGGGAGTGAATGGCGTGGACTCAACAGACTGGAGTCTGGTAACATCTTCAGTGTCATTACTACTACCACAACTACCACCACAACTACCACTACCACCACTACCACCACTGTCCTCATGCTTGCAAGGAACTCGGTCAGACCCCTAGGCCGGCTACCTTTACCTTGCGTTGATTCCGGTAGGAGGGTGGGGGGGGGGGTTGAGGGTTTGTTATAAGAATGTTTCGGCGCTCTTCCCCCGGGGCCCGGTCTCTGACCAGCTCTCCGACACAACCCCCAGATGCAAGACAATGGTTTATACACAAACCTACATATTATACACTGTTTTACACGCAACATACCGTTCTTATCCCAGACTCTTCTCTCACTGTGGCCGCAGGAGACTGAGTACTGGTGGTAGTTACCATCTCGTCGACTTACCGACGTTCTCACGCCCTGATCAAGAAAAAAAATTAATAATTAAGATGATTTGAGTTGTTCCCTGGACCCTTGGAAGCACTGTCGAATAGTCGAAGGTGATGGCACGCTCACAATCGTTCAGGGAGGGAGAGGGGTTAATTGTTCATTAACACTTGAACACAATTGTTCACGTGTTAATGACCAATCACGGCTACTCTAGATTCTATAGATTCTAGATCTTCGACTTTAATTTTCTTCATATATTTTGGTCTTATTTCCTTGTAAAATTTGCTTATATCCAAGTAAAACTATGTTTAAAACAAAAACAAAATAGATCAATAAAGCACGTATTATTAATAATGCAGAAAATACACATAGAACGTTTAGAAAGCATATGGTAAGATTAGAATTTTGTTGACAGTGTGCGAAATTCTGATATCAGACTTGTAATGCTAAAGTTACCTATAAATCACTGAAAATTTAGCATGAGCTAAATCTTGTTGCAGAGATAATTATCAATTGCTAGGTTACAGCATAACAAAGCCTGGCTTATGATTTTATATATTATATATATATATATATATATATATATATATATATATATATATATATATATATATATATATATATATATATATATATATATATATATATATATATACATATATATATATATATATATATATATATATAGATATATATATATATATATATATATATATATATGAGAGGTATACCCAGCTTTTCGGTGTATATACACTGGGTTTAATTTAGTCCTGGGCTATGTTCTAAACTAAAGTATACTTTCTGGCTAGTCAGTAAACTGTTGTGGTTGGCCTTAATAACCCTCCAGTGGTTGACAGGCCCCCCCTAACTCTAACGGTAAATAGTAGTCAATATTGTGTCCATGTTTGTCGTATACCCATCAGTAGTAACTGTTGATATTTCTCCCTCCCTACAGAGCATGAACCCCTACCTACAGGGAGAGAGGTTGCCGGTGGCAGCCAAGAAGGGCGGAATGCTGTAAAAGTCTAATGTCGAAGTGACAAGGAATTAGCAGTCAAGCTACGACAACAAGATTTTGTGAACGGTGAACGCACCACAATGGTCGGATCACTGATGATGGGTCAACGTGGAAGTAGCAGTGAACAATGAACAGGGGGGGGGGGGAGGGACGTACCACAATGGCCAAATCACTCTGAATAGGCTAGTGTAAGTAAGCTTACATTGAACTGTGTACAATGAACAGATTACAGTGAATGTACCACAGTGATTAAATCACTGTGGATTGGCCAGTAGTGACAGGGTTACAGCAGTGAAGACGTCTGGACAACTCTTCCGTGGACGGGTCATAATAGATGTGTTATTGTTGTCCAAGGACCTACCAGCCCTTTCACAGTGGACTATCACAGTAGTTCTCCCACTGTGCCCAAGATACCGTGAAGAGATCACTCCTGGTCGACTAACAGTGACCAGCTCACAATGCCTATGTTGCAATTATCAATCCAAGCAGACGGGTACACAGTAGGCAGAGGGCACTGCAATGATCACAGTAGACAGGCGACAGTGCATTGATCACAGTAAACAAACCACCTTGTTTCAAAACGAGACAATGGCCGCATCTAAGACAAACGAGTGAGAAGAATGAACTCTATATACTGCTTCAGTAACGCTCATTTTACCATACTGGTCTTGTTCAATACCTCGATGGACCAGGGGGAAGGGGGGGAGGGGAAACCATTTACACAACCACTGACGAAACCTATACATCTTTTCTCCCCTCATGGCGGCTGTGTTTACATATATAAAACACTATATGAGCACCGAAGCCCTATACGAGGTTGTTTATAACATATAACAACCTTAGGGTTGTGAGATTTCCAGGCTCGTAAAAAAAAAACATTTAATAAGTGTAAACAAAGCTGCCATGATCGAGGGAGGAAAAGATGTACAGGTTTCGTAAATGGAATTGCTTAATGACTCTTGACCCCAGAACACGGTAAGAAATCCATTCATTTTTACCATAAATAATATCACAGGAAAAAAATTTAAATTCGACAAAAAAAATCCCAAAATTTACGAATCTACAACGCGACGCTCTGACCTCCCCAGTGGGTGAAGTGGCTCTAATGACTGAACCACCCAAGGGAGAGTGTAATTGGCTCATAAGGAGAGGGGCTTCCTAAACCATCGGCAGTATAAACTGTTAGATTATGTATTGACCTAATGTAAGATTACAACAGTGTTAGGCACAGGAGGAGCCTTCACTCTTCCCAACAGGAGGTACAAATAACAGAAGCAACCTTCACTGTTACCAACAGGAGGTACAAATAACAGAAACAACCTTCACTGTTACCAACAGGAGGTAAAAATAACAGAAGCACCCTTCACTGTTACCAACAGGAAAAGCAGGAAACAAAACATCCCTCACCACCAGGCAGCACTAGGGGACACAACGTCTTCAACAGAACTACGACAAACGCTCAGTCCTTCAGCCTCTCCCAAGACTTTAACTACCGGACTACCACGAGCGTAACTACACCACAACTCCGCCCCAACAACAACAACAATAACAGTGATTGCAAAGAAAATAATTACAACCAATTGAAAGTTGCTACAACGCTGCGGTTAGTTGTGTGTGTATATTGAGGGTTACTGAAGCACTTATGGAGTAGTCCAGTTATAGCAGTTATAGTTCACTGAAACTCAGCCGGTCGGACTCAATAGGCTTATGCAAGACCAGGCCAATCCATACAAAACAGCTCAGAAAATCCAAAAAAAAAAATAAATATATATATAAATATCTAATAATATATATATATAAATATCTAAAAGATAGAATATCTGTCCGAGAGTAGAGGCAGGTATTTGAGGCTACCCTCACTCAACTTTGCACAGTGACTGCTGTAGGGTATGTGCCTAACATGGGAGCATCTGGCCCTCTAACAGGTAGATATTCTATTATATTATTGAATCCAAATAATGGCTTCATTTGAAAATATTATCTTGACCGTTCTGGTGATTTTCTCTGATTAGGGGGGTCAGTCGAAGTGGCTTCCCTCCTCGTGGAGGGTACAGACATCCACCATCCACCACTGACAGCTGTAGTTACCTTGAACCAGCTGTACGAGGAACCACCTGGATAATGGCCACCTGGATAATGGCCACCTGGATAATGAACCACTTATGTAACGAGCCAGCTTCACCTTTACCATAGTTGACAAGATGGTTTTCAAATGGGGCAATTGTTAGGTTTTAAGTATCTTTGAAATAGAATATATATTAAAGTTAGAAATATAGAAGCCAAATATTTTACGGAGAAAAAATGTTTAGTATTATTCACAATATATTTATGTAACTATATTGCATATATATAGATATATATATATATATATATATATATATATATATATATATATATATATATATATATATATATATAATGTGTGTGTGCACGCGTGTGTGTAAATCAGATAAGTATTTTGGTCCCAAGCACAAGTGACTCTTCAGTGTGCAAGTCACATGTTTATCATATGTTACGACAGGTGTTACGAGAAGTGTTACAACAGGTGTTCCGACAGGTGTCTTGGAGACCTAGGGGAAGCCACAGATTGTAACCTGCTTTGCTAAGCAGTCGTTTACCACATCTAATGACAGACAACATCGGCCATTTGTGCAATCGCTTACGAAACCTGTGCATCTTTCCTCGTAGCGGCGGTGTTCACACTTAACGAGACTGGGAAACTCACAACCCAAGGGTGGTTCGTGCTATAAACCTAACCTAACCTAACCTAACCTCATAGTGCTTCCAAGCTCACACATGGTTGCTTGTTGTTGCTGTCGTTGTCTGTTTGTAAACCTAGCCGCCAAGATTGAGGAAAGATCTACAGGTTTCGTAAATTGTGGATATGCTTGACGAATCCTGTCATTCCAAATCTGGCGGAGTTCTTGAGTTTAATAAAACGGTTCTTTAATCCCCTACCTGTGTTTTATTTGTTTATGTTTTACTGTGATGCAAATGTTTGCCAAGACTCTCATATGGTCTACAGAACTTTATTGGGGGCTTTATTTGAGTAGCTGAACAGGGCTGTGATATGGGGAGAGGTAATCCCAGCTTCTCCATGTGTATACACAGAGAGTTTACTTCAGTTCTGGACATATAGCACAGGACTACAACATCAATGTTGGTCAGTAAGCTGTTGTCGGGGCCTTAATAACTCTACAGAGGTTGATAGGCCTTAAGCCCAACACTAAACTTGCTGGTTGGTCAGTAGTGGTGGTCTTAATAACCCTTCAGAGGGTGATAGGCTTTAAACCCAACACCCAAACTTTGCCAGTACGTCAATAAGTTGTTGTTGTTGTGGATTTAATAACTCTCCAGAGGTAGATAGATCTTAAGGTCAACACCAAACTTGCTTGTACGTACGAAGAGAAATATTTCGTTCCGAATGAGTTTCCAAGGAAGATATTTTATAGAATTCTGAGGAGGATCTTAACTTCTAAATTTCAAACTGCTATCGAGCTTCGTACACTCCCTAAAGCTATATATAGTATGTAAAATTTCCATATTTAAGTACAGTAAGTTATTACATTAGGAATGAACTTCCTTCGTATTCTTAGAAATACTTATCCTGAAAGTAAGTTTTCCTTTTTAGTTTATTAACAATAACACATTTGAAAGCTATTTTAAAACGTAAAGATTCACGACCCTTTTGAACTCTGTGGTGTGTTACCTGTTGAAACGTTCGAACTGCATCGTTCGATAAGTGGAATCACCTCACTAAACGGACAGGAGTCAACTGCTGGCGGCGTGGAGTGAAGACGTCTTGCGACCCTCCGTGGCTGTTGGGGTTGTTTGCCATTTGGTCGCTAGGTGGTGTGGGCGTCTCTGCCCGGCTGGTGTTGACGTGGCAAGTTTGACATGGGAGGCCTTCCCGCCGTTGTGCGTGTGAATTCCGTGGGCTTGGAGTTCACTAGTCGGGCTGGATACTCAGACGTGGAGCTGGTTATGTGTGACATGCTTCGTGTCCCGGTGGAGGCTGTCTTTGGTATTGAGCTTGTTACTGCCCACCGGGTTGTTCTCAAGTTCGTGGGGGAGGAGGAGTACCGTGACTTCCTCCGTCGGTACGAGGGGCGTACGTTGTCGTTGCCGGGTGATGCCGGCTCTGTGGCGATCTCGGATCGTAGTGGTGCCCTGACTTATGTCAGCATCCATGGTGCGCCCTGGAGTTTCCTGACGACCTCCTACGGCGTTACTTCGGGGGGTTTGGTACTGTTGTCAGCGTGCGGGTGAACACGCTCTCCTCGGGCCGGTATGCTGGAAGGCGAACGAACATTCGCACGTTGGGAATGCGCCTGCGGTCGGATATACCTTCTTCTGTCCGGCTTATGGGATACTACGTCCGGGTGTATTATGCCCGGCAGCCTCGTACCTGTTTCCGGTGTGGCCTGTTGGGGCATCAGGCTGCAGGGTGCTCTGCTACCCCAGCTGCTCCTGTCAACTTGTTCCGAGAAGAGGATTTCCCGCCGCTCCCGCTGGAGGCTGCCTCTGGAGATGTTGTGGAGGTGCGCGTCCCGTTCGCTACTGCAGCTCCCCGGCGACGCCTGACGTTCCTCCGGTTGTTGCCGGCCCTCCTCCGGGTATTGCGGTACCGTCGGTTGGTCTGCCTGATCCTGTCCCTGTCCTCGCTGCTCCCGTGGGCCTTCCTGGTGCTCCCTGTGTGGCGTTGCCGTCTTCTCCCTCGTCTTCGGATGCTGCGCCTGGCCTGTGTCCGTGTCTCGGGTCCCGGATGTGCTGGGTGCTGGGGTGGCTGTGGAGCCTCCTGCGGTGTGTGTCCCGGTTCCCCCTGTGGTGGAGGCTGCTGCCGTTCTGTCTCGGGCGTCGGTTCGTCCGGCTCGTGGTGCCCGTGTTTCTGGGTCCGCTTCCGGCCCTGACGATCCGGCCGGTGCCCAAACGTTCCCGGCGTTCGTCTTCTGCCTGGGCCGATGTTGGTGACTTCAGTGACTGTGAGTCTTCGGGTGTTGCCGGTGTCGATACGGATACGTCCATGTCTCCACAGCTAGTGGTGGCGGAGGTCCATGTGCCTGCCGGTGCTGGTGCCTGTGTCTCGGACGTGCCTTCGGTTCTTTCTCCGCCAGGGGACTCTCCGCAGTGGGGGTGGTGGCTTCCGCTGCCAGGGATGGTGTGGACTCTGGTGCTGGGCGTGGCCTGGTAGTGACGTTACGGAGGGATGCGCGCCGTCCGGATTCCCTGCTGTCGTCTGGTGGTGCCCGGGGCCACGGGTGCCCCTGTGGTGGCCCTGTGGCCCGTTCGCTCCTGTGAGGATGCGAGTTGGGGTCCTGGAGGACGTGTTGCCGGCGTCTGTGATGCCGCCGGGTCACTGGACGGAGATTGCCGAGTTACAGCTGTCTGACGGGCCAGAGAACTTTCGTGGTGGGCAGGTTCCCTTCCTGTCGAGCCGGGTGGCGACTACTCGCCTCGTGGGTTCTACCATTTGGGTTCCCTGCTTGCGGGTGTTTGTTGCCCGGTTCCGGATGTTATGGAGTCCCCGGTGGGTGGACGGGACCCTTGGCGGTGGGTGCTCTGGGAAGCATTCAATGTACGGTTCCCGCGGGCCCGGTTCCCGGGCAAGTATGTACCCTGATTTTCTGTGTATTTGCTCTGTGAAATGCTGTGTGCCTCTCTGGCTGCTTGTTTTCCCTGTTTTATTTTGTGCTTGTGCCTCTCCCTTTGTGCGTTTCCTTGCCGTGTGGCGTCTTAGTTTCTAGTGCTTGGCTCTCTCGTTTCGCGTTTGGTTTGGCGTTTCACCCTTACCGGGTACGCGGGGCGCATCCGATCCCACGATCGTCGTCGCCCCAACTCAACAACACAACAACAGCACCTCACTAAACCTAAAACCCCGTATCTGTGACATATAAGAACATAAGAATAAAGGTAACTTTTACGGGCTCACCATAGCCGTGCTACATGTACACTTCGTTCTGAGTAGCTAAATTTAAAACAACAACAGGTAACTGCAGAAGGCCTATTGGCCCATACGAGGCTTGCTCCTCTTATATCGGGCTGTCTCATACCGTTCTGGTCTGCTCTTGAGGTAATGTGCTTTGCATTAGAAAGCATAGCGAGGATAAAAGGCTCGCCCGTTGTTGCCCCTCTCACAGACAGCGATTTCGCTGCTCTGTCTTATAGAGAAGCCTTCTTTACACACAGAAATCACAATAGCGTGATGCATCAAATGAACAAATCCACAAGGCCGTGACGAGGATTCGAACCTGCGTCCGAGAGCATCCAGACGCTGCTTAATCGGCTGAGCTTAAATCTTCTTCTTTTCTTGATAGTAGGTGCAGTTTGCATGAAGGATTTGTCTCCTGATGTTAGAGAAGTCTCCCTTCAACAGCTCAGAGTCGTCGACTCAGTTTTTTGTATAATAATTCTCATTTTCTTTCATCTAGGAACATGATAAGGGGGGAAGCTTTTATTAATCTTGTTCGTGTGTATTCGTCTTTTATTTTGTATTTAGCTTGGATTTAGTTTTTTTTTCTGGATTTATAGTAATTTTTAATGAGTACATAATTTTTTTATATATTTAATTTTGTTAGACAATTGTGCAATGGAAATTGTCTTTCTTTCACCGATGATAGAGTTTGGTACTCTGAAACATCTGGTACTTTAAATAAGATTATATATAAAATTAATATATATATATATATATATATATATATATATATATATATATATTATATATATATATAATATATATATATATATAATATATATTATATATATATACTTGGGGGTATAGGTATTCGCAAGGCGACACAGTTAGCATTGCCGGCATTCTTATCTCGACCAGTGCTACAAGTGAATTAGTGAAGGAAATACTACCAGAATACCTAAGGAACTCCATTGGGATTCGTGATCCCAAATTTGTGGAAGGAGCTGGTCGGTGGGACACACTCGCCAATTCACACACCCGACCAACTTGTCCAAACGACGGTAAACAGGCCAAATGGGATAGCCCTATAGTGGAGAACATCGCCAAAGCATTGCTGGACGTAGCTTCTCAGAAGGACAGAGCGCGTCTCCTAGCTGTGCAAGCCCCCCATGCTGGGGACTTCCTGTTGGCAGTCCTAATTCCGCTTGGGCACCCGCCTGGATCATCGGGCCCTAAGTATTGGTTTGCTCTGCGCCTTGCCGCCCCTATCTCCACCGAGCACCGGTGTATTGCGGCCAGGCACGGGCAGACCAATACGGCAGCCATGGTCTCATCTGTCGTAAGACACAGGGAAAGATTGCCAGACACGAGGCAGTCAATGACATCATCAAGAGAAGTTTGGCTACAGCTGGGTGTCCAGCACAAAGGGAACCCCAGTGTGCAGACCTGACAACAGCCAAAACGCCCAGATGGAGTCACCCTGCAGCCATGGAGGGAAGGTAAACAGGTCGTATGGGATTACACCTGTGCATCTACATTGGCTGATACCTATTTACGTTACAGCTCAGCGGAGGGAGGTGGGGCAGCCACCTTCAGGGAGACCCAGAAAATCCACAAGTACAGAAACCTAGAACGTTGTTACAGGTTCGTGCCGATAGGCTCAGAGACTCTGGGCGCCTGGGGTAAATGTGCACTCAAGTTTTTAAAGGAGGTGGTGAGGAACTCATTGGAAAACTAGAGACCCACGAGCAGCCAGTTTCCTATTCCAGCGCCTCAGTGTCGCAGTGCAGAGGGGAAATGCGTGCTGTATCCTGGGTACGCACCCAACCTCCGAGGAGCTGGACGAGGTCTTCGAACGCTGATTGTTTAATGTTATATATTTGTGTGGGTGTGTGTGTTCTCTGTAAACTGTAGCATTGCAATAAAATAAAACAAAACATACAAAAAAATAATAGGGGTGGTAGGAGAAGAAAAGAATAAAGTATTCAGTGAGAATCCACAAGATCTTCTCTGAATGCTCTTTGTTTTCTTCTTCGAGGATGTGGGTCCCTGCAATTGCACCAGAGGTGGTACCCCTAAATATACATATATATATACATATATACAGATATATATATATAAATAGATATATATATATATATATATAGATTATATAGATATAGATATATATATATATACA
>WNGS01001312.1:49879557-49907057 GCA_020271785.1 Procambarus virginalis
TACACTGGGTTTAATTTAGTCCTGGGCTATGTTCTAAACTAAAGTATACTTTCTGGCTAGTCAGTAAACTGTTGTGGTTGGCCTTAATAACCCTCCAGTGGTTGACAGGCCCCCCCCCCTAACTCTAACGGTAAATAGTAGTCAATATTGTGTTCCATGTTTGTCGTATACCCATCAGTAGTAACTGTTGATATTTCCCCTCCCTACAGACATGAACCCCTACCTACAGGGAGAGAGGTTGCCGGTGGCAGCCAAAGGGCGGAATGCTGTAAAGTAAAAAGTAATAATGTCGAAGTGACAAGGAATTAGCAGTCAGCTACGACAACAAGATTTTGTGAACGGTGAACGCACCACAATGGTCGGATCACTGATGATGGGTCAACGTGGAAGTAGCAGTGAACAATGAACAGGGGGGGGGAGGGACGTACCACAATGGCCAAATCACTCTGAATAGGCTAGTGTAAGTAAGCTTACATTGAACTGTGTACAATGAACAGATTACAGTGAATGTACCACAGTGATTAAATCACTGTGGATTGGCCAGTAGTGACAGGGTTACAGCAGTGAAGACGTTCTGGACAACTCTTCCGTGGACGGGTCATAATAGATGTGTTATTGTTGTCCAAGGACCTACCAGCCCTTTCACTGGACAGAACATGGTTTATCACAGTAGTTCTCCCACTGTGCCCAAGATACCGTGAAGAGATCACTCCTGGTCGACTAACAGTGACCAGCTCAACATGCCTATGTTGCAATTTATCAAATCCAAAGCAGACGGGTACACAGTAGGCAGAGGGCACTGCAATGATCACAGTAGACAGGCGACAGTGCATGATCACAGTAACAAACCACCTTGTTTCAAAACGAGACAATGGCCGCATCTAAGACAAACGAGTGAGAAGAATGAACTCAATATAACTGCTTCAGTAACGCTCATTTTACCATACTGGTCTTGGTCAATACCTCGATGGACCAGGGGGAAGGGGGGGGAGGGGAAACCATTTACACAACCACTGACGAAACCTATACATCTTTTCTCCCCTCATGGCGGCTGTGTTTACATATATAAACCATATGAGCACCGAAGCCCTATACGAGGTTGTTTATAACATATAACAACTTAGGGTTGTGAGATTTCCAGGCTCGTAAAAAAAACATTTAATAAGTGTAAACAAAGCTGCCATGATCGAGAGGAGGAGAAAAGATGTACAGGTTTCGTAAATGGAATTGCTTAATGACTCTTGACCCAGAACACGGTAAGAAATCCATTCATTTTTACCATAATAATATCACAGGAAAAAAATTTAAATTCGACAAAAAAAAAATCCAAAATTTACGAATCTACAACGCGACGTCTGACCTCCCCAGTGGGTGAAGTGGCTCTAATGACTGAACCAACCAAGGGAGAGGAGAGTGTAATTGGCTCATAAGGAGAGGGCTTCCTAAACCATCGGCAGTATAAACTGTTAGATTATGTATTGACCTAATGTAAGATTCAACAGTGTTAGGCACAGGAGGAGCCTTCACTCTCCCAACAGGAGGTACAAATAACAGAAGCAACCTTCACTGTTACACAGCAGAATATACAATAACAGAAGACAACCTTCACTGTTACCAACAGGAGGTACAAAATAACAGAAGCACCCTTCACTGTTACCAACAGGAAAAGCAGGAAACAAAACATCCCTCCGCACCACCAGGCAGCACTAGGGGACACAACGTCTTCAACAGAACTACGACAAACGCTCAGTCCTTGCCTCTCCCAAGACTTTAACTACCCGGACTACCACGAGCGTAACTATCATCACAACTCCGCCCCACAACAACAACAACACGTGATTGCCAAGAAAAATAATTACAACCAATTGAAAGTTGCTACAACGCTGCGGTTAGGTTGTGTGTGTATATTGAGGGTTACTGAAGCACTTATGGAGTAGTCCAGTTATAGCAGTTATAGTTCACTGAAACTCAGCCGGTCGGACTCAATAGGCTTATGCAAGACCAGGCCAATCCATACAAAACAGCTCAGAAAATCCAAAAAAAAAAATATATATATAAATATCTAAATAATATATATATATATATATATAAATATCTAAAAGATAGAATATCTGTCCGAGAGTAGAGGCCAGGTATTGAGGCTACCCTCACTCAACTTTGCACAGTGACTGCTGTAGGGTATGTGCCTAACATGGGAGCATCTGCCCTCTAACTCCTCAGACAGGTAGATATATTATATTATATTTATGAATCCAAATAATGGCTTCATTTGAAAATATTATCTTGACCGTTCTGGTGATTTTCTCTGATTAGGGGGGTCAGTCGAAGTGGCTTCCCTCCTCGTGGAGGGTTACAGACAGCCACCATCCACCACTGACAGCTGTAGTTACCTTGAACCAGCTGTACGAGGAACCACTGGATAATGGCCACCTGGATAATGGCCACCTGGATAATGAACCACTTATGTAACGAGCCAGCCTTCACCTTTACCATAGTTGACAAGATGGTTTTCAAATGGGGCAATTGTTAGGTTTTAAGTATCTTGAAATAGAATATATATTAAAGTTAGAAATATAGAAGCCAAATATTTTACGGAGAAAAAATGTTTAGTATATTCACAATATATTATGTAACTATATTGCAATATATATATATATATATCTATATATATAGATATATATATATATATATATATATATATATATTATATATATATATAGTATATATATATATAATGTGTGTGTGCAGCGTGTGTGTAATCAGATAAGTATTTGGTCCCAAGCACAAGTGACTCTTCAGTGTGCAAGTCACATGTTTGCATCATATGTACGACAGTGTGTTACGAGAAGTTTAAACAGGTGTTCCGACAGTGTCTTGGAGACCTAGGAGAAGCCACAGATTGTAACCTGCTTTGCTAAGCAGTCGTTTACCACATTCTAATGACAGACAACATCGCCATTTGTGCAATCGCTTACGAAACCTGTGCATCTTTCCTCGTAGCGGCGGTGTTCACACTTAACGAGACTGGGAAACTCACAACCCAAGGGTGGTTCGTGCTATAAACCTAACCTAACCTAACCTAACCTAACCTAACCTAACCTCATAGTGCTTCCAAGCTCACACACTGGTTGCTTGTTGTTGCTGTCGTTGTCCTTTTGAAACCTAGCCGCCAAGATTGAGGAAAGATCTACAGGTTTCGTAAATTGTGGATATGCTTGACGAATCCTGTCATTCCAAATCTGGCGGAGTTCTTGAGTTTAATAAAACGGTTCTTTAATCCCCTACCTGTGTTTTATTTGTTTATGTTTTACTGTGATGCAAATGTTTGCCAAGACTCTCATATGGTCTACAGAACTTTATTGGGGGCTTTATTTGAGTAGCTGAACAGGGCTGTGTATATGGGGAGAGGTAACCCAGCTTCTCCATGTGTATACACAGAGAGTTTACTTCAGTTCTGGACATATAGCACAGGACTACAACATCAATGTTGGTCAGTAAGCTGTTGTCGGGGCCTTAATAACTCTACAGAGGTTGATAGGCCTTAAGCCCAACACTAAACTTGCTGGTTGGTCAGTAGTGGTGGTCTTAATAACCCTTCAGAGTTGATAGGCTTTAAACCCAACACCAAACTTTGCCAGTACGTCAATAAGTTGTTGTTGTTGTGGATTTAATAACTCTCCAGAGGTAGATAGATCTTAAGGTCAACACCAAACTTGCTTGTACGTACGAAGAGAAATATTTCGTTCCGAATGAGTTTCCAAGGAAGATATTTTATAGAATTCTGAGGAGGATCTTAACTTCTAAATTTCAAACTGCTATCGAGCTTCGTACACTCCCTAAAGCTATATATAGTATGTAAAATTTCCATATTTAAGTACAGTAAGTTATTACATTAGGAATGAACTTCCTTCGTATTCTTAGAATTACTTATCCTGAAAGTAAGTTTTCCTTTTTAGTTTATTAACAATAACACATTTGAAAGCTATTTAAAACGTAAAGATTCACGACCCTTTTGAACTCTGTGGTGTTGTCTACCCTGTTGAAACGTTCGAACTGCATCGTTCGATAAGTGGGAATCACCTCACTAAACGGACCAAGGAGTCAACTGCTGGCGGCCGTGGAGTGAAGACGTCTTGCCGAGCCTCCGTGGCTGTTGGGGTTGTTTGCCATTTTGGTCGCTAGGTGGTGTGGGCGTCTCTGCCCGGCTGCGTGTTGACGTGGCAAGTTTGACATGGGAGGCCTTCCCGCCGTTGTGCGTGTGAATTCCGTGGGCTTGGAGTTCACTAGTCGGGCTGGATACTCAGACGTGGAGCTGGTTATGTGTGACATGCTTCGTGTCCCGGTGGAGGCTGTCTTTGGTATTGAGCTTGTTACTGCCCACCGGGTTGTTCTCAAGTTCGTGGGGGAGGAGGAGTACCGTGACTTCCTCCGTCGGTACGAGGGGCGTACGTTGTCGTTGCCGGGTGATGCCGGCTCTGTGGCGATCTCGGATCGTAGTGGTGCCCTGACTTATGTCAGCATCCATGGTGCGCCCCTGGAGTTTCCTGACGACCTCCTACGGCGTTACTTCGGGGGGTTTGGTACTGTTGTCAGCGTGCGGGTGAACACGCTCTCCTCGGGCCGGTATGCTGGAAGGCGAACGAACATTCGCACGTTGGGAATGCGCCTGCGGTCGGATATACCTTCTTCTGTCCGGCTTATGGGATACTACGTCCGGGTGTATTATGCCCGGCAGCCTCGTACCTGTTTCCGGTGTGGCCTGTTGGAGCATCAGGCATCAGGGTGCTCTGAGGCCCCAGCTGCTCCTGTCAACTTGTTCCGAGAAGAGGATTTCCCGCCGCTCCC
The DNA here is from genome assembly GCA_020271785.1 of Procambarus virginalis. NCBI lineage: Eukaryota > Metazoa > Arthropoda > Malacostraca > Decapoda > Cambaridae > Procambarus > Procambarus virginalis. Next base: position 49,884,403 of record WNGS01001312.1, read on the forward strand.
GCTGGAGGCTGCCTCTGGAGATGTTGTGGAGGTGCGCGTCCCGTTCGCTACTGCAGCTCCCCCGGCGACGCCTGACGTTCCTCCGGTTGTTGCCGGCCCTCCTCCGGGTATTGCAGTACCGTCGGTTGGTCTGCCTGATCCTGTCCCTGTCCTCGCTGCTCCCGTGGGCCTTCCTGGTGCTCCCTGTGTGGCGTTGCCGTCTTCTCCCTCGTCTTCGGATGCTGCGCCTGGCCCTGTGTTCTTATCTCGGGTCCCGGATGTGCTGGGTGCTGGGGTGGCTGTGGAGCCTCCTGTGGTGTGTGTCCCGGTTCCCCCTGTGGTGGAGGCTGCTGCCGTTTTGTCTCGGGCGTCGGTTCGTCCGGCTCGTGGTGCCCGTGTTTCTGGGTCCGCTTCCGGCCCTGACGATATCCGGCCGGTGCCCAAACGTTCCCGGCGTTCGTCTTCTGCCTGGGCCGATGTTGGTGACTTCAGTGACTGTGAGTCTTCGGGTGTTGCCGGTGTCGATACGGATACGTCCATGTCTCCACAGCTGGTGGTGGCGGAGGTCCATGTGCCTGCCGGTGCTGGTGCCTGTGTCTCGGACGTGCCTTCGGTTCTTTCTCCGCCAGGGGACTCTCCGCAGTGGGGGGTGGTGGCTTCCGCTGCCAGGGATGGTGTGGACTCTCGTGCTGGGCGTGGCCTGGTAGTGACGTTCCGGAGGGATGCGCGCCGTCCGGATTCCCTGCTGTCGTCTGGTGGTGTGCCCGGGGCCACGGGTGCCCCTGTGGTGGTGCCCTGTGGCCCGTTCGCTCCTGTGAGGATGCGCGTTGGGGTCCTGGAGGACGTGTTGCCGGCGTCTGTGATGCCGCCGGGTCACTGGACGGAGATTGCCGGGTTACAGCTGTCTGACGGGCCAGAGAACTTTCGTTGTGGGCAGGTTCCCTTCCTGTCGGGCCGGGTGGCGACTACTCGCCTCGTGGGTTCTACCATTTGGGTTCCCTGTTTGTGGGTGTTTGTTGTCCCAGTTCCGGATGTTATGGAGTCCCCGGTGGGTGGACGGGACCCTTGGCGGTGGGTGCTCTGGGAAGCATTCAATGTACGGGTCCCGCGGGCCCGGTTCCCGGGCAAGTATGTACCCTGATTTTCTGTGTATTTGCTCTGTGAAATGCTGTGTGCCTCTCTGGCTGCTTGTTTTCCCTGTTTTATTTTGTGCTTGTGCCTCTCCCTTTGTGCGTTTCTTTGCCGTGTGGCGTCTTAGTTTCTAGTGCTTGGCGTCTCTCGTTTCGCGTTTTGGCTTGGCGTTTCGCCTTTCCTGGCTTCGTGTTTCACCCTTACCGGGTACGCCGGGGCGCATCCGATCCCACGATCGTCGTCGCCCCTAACTCAACAACAACACATCCTCACTAAACCAAAAACCCCGTATCTGTGAACATATAAGAACATAAGAATAAATGTAACTTTTACGGGCTCACCATATCCCTTGCTACATGTACACTTCGTTCTGAGTAGCTAAATTTAAAACAACAACAACAACAACAGGTAACTTCAGAAGGCCTATTGGCCCATACGAGGCTTGGTCCTCTTATATCGGGCTGTCTCTTACCGTTCTGGTCTGCCTCTGAGGTAATATGCTTTGCATTAGAAAGCATAGCGAGGATAAAAGGCTCGCCTGTTGTTACCCCTCTCACAGACAGCGATTTCGCTGTTCTGTCTTATAGAGAAGCCTTCTTCTTTACACACAGAAATCACAATAGCGTGATGCATCAAATGAACAAATCCACAAGGGCCGTGACGAGGATTCGAACCTGCGTCCGAGAGCATCCCAGACGCTGACTTAATCGATTGAGTTTAATCTTCTTCTTGATAGTAGATGCAGTTTGCATGAAGGATTTGTCCTCCTGATGTTAGAGAAGTCTCCCTTCAACAGCTCAGATTCGTCGACTCAGTTGTTTGTATAATAATTCTCATTTTCTTTCATCTAGGAACATGATGAGGGGGGAAGCTTTTATTAATCTTGTTCGTGTGTATTCGTCTTTTATTTTGTATTTAGCTTGGATTTAGTTTTTTTCTGGATTTATAGTAATTTTTAATGAGTACATAATTTTTTTATATATTTAATTTTGTTAGACAATTGTGCAATGGAAATTTGTCTTTCTTTCACCGATGATAGAGTTTGGTACTCTGAAACATCTGGTACTTTAAATAAGATTATATAAATATATATATATATATATATTATATATATTATATGTATATATATATATATATATATATATATATATATATATATATATATATATATATATATATATATATATATTAGTTTTAAAGAATAAATGTTTATCTATCTGTTCAAAGTTACCGATCAGACACTTGGGCTAGTGTCACCCAAATCGACAGAGGGACTGGTCTGGAGTCTGGGACGAACATAGGCCGGCTGGCCGGGGTCACATTCAAACCACCACCACCACGAGGATTTTTGCCCACTGCCCGCCAGCTACACACCTAAATACTATAAAGACAAAAGCACAAAATTCTTATAACAATGCAAACCATTATTTACTGTGAGTGTGGGGAGGACGAGGAGTGGGGAGGGGGGAGGACGAAATGAAGGGGGGATGGGGGGAAGGACAAAGGGAAGGGGGATGACAAAGGGATGGGAGGGATGACAAAGGGATGGGAGGGATGACAAAAGGATGGGGGGGGGGCAGTATTCACCATACAGGTTAGGTAGCCAGGCTGTTTGTGTATAACAGCCGGTTATATCCTTCATTATTTCGTCATCAATTAATTAATAATTTCAAACGGTTGATAAGGTCACTTCTAGGGGTAGATTAGAGTTGAAAAAAAGAATTGCCAGAAGAGGGTTGATGTGCTGAGCACAGGAGACATTATTTATAGTAGGTGGAGCGTCTTCCTATGATTGGCTGTTGCGGACAATGTCAACAAAGATTTTCTACCAATCAAATGCAAGCGCGGGAATGCTTCCTTCAGCACAGCAACCCGCGTTATGGGCTGCTGTCTCCCAATTGATAGTTCAATATTAGGCCAATAGATGGCGTTACATCTTACAGCTGGGCACGTTGGTGATGGAGTAATTTTATAACGATAGATGGCGTATGCTGTATGCCTACTGTTGGTCTGCCCTGTTGTTAGTGAGCTTTTCTACCGATAGATGAAATCAGCTGTGTTATTGTGACCTCTGAATTCCCCTTAAACATTTATGAACAAATCCCGTCGCTTGAGATGAAGGTTTCATGTCGTTCTGGAAGTGGGTACATGGAGATCTGAAGGGACACACTTGAGGACGTTGTGGAGGTCGTCCCCGTGCACAGAACAGTTACAGCCCCGCTCCTGTGCCTGGTAGGTCCATTACGGGCTCACCATAGCCCGTGCTCAACCCGTCCTCGCAAATTCGTATAGTCAATATTGACTTATTAAATACGTGCATAGGTGACATACTAAACATAATAGATACCTTAAAAAGCTTCATAGAAAACACCGACCTTACCTAACCTTGTTAGTATGTTAAGATAAGCATCTTATAGCTTCGTAATTACAATTGTTACTTAAGCTATTATAGGTATAGGTTAAGTAATATTGTAATTACGAGAAGCTATAAGATGCTTATCTTAACATACTAACAAGGTTAGGTAAGGTCGGTGTTTTTATGAAGCTTTTTAAGGGATCTATTATGTTTAGTATATCACCTATGCACGTATTTAATAAGTTAATATTGGACTATACGAATTGCGAGGACGGGTTGCTGTGTACTTGGAACATTGTTCCCAGTAGCTGAATCTTTAACAACAACAACAACAACGTCCCCGTGCAGCCTGTGAGAGGGAGACCCGAGCACCGCCGGTAATACATGTTCGGGTCAGTCAATAATGTAGGTTAGATTCTACCATTGTTTATATGGTACTTCTATGGTATTTCTATAGTACTACTATGCGATTCTATGGTACTTCTATGGTACTTCTATAGTACTTCTATAGTGTTTCTATGGTATTTATAGAACTTCTGTGGTACTTCTCTGGTATTCTATGGTTGTTGTTTGTGTTGTTGTTTAAAGATTCGCTACCTGGAACAAGAAGTTCCAAGTAGCACGGACTATGGTGAGCCCGTAATTCTATGGTTGTCGTTGTTAAAGATTCGCTACCCGGAACAAGAAGTTCCAAGTAGCACGGGCTATGGTGAGCCCGTAGCGGATGTTTATTATTATTCTATGGTACTATGCTGATATTCTATAGTACTTCTATGGTATTACGCTGATATAGTATGATAATTCTATGGTACTTCTATGGTACTACTATTGTATTTCTATAGTACTTCATAGTACTCCTATTTAATTTTGAGGAAAAATTTTGATATACGCTCTATTTCATATATGAGACTTTCTCGTGTCATATATTTCATATATATCTTGTGGCGCGTTTATAGACGTGACTATGAGACACGTCTATGAGCGGACGTTTTGGGTAGTGGAGTGAGGGCACTTCTTGGGATCCATTCACCTGTTGGCTGGTAAGTTGTTACAGGCACTCGGGGGGGGGGGGGGGGGGGATGGGGGGGTGCGATGGGGTGGGGGGAAAGTTGTTTCCGAGAAGTCTTTATCGTATGCTGTAAAGCTTTCATAAATTGAGTACATGTGGATGCTGCATACAGTTTAGGCTCTTCAAACGCACGCGCGCGCGCGCACACACACACAACAACACACACACACACACACACACACACACACACACACACACCAACAAAGGATACCAATCGTCCAGACATGCCATAACATAACATTCCCCTCCAGATGAGCTTCCAGCTGGGTCTCCCCGCCTCCGCGCGCGGTGTTCGGGAAGCCCTCGCCCAAGCACTTCCAGGAACGCGGGCGGCTGTACAAAGCACTATGGCAAATTAAGTGCCACGATTTCCACAAACTCGAAGGGCCCCCGATTCGGATCTACAAACACCCTCCGTGGCTAACTGAGAGAGACTGGAACTTGTCTATTATATTATATAAGATATATATATATATATAATATATATTATATATATATATATATATATATATATGTGTGGGGATTTGTAACCCTCCAAAAGCGCCTAAGTACCAGGTACCAGTTAACTGTAGATAATCAGCAACATTAGATGAAAGGAATCGTGTCAAACCATATTACTCCTGGCCGGAATTCGCGATTATGAGTCGACAACGAAGCCCGCTGTACTACGAGCACAGTGGAAGGTGTCTATCCCAAAGTCTGATCTGCCAGACCACATCGACTCAGTCCATCCTCATCAACAAAGGCTAAATGCTCGTTAATCAGCCGCCAAACCACTTGTTTTGTAAATGAAAATTACTTTACACACGACTCAAACTGATGGCGTTCGAACTTTTCTCAGATACGGCTTTGAACGCTTCATGTGTTCGAATCACACCTTTCTGAATGCTATACCGTCATGCAACAAATCTAAATAATCTGCTAATAGAAGTGCAAGACCTAAACTAACTTACTCATTAATAATACACAATTCTAATATAATATAATAATGCAGGAGAAATCACATTTATGTAATGTATCATCGAGGAAGACCAATTGGAGTCTTGAAAAGGATTCGAACCTGAACCTTAAGATACTCCTTAAACCCCTGGCGTGTGCTGGGGAGTACTCATGGTGCTCGTTCGAATCCCCCTCATGGCGCCCACTGATTTTCACTAATAATAATCATAATAATAATGCTAACTTGTATTGAGAAAAAAAGTGTGTTTTAAAACCTTGAACGTTCAAGTTGATATGTGACTCTTTGGGTTCGAAGAAGCAGCGGGGGTTCGAACGAGCAGTCCTGAAGATGGGTTCATTATGGGGCTCAGGTGGCAAACCGTCCTCGACTCAAGTCCATTACATTCAGCGGTCGACCCCACAGACGCATTCATACATTTTAACATGCTGTTCATTCAAAACGGGAATTTTCTCAAGTATAAATAAATATTATAATATATTGGCATATTGTGTATATATAGGCATAGGATAGGTTAGGTCAGTGTTTAGGTTCTGTTGGCGATTATTTGTATTTGTAGTACGTGGGTGAAGCATTTATAGCGTGTGATTCGAACAAATTCGTCAGTGAAGCATTGTTCCGGATATGTTCGAACGTCAGCAGTTGTGAGTCGTGTGTAAAACCGCTTTCATTCATAAACAGGGGGTTTGGCGGGTGCATGGAATCACTTTGGATCTTTGTTTGGAGGACGGGCTGCAGGTGGTGTGAGAGAGGCAACCCGTCTTCGACTCGAGTCCATACATCCAGCGGTCGACCCCACAAACGCATTCGTAAATTGTAACATGTTGTTCATTCCAAAACGGGAATTTTCTCAGATATAAATTATTATAATTTATTAACATATTATGCATATAGGCATAGGTTAGGGTGTTTAGGTTTGTTGGCGATTATTTGTATTGTAGAACGTGGTGAAGCATTTACAGCGTTGTGGTTCGAACAAAAGTTCGAAGCACTTGACGAGTGCTTCAGTGAAGCACTTGTTCCGAAAGTGTTCGAATAGTTGTGAGTCGTGCGTAAACCGTTTTTCATTCATAAACAGCTGGGGCAGCCCGTCCTCCAAACAAGATCCAAAGTGATTCCATGCACCCGCCAAACCCCCTGTTTATGAATGATGAAAAGCGGTTTACAATGACTCACAACTGCTGACGTTCGAACATATCCGGAACAAGTGCTTCACTGACGAATTTTGTTCGAACCACACGCTGTAAATGCTTCACCCACGTACTACAAATACAAATAATCGCCAGCAGAACCTAAACACCTGACCTAACCTAACCTATGCCTATTTATACACAATATGCTAATATATTATAATATTAATATATACTTGAGAAAATTCCGTTTTGAATGAACAGCATGTTAAAATTTATGAATGCGTCTGTGGGGTTGACCGCTGAATGTAATGGACTTGAGTCGAGGACGGGTTGTGGAGAGAGGGTGTGGAGGTGTGGGGCTCAGTTGGTGTGTGGGAGTGTTATCTGCGAAGCCACATATAAGGTGAGATTTCGGCGTCGCTGAAGTATTCATGCTCCTCAGGCAGATCACAGTTGAGAAGTTAAAAGGTAAGTTCGAAGCCTCCTCGTATTTTTTCCGTGTTGTTTCTTGCAGGGTCGGTGTTCGATCCCCCTAATGATCCAAGTGGATAGGGACCGTTTTCCCCTTGCTCCGTCCTTATATTCACAGGTCTTTGGTGCTCATATAGCGACCATCCATTTGGACTGGCCCGTGCAGGACGGGCACGGTTCTTGCAGGCTGGGGGAGGGTTCTCCTCATGATTATCTATTGCTACTTATATAATATATATATATATATATATATACACGTACCGTCACTCCACTGCTGGGACTGATGACTGACAGGTAACAGTCACGGAATGCTTTAAACACGCGATACCATAAGTCAAGGTCATGTTCAGGGGAAAGCGCTAAGCCGTCACGATTATATAGCACTTGGAGATGATATCGTGAATATCGTCTGATAATACATTACATAACACCTGCATTATGGCATTGGTTACATACACGAAGAACTAAAATAAGAATTGGCTGTAACCCAAGTGTGTTCGGTTATATATTTTCCGTGATACCAATAACCCTTAAAACAGGCAACCCCCATGGTGAGTGTCACCTCACCGGGGGGTTTAAAATACGTACCCGTGAGTTAGGCAACTGTTGTGGGGAGCAGTAGCTGACATAGAGGGGGGGGGGAGACCTTTATAGCTAATGCCTTTGTTATACTTAACTGTAAATAGGTACCCGGAAGTTAGTAAATTTTCTTTTTGTGGGGGGTTGAATCCTGAGGTATTTCAGTCCTTAGCTTAAGTGGCACGTCGATAATGCAGCCTTTCAGAGCGCAATAATTGGGGGGGGGGACAAAATCCTAATGTTGCAATGCGTTGTGTTGCATAAAGACAATTGTCAATAGACTCTTGGGAAGGTGACGGATTTTATTCCAACATCAATACAATGATGTATTTTGTTACAATATCCATTTCATGATGTTATTGCCATATCTATTTCATTGATGGGTTTTATTGCAATATTCATCAATCCAATGAGGAACTTTATTACAATATCATTAACGGAATGATGGATATCATTACAATATCGATCAAACGAATTAGCTCCCTCGTAAACCATTTCCTAGACATATTCCAAATTTGAAATAGCATTCGAGATTTTTAAAATCATTCACGAACAGTTACGTTCCAAACCACACACACACAAAAAAAAACTGAGATTGATTGGGATCCACACAATAGATTCAAACTGTATATTGGAAAAGTTTAATGGGGGTTTAGCCGAGAGATTTAGTGAAAATAATAATATATATTGAACATAGATCGTGATCCTCCGCCCAGTTTAAGATACTTGACAACCATTTGTGAATGTGGTTATTGACCAGATGCGCGGAATATGTCACTATTGCGCGCTGGAAACAATCATCATTTGAAACTCAAGGTGATTAAGTTATTAAATATTGGCCCCTTCTCAAATTCTTGACAACTTGTCAGGTCCTGGACCTTTATAAAGGCATGGACCCTACTTCCAAGCTTTTATGGGTCTGTTGACCAGACACACACTAGAAGGTGAAGGGACGACGACGTTTCGGTCCGTCCTGGACCATTCTCAAGTCGATTCTTGAGTCTATTGTGTATAGATTACTTCCAATCATTTATGGGCCTATTGTATATAGATTACCTCCAAGCTTTCATGGAGTCTATTGTATTTAGGTTACCTTCTAGCTGTTATGGGCTTATTGTATGAGGCCACCTCTAAGCAGTTGTGTCCAGAATATGTTGATGAATACATAGATCAATATGTAGCCACTTAATAACCCCTGTGATCGTATCTGTGACCTTAGTAGACCTCCAGTGATTTGTTTGGTGTTGAACTTAAGGCCTATCAACCTCAGGATGGTCATTAAGGCCACCACACTAGCTAACTGATCAACTAGTAAGTATACTTTAGTCACGGATATACGTGAAGATTGGATTCTCAATCTTGGCTCTCGGACGAAGGTTCGAATCCTCGTCACGGCCCTTGTGGATTTGTTCATTTGATACATCACGCTATTGTGGTTTCTGTGTGTAATCATCTGCATATATATACCATGAAGTGTCTAGTTGCAACTCTTGTGAGTAAATATCCCTGATTCTAATTACTAAGAGGTCAACATCCTTTCCACCTCACTTGACTGCAGTCAAATCAGATCAAAGATCTGTAACCATGAGCATTTTCTTTCAAGAATAAAAACTGTCAAACTTATAATACCTAAAATTATATAAACAATCTGTTACCTTTATATCAATTTTACAAAGCTCGTTCAGCCAGCAGTCAAGGTATAATTACATATAATTCGCTTAAACTTGGGTGGTCATTTGAGTGAATTTCTGTTGCCATAGTAGCTATCTGTCTTGAATTAGCAATTGAAGGTAGGCAAGCAAATTAGCGTGCTTCAGGGCAGGGAATTGAGTGCACTAAGAGGAAAAAACTTGTACACTCGTTAGGTTTAAGTGCAGGCTGTGGTGTGCATGTGTTTGTGTACACGTATATGTGTGTGTGTGTGTGTGTGTGTGTGTGTGTGTGTGTGTGTGTGCGTCAAAAAAAGAGCATGTAAGTACGTGTGTGTGTGTGTGTGTGTGTGTGTGTTTTGGAGAAGGACGCTAGGAGGTCCATTCACAAGACGCGACCGCCAGGGGCGACGCGCCACCGGCCACGTTGTCATGACAACCAGTGACGTCACACCAATCCCTCCTTACCTTTCTCACGTACGCATGTATTCCACATTATACATGTACCCTACACTACATACCATTATTATAATGCATAAATTTATACATAAATATAATTATATTGCTTTAGTTCCTTAAAATACCTGGAACAAATACTAAAAAGTAGTATTAACATTATTTTAGGCATTTTTATATAAAATATTCTTTCCTGAAATATATATTTTCATGTGTGAAGCATTGTAACATTAGTTCAGTTAAAATAAATCCATAAAAAATATTATTGAGATTGTTTTAAATTTTTAATATACATCACTATACTGTACAACCTAAATTAGTGTAGTCCAATTCAGTCCTGCGCTGTATATAGTTGAGAATATTCTTGATATTAAGACGTTGGAAATACTGTGGTTAGGAACAGGTTTTCGGCCTAACCAACTTTACCTGGATGGGGACGAGAATGGATGTTTGGGTTGGCCAGGCTGGACCGGTTCCATTCATAGAGTCTCTGACCTGGTTTCGGACGCTTCTCACAACATATTTCCTGTTTCCTGACAAAATTAAAGTCTTTTTTTCACGTTATTGTTTATATCATTAATAAATATAATTTATCCCTTTAAAAATTTTAAATGGGAGTATTTCTTCTGAGAGTTTTACGCTAGTAGGAACTTTTCAAATATTACGTTTTCGTACGAATCAGCAGCGTTTGGCTGCCCCCTCCCGGCCAATGAGAAGGCAAGTTACACACCGTGTTGGGACGTGTAGTATCCCCTTCCGACCAATAGAAAGAGGCATTACTCGTCGTGTAGGATACATTGCCCTTTAGACACTGTTGCCAAGTTTTGACCTAGGTCATTCTAACCTTATGTATCATAAGACAGATGTCACAACAACATTATGCAACTTTTATGCAATTTTACTTAAAAATACTATAATCACGGAAATACTAAACAATCCAAGCTAATTACTTTTAAAATTTATCAATGATTTTTATATAAAACCTGTACGAACTATATTATTTCGAGTCATTTGGTAGCTAAAATTAAATACTTTATTTAAAAGTAAACAGTTTTCACCTTCACGCGTAAAAGGTCTAGATATGCATAAGTGACTATAGTACGCTACACTACATACGTAACAAAAGTTTACATAGTAGCCCTGCGTGAGAATGGCATGACTATGGCACACTTGACAGGGATAGTTTAAGTGCACTAAGTTATCTCGTGTGTCGTGCATTAGATGCCACTCATTAACACATACTCAATGTCACATTTGGCCTCATGCTTCACAGCTGGCCTCATGCCTCACAGCTGGCCTCATAGCTGGACTCATGCCTCACAGCTGGCCTCATAGCTGGACTCATGCCTCACAGCTGGCCTCATAGCTGGACTCATGCCTCACAGCTGGCCTCATAGCTGGACTCATGCCTCACAGCTGGCCTCATAGCTGTACTCATGCCTCACAGCTGGCCTAATGCCTCATAGTTGGCTTCATGCCTCACAGCTGGCCTAATGCCTCATAGTTGGCCCCATGCCTCACAGCTGGCCTCATAAACACAAATAATGTCGAAGACGGTATGCCTTTGAGAACATTTGAAGGAGGGTGATGGGAGGGGTTGATGACAGGGTCGCGGTGGGAGAGGTGGGGATCGCTAAGGGAGATAAGGGGGTCGTTAAAGGGTCGCTTGGAAAAGGATTGGGGTGGTAAGGGGTCGTGAGGGGTCACTAGNAAAAGTTGAACGTACCTTTGGACCGTGATTATTACCTGTTGTCTGTTCCAGAAAAGTCTTCTTCAAGATATTAATAAGCTATACAATTTCAGAAAATTATAACATGAATATTTATTTATATCAAAAATTAAATTACTTTTTACATTTTCCTAGCAAGTATACTAGTTTTAAAAGAGATTTTAAGTATTTTATTTTATTATATATAATTTTATATGATGTTTTAAAACATAGTTTTAAGTCATTTTTAAATTAAATAACTAAATAATCAATAAAATATGGTAATAATATTTAAAAAATTCAAGACAATTTTAGGAAGCTAAAAAAAATATTGTAAAATATAATTTAGTGTCATGTATGCTAGCTGGTCTTTCCTTCCCAAATATAACATAATTTTTAAAGAATATAGTGAACAAATTGTTGCCTATTTATGTAAAACATTTTTTTTTTATTACCAATCCTACGTATTCACAGTAATGTGCTGTTGCCCTATTCCATATGTTACAGAGTACAGATAAAAAATAAAAAAAAATAGCCATATGCTCATCTAATATTCCTCACGTGACTGGATGGTTAAGCCGTAAATGGAATCGGGAGAGAACAGTGAGATGCAGGGATCTTCATCTTTGAGTTTGCATTAGTAAACTCTGGAAAAAGCCCAAGGATATCTTCCAATATGCGTGAGTGTATGAAGTAGTTAGATAGGGCCTAAAGTATCTCATGCCATTTGGTTTGAAACTACTGATAACACGGCAGTTACAGATATAGTTGGTGATGAAACTACAAGTATCATAATAGCAAGTTTTAGGGCAAGCAAATTAATGGTGTTATGAAATATGTTTTAGCCTCCCTTCACGGAGTAGAAATTTGACCGTTTTCTGTAAACTCTCGCCTCAGAAAACGTGTTAAAATGTTGTTGTCTGAAATGCAAAAAAAAATCTTTCTACTAGAAAAGTATAATATCTGAAAATATATAGGGAATATTTTTTACTATGGCTAAAACACTAAAACAAAAAATATCATAACAGCTAGCTACAATGTTTTAGTTTCATTTTAAAGAGTAGACATTTGACCATTTTCTGTAAAACCTCGTCCACAGAAAACATTTACAAATGATAGCGGGTACTTAGATGTTTCTGTGGCGAAGATGTCTATGTCTCCGCTGTTGGTGTTCTGTGTGTGTCGAGGGCTTCCGCTGGCCTCTGATGGTATGGCTTGAAGGAGAGAGGATCCTCCACTAAGGATGACCGGAGAGCTGCGTCTCCAATATATTAGAGGTGTTCTCTCGCTCTGTCCACTGGATCTTGACGTTCTCGAAGGTGATCCTGCCATTAAATTATATAAATAATCTAGATGATAATTTGTTGCAGAGTAAAACTAGCTGTATAAATGTCATGCAATAAAAATAATTATCACCTGAATTTATTGGTGGGATAATGTGGTGGCCTTAAGAATCCGTCCCGTTATTGAGAGGATTTAATCCGAATTGCGAACCAATATAATTCCCGTTGAGATGGAACAGCGAGCATTTAATTATGCTCATTTTGAAGTCCTGCCCCCTTAGTGGAACCTCTAACTTTACCCAAGGATGCAGTCCACAGCAGTTGCCTAAATCCAGGGTAGCTACCGCACTGGTAAGTGAACAGGTACATCAGGTGTACGGTCTCTCAAGGCCAACTAATGACCTTACCTAGCATCAAACCTACAACAATTGCCTATAACTTCCAGGAGCCTATAATTCCCAGGGGCCTATAACTCCCAGGGGCCTATAACTCCCAGGGGCCTATAACTCCCAGGGGCCTATAACACCCAGGGGCCTATAACTCCCAGGGGCCTATAACTCCCAGGGGCCTATAACTCCCAGGGGCCTATAACACCCAGGGGCCTATAACACCCAGGGGCCTATAACTCCCAGGGGCCTATAACTCCCAGGGGCCTATAACTCCCAGGGGCCTATAACACCCAGGGGCCTATAACTCCCAGGGGCCTATAACACCCAGGGGCCTATAACTCCCAGGGGCCTATAACTCCCAGAGGCCTATAACTCCCAGGGGCCTATAACTCCCAGGGGCCTATAACTCCCAGAGGCCTATAACACCCAGGGGCCTATAACTCCCAGAGGCCTATAACTCCCAGGGGCCTATAACTCACAGGAGCCTATAACTCCCAGGAGCCTATAACTCCCAGAGGCCTATAACACCCAGGGGCCTATAACTCCCAGGGGCCTATAACTCCCAGGGGCCTATAACTCCCAGGGGCCTATAACTCCCAGGAGCCTATAACTCCCAGGAGCCTATAACTCCCAGGAGCCTATAACTCCCAGAGGCCTATAACTCCCAGGGGCCTATAACTCCCAGGGGCCTATAACTCCCAGGGGCCTATAACTCCCAGGAGCCTATAACTCCCAGGAGCCTATAACTCCCAGGAGCCTATAACTCCCAGGAGCCTATAACTCCCAGAAGCCTATAACTCCCAGGAGCCTATAACTCCCAGGAGCCTATAACTCCCAGGAGCCTATAACTCCCAGGAGCCTATTTACTGCCAAGTGAACAGAGTTGTCAGGTAAAATTATATCTTAATTATTACTGTATCACCTTTGACAAAAGCCAATTTTGCGCGGATGTTGAAATTGAAAGCGACGGCTTCTTGCAGGCCGGAGTTCGATCCCCGATGGTTCAAGGGGGTATGGGGCACCGTTCCTTCACTCCAGCCAATCCTAACATGCCGTCCTCCTGTCACTTTCCAAGTGCAATATAGTTGTACCGGCTTAGCGCATTCTCCTCATTATTTTTGTTTATATATATATTTTATCTTCCTTATCCTTGATTGTCTCTTAAGATCGACTTACCGTTGCCCCTCAACGCTTCTATTGCCAATGGTGTTCTGGGGCGGCGTTCGTAGCAAGAGTCTAGTTGATCAAGATGAGAGAGGTCATCTTCAGGTGTGTGGGCGTGCGGGTGGTGGCCATCTTCAGGTGTGTGGGCGCGGCGGTGGCTGTGTTGGGGGCGGCTGCTGCAGGAACAAGAGTGTTGATCTCCGAGGGTTGCATCGACAGATATCCTTCGGGACAGGACGCAGCCGGGGCAGGAGGCGCGCCACGCTACCACGAATTCCTTGTTGGTGAGGCCGTAGATGAGAGGATTGAGAGCGGAGTTGAGGTAGGCTAGCCAGTGGCACACCCACCACAGCTGGTCGGAGTAATCATCCACCTGAAACACCACACAATTTACGTTAGAATCAAGACCCCTTGGAGACGTAAGAGTAGCTTGCTCTTAACGCTCTAGGTATTTCAAGTATTTGGTCGGTTTAGGGAGGTGACAGGTAGGCTGTTATAGGCTTACCGAAACCTAAATCTCATAACTGACGGCCTCGCGCTCTTGCCGGTCGGGGGTTCGATTCCCTGACAAATAGGTACCAAGTTGCTTGGTACCTGTTTGCTGCTTGGTGGGCAAGAGGTGCCTTCCCTAGAAACACAAACCGAAACTGTCTCTGTTTTTCGCTTGTTACAACTTGTAATAAAGTTGTTACAACTTGGCTTAACGTGTTTATGACGTATTAGAACGTTGTTACAACTTGCTATAGTGGTTGTTATAACTGGTTAGGAGGTGTTAAAACTTGTTCGAACGTTGTACCAGCGTCGTAGTTTCGGTGTGTGTTTGGCGGGTTCTTACCTCCTTATACTCCGTCAAGACGATGGCCCTGACGATGGTGAAGATGGTGAAGGGAGCGTAGCAGACGAGGAAGACGAGCAGGATGACGAACATGAGCGACAACAGCCGACGACGCCGACGATGATGGCGGCTCCTGACCCCGAAGTGACCCTGACCACGCACCGAAGCCTCGTATTGGTCCAGCTGTCAACCACAACACACACACACAAGAGAGAAAAAAACCATTACACATAACACCTCCCCGTACAACACCTGACAGTTGTACAGGTGTTGAGTGTTGACAGCCCGGACCAGTCAACACCGTGTTGACTGGTCCGGCCCCCCCCTCCCCCCGACCAGGTCCTCGAAGGGAACAGGCAGCGAAATTAACAGCATATATATATATATATATATATATATATATATATATATATTATATATATATATATATATATATATATATACATACATATATATATATCACTAAGAACTCTTTGACCCGGCCAGGATTCGAACCCATGCCGTCCAGGATCACCCCTAAACGTACACAGTACCGTGACCACCGCACCAATGATCTTGTACTATTATCAGGGAGAACTTTTTTTTCACCCAGTTACTGCCAGTCATCCCCAGATATTGGCCAGCTGGTACCGTCTGGTGACCTCGCAGATGGTACAGGGCAATGGGACAGATATACTAACCTAACGGAAGACACGAGTATGCTAACCTAACGGAAGACACGAGTATGCTAACCAAACGGAAGACACGAGTATGCTAACCAAACGGAAGACACGAGTATGCTAACCTAACGGAAGACACGAGTATGCTAACCTAACGGAAGACACGAGTATGCTAACCTTGCAGAAGATGACCATGTAGGCGCCGACAAGGCACATCATAGGCAGACAAATGAACATCACCACCACACAAGGCCAGTAGACTTGGGTCACCCACGGCTCCTCCACACAAAAGGTCTCCTGATGGGTCAACCACTGGCGATCCTGAAGGGCAAGATTGTGGGGGGAGTAAGACGCTCGAAATCGAAATCGAAATTCCCACCCCCCTGGGAACCACCCCTGGAAACCACCCCTGGGAACCACCTCTGGGAACCACCCCTGGGAACCACCCCTGGGATCCACCTCTGGGAACCACCCCTGGGAACCACCACTGTGTACTTACAACGAAGTAACGACACAGGACCACAGGAAGACCAACGCTAGCAGCCAGGAGCCAGACCAGGCAGCAAACACCGTAGGCGAGCCTGGCGGAGCTTCGCCTCCTTCGCGGGGTGAAGCCGTTCGCCAGGCGATCGCCCACGACCAACGCCAGACGCTCGCCACACACCAGCGTCAAGCTCAACACGGATACCATCATGATGAGCGCTGGAGAAATCGCATAAATGATTTCAGAAACCCTGAATCAAGATGGGATTAGTTAATAAGTCAGTATTTGACTTATTTGACAGTAAACTGGTTAATTTGTTCAATGATTTTGGGTTAGTTAAGCCTATTGGTAATAAGGTACTCGGTCTTCAAGGGCGGAGTCGTTCATATTAACGGTCTGTATATGCAACAGTTTTATTTCCTCATTTGTGGAAATAAGTATCGTTATGTGTTAGAATTTGGTGAATGGTTTGGAGTAGGGTTGAGGTTATGAGGACGGGCTGTGTTGATGAGGACGGTCTGTGTTGATGAGGACGGTCTGTGTCGATGATCGGCTGTGGTTATGAGGATGAGGAGGACAAACTGTATTGTGTATAAACCTACCAGAAATACCAAATTAATAATATTTTCAACATAGAAAAACAATGAAGCCCAAAAAACCGTACTCTGTGTGAAGCCCTGAAGTCTGCAGCCGACAGAACCCAGGATGTAGTTCTGGAAGGAGTCCTCGAGCATGAAGAGGAGAGGACACAGGGCTGCCAGCAGGAGGTCCGCCACTGCAAGGTTTCCAACGAAGATGTTGACTGTCGTCCGAAGCTGCCGGTGTCGCGCCAAGACATACAAGATGGCGCCGTTGGCAGCCACACCAACCTGAAGGATATATATATATCTCAAGTTGATGTTTAATTCTTAAACTAATCGACGGAGCGACGGCCTAGCTTCTTGCAACGCCGGCGTTCAATCCTCGCGACCGTCCAAGTGGTTGGGCACCATTCCTTCCCCCCCCTTCCTCGTCCCATCCCCAAATCCTTAGCCTGACCCCTTCCAAGTGCTATATAGTTGTAATGGATTGGCATTTTCCCCTGATATCAGAGGTCTTAGTCTGTCTCATATCCCTTCCAAGCGTTATATGGTCATATACTGGCTAAGCGCTTTCTCCTCATAATTACTTCACCTTACGTGGGTTTTCAAGGACGTGGGAATAATGGAGCAACGTAGCAGGCCTATTGGTCCATACAAGGCCTACTGCATCATATATTTCTAGGCCTATTTTATAGAAATGAAGGCATGGTATACTCACTAGGGTTATTGGGACCATGAAGACCCCCTTCATAGCCACCTCGAATGGTCCCCTGATGGTCCACACTGGTCCTGGAAAGGCCATGCAGACCGTCACTGGGGTCCTTCGTTGCCACGGAGAATGGTCTGAAAATACAGCCATCACTGTAATGCCAGGCCTTGTAATATCACCGCTGTACTGTAATTCCAGCACTTACCTCTTCACCTACGAGGTCTGGACCTCTTACGTGTTGTCTCACAACGTCTGGACCTCTTACGTACTCTCTTACGAGGTCTGGACCTCTTACGTGTTCACCTACGAGGTCTGGACCTCTTACGTGTTCACCTACGAGGTCTGGACCTCTTACATGCTCACCTACGAGGCCTGGACCTCTTACCTCGAGCATGGCAGCTCAGCTAATATTTACTTAATAATTTACGATCTCCGGAGCGCTATGAGGGCGTACATGGATTGAAGTCGACCTCATAGCTCCTCGATGCTCGTAAACTGTTTAATAAATTCAAACTAAGCAGCCATGATGGAGATAAGAGGCCCAGACCTCGTAAGAGAACACGAAAGAGGCACAGCTGTCGCAAGTCGACACATAAGACCTCCAAACTTCGTAAGTGACACTTCAGTTATATTAAATGTGAACATTACTTGAAAAGTAGACAATTACGATTTTTTTTATCAGGCTTTCCCAAGTGGATTAGGTAAAATCCACTTAGGTAAACTTACACAGTTTACCACTGATGCACAAGTGGTGTCTGTGGGATACGTCTATGATGCACAAATCAAGCCAGATGCAAGGAGTGGGCTTGGCCTGATAGGACTCTGCACCGTAGGACCCACCAGCGAAGGACCCACCAGCGAAGGACCCACCAGCGAAGGACTCACCAGCGAAGGACCCACCAGCGAAGGACCCACCAGCGAAGGACCCACCGGCGAAGGACTCATCACCGCGGGACTCTGCTACGGGACACACAACCGACGTAGGATTTATTAAATGATACCGTGATCTTGTCACTTCAGAGCCCCGCCAAGTAGAATGGTTCCTTGAGGCAGCGGAAGCATCGTCACCATCCAGAGAGGAAACGCCAGTGATGCTGCTTCTCTTTGTGCATTCGTGGAATACTGCTGGGCAGCAGGACGGTAGAGGACTTCTGCTGCTGAGTATAGGTAGAGGGATGTCCGTGGGAGTAGATAATGTGTTGTATGTGGAAGTAGATAATGTGTTGTATGTGAGAGTGGACGATGTATTGTATATAGGAGTAGACGATCTGTCGTATGTGGAAGCAGGAGTTCTGTGTTGACGGGAACCCATCGTCCTGTTGTTCAGTCTCCTGTTATCGCTGGCGGCCGGCTTGACAGGATAACCAATATTGTTATCAGATAAATCTTCATAATTACCATTGCCTTCAAAAATGATGAAGTTTGTAGTGTCATTGAAAGGGAAATATTGGCAATTTCTCCCTCGTGTTATACACGTGGTGTTGCTGATGCAATTTTGCAGTTGGGTGCAATGTTTTGTTGCTTTTGTTGAGTCTACAGCTTTTGGGAAATCAATGGAAAACTTTGTGATTGTTTGCTTAAGAATTCGATGTTCTGCGATGCTTTTCGTATTGTGATGATTGTTGGCACGAGGTAATTGGCTGTTGCGGAAGAGCTTTTGTGTGGCGTCTTTTGCATAAGATTCATCGATGAATTCAGACGAAATGTTTTTTGTGGACGAGGTTGATGAGAAGGTGGAAGCGGTGGCCTCCAGCGACTGTTGTAGCGAGCCTTCCGTTAATGACTGTTTCCCCGCCGTTGTCAACGGTGTCTCAGCGTTCGTGGGTGGAAGAGGTCTTTGCCCTTGATATTGTCGCTGGAACGCCAGGCGTTGCAGTAACGCTGACGCAGACAGAGGCTTATCCTTTTCAAACTGGAACGTCAAACGCTGAAACGCCAGTCGCTGGGGACCCAGCGACTTCTTCAACACATTTCTGATGGGGTCATTCGCCGAAGTCCCCAACTTAGCTGAAGAACATGGTTCTGCCAGCAGGCACAGACACGCTACCAACACGCAGAGTCTGCCACACAGAGCGGCCTTCTCACTCCTCATTGCTCCTTCACTCTTCTTTCTTTCTCCTCGAAATCACACGAAGATGAGATCGTAGAAATCTAAAGTTTTTTTGCGGTCTCTCGAAGTCGAAGTCCCTGGAAGCCAAAGACCTTCGAAGAAAAGGTCTCTCGAAGTCAAAGTTCTATGACGTCAACGTCCCACTAAGCCAAGATCTCTGGAAGCCAAGGTACTTGAAACTCAAGGTCCACCCGAAGCCAACGTTCCTCGAAGCCAAGGTCTCTCGATTGGCCAAAGTCTCCGGAAGCCAAAGTCCTTCGAAGCCAACTCTGGAAGCCAAGCCCGGCAGGCAGCACAGAGCACTAGAGCAGCGTGCTCTATACTGGCAGCCTCCCAGAACCCTCCGCGGGCTTCTCTTCTAGGTAAACACACCTGTTTACGGAATGCGCGCGCGACTCTCAGCACGCATGCGTGGGTACGCGCATAACTCCGCGGGCATGCGCAAGCACAGGCAATTTCTCTGAACATATCTTGTCCCAGTTAACCCATATATCCACTCTGCGAACTACCCAATCACCCTGATAGACCCACCCCTCACTGGCCGCTAAGACATTGCTATCTTCTCTACCACTTTAAGTATAACTCCTCTCATGATATCTGACTGTCGGTAAATGCACGTTATCGGCCTGCAACAAAAGCTGCAATATTGCATCTGTTGACATGGGATGCTGTTATTGCGTCCAGTGGAAAGACCATATGACGTAGATGAGGGGGAATTAATGAGGACATACGATGGGATCGAACCCGCGTTCCTGGACTCAGGTATAGTACTTCTGCTATTTTTTTTAAGCTTATCATGGCTCAGCCGGTAGTGCGTGTGCCTTAGGAATCCAGAGACGCAGGTTCGATCACATTGTATGATCTCGGTACCTTCTCATTGGCTCTGAACATTGTGACGAATCCTAAATATAACCGAGAGCCTCCAGGGGCTCAGTGTGAGCTCCGAGAGCCTCCAGGGGCTCAGTGTGAGCTCCGAGAGCCTACAGGGCTCAGTGTGAGCTCCAAGAGCCTTCAGGGGGCTCAGTGGGAGCTCCGAGACCCTTTAGGCGCTCAATGTGAGCTCCGAGACCCTCCAGGCGCTCAGTGTGAGCTCCAAGAGCCTCCAGGCGCTCAGTGTGAGCTCCAAGAGCCTCCAGGGGCTCCGTGTGAGCTCCGAGAGCCTCCAGGGAGCTTAGTGTGAGCTCCGAGAGCCTCGAGGGGGCTCAGTGTGAGCTCCAAGAGACTCCAGGGGGCTCAGTGTGAGCTCTAAGAGCCTTCAGGTGGTTCAGTGTGAGCTCCGAGACCCTCCAAGCGCTAAGTGCGAGCTCCGAGACCCTCCAGGCGCTCAGTATGAGCTCCGAGACCCTCCAGGCGCTCAGTGCGAGCTCCGAGAGCCTCCAGGGGGCCCAGTATGAGCTCTGAGAGCCTCCAGAGGGCTCAATGTGAGCTCCAAGAGCCTCCAGGAGGCTTAGTGCGAGCTCCGAGAGCCTCCAAGGGGCTGAGTGGGAGTTTCGAGAGCCTCCAGGGGCTCAGTGTGAGCTCCGAGACTCTCCAGGCGCTCAGTATGAGCTCCGAGACCCTCCAGGCGCTCAGTGCGAGCTCCGAGACCCTCCAGGAGGCCCAGTGTGAGCTTTTACAGCTCATGATGTAAACAATAAAGACTCCTGGTGCTGGCTGACACGGGTACCCGGCGGTGCTCGGGTACCCGGAGTGACCTGTCTCTTCTCCCACTTCCGATTCCCACCTCATTTATCCCGGCCTCTCCACTCTCCCCACATCCTCTTTTTATCACATCTTCCCTCGACCCTTCCTCCCCCTTCCTCTCTTCCCCCCGGCCCCTCTTCCCCCCCCCCTTCCACTCTTCCCCTCTTCCCCACACGATATCTCACGCCACTGCCCTCTCCCCGTCCTATCTCCTCTCCTATTCCTCTTCCATTCCTTCCTCTTCTCCCCCTTCCATTTACATGAATTCAGTTAATTATTTTCGAGTAAATCTGGAACATGCGCGGGTAAACGGCGGGAGTAATTTAAAAAAAAACATATGGGAAAATTCATCCGGTTTATAATTTGAGACGTAAATGAAAAGCTCATCAGGAGGAGGGAGGTGGGCAAGGGTAGAGTTAGAGGCTGATTTTTTTTTTTACAGTGTGGCAGTAGAGCCGACCCGGAAACTGGCCTATGTCCGTCCCGTACCTCACATGTATCATGTGTGAAAGTAAGGTGATAGGCAGATATTCTCCTGAATAGATAGAGATGACTTCAGTATTGTCAAATTCACTCGTCTCTCTCTCTCTCTCTCTCTCTCTCTCTCTCGTACGCATTTAAGGAGACAAAAGACACTCGAATGGTGTATTGCGTACCGATCATACGCCCCGGGGAGGAGGGGTGGCAAAACCACTCCCCCCCCCCTCTCCCACCCCCCACCCCATCCCCACCCATCGTGATCAATACAACTGTTACCATGACAATCCGCACGGGAACTCCCCTGCGCACATGTGTCATGCGCACACCCGTCCTGCGCACATCTGTCCAGCGCAGCCTTCATATATCTCCTCCTTTTATCGCATGAAAACAACATTTTCTTTCACACTGACATGAATAAAAATGTAAATCATAATATGCCCCGTAATGTTAGACATATTAGCTGGCCATATTGGCCATCAGGAGGGAGTTGTGATGTTGATAGTTGGCTCGTTAGGACCTTAGAGTGGGCGCCATATTGGTTCCCAGTTGGAGGTCTTGAAGCAACTGGCTAGCAAGGTGAGTGTATCCTGCTGCTGAAGCCCCCCCTTGACTTCATCTGGAGAGGGGGGCGGCCAGCTGACTTCCTCTTGTGTGTGCGTGTGTGTGTGCTTAAGACAGTGACTTCCTCTGTTGTGTATCTGTGACCCTCTGACTTCCTCTTGTGTAAGGCTTCCTCTTATTATAGAGGCCAAGGTGCCCTGATCAGATGAGGAGGAATA
Source organism: Procambarus virginalis (assembly GCA_020271785.1). Taxonomy (NCBI): domain Eukaryota; kingdom Metazoa; phylum Arthropoda; class Malacostraca; order Decapoda; family Cambaridae; genus Procambarus; species Procambarus virginalis. The sequence goes on from WNGS01001312.1 coordinate 49,907,048, forward strand.
ACTTATCCTA
>WNGS01001312.1:49909557-49914388 GCA_020271785.1 Procambarus virginalis
ATCTTCCCACAGATGCTGACAGCGGCTGTGTACCTCGGAGTGGGCTCTATGCTCTACTTGACGTCAGCGTCCTACCTGCCAGGCTCCTCGGTGCGTTGCTACGTGGCTAATTGCCTCGTTAATGAGTAGTTGAGTCAGCTCGTTATTTCCGATGGTCACCCTCAACCCACTCTCCCAATCTCCCTCTTTTTATGTATTAATGGAAATAACTTTATTGTTGAATCTAAACTGAAAAAAAGTTCGAATGTGCAGCAGAGTACGTTCGAATTTTCAGGTGTGTGAACATTCGAGCTTGTTGTGACTCAAATCCGAATGCGTTCGAATTTGTTTTGGGTCAGAACTTCGCTTTTTTTCAGCTCGTTCTCCAAACAAAGGCTCAAAGTTCATTCCATGCACCCGCCAAACCCCCAAGCTGTTTATGAATGAAAAACGGTTTACACACGACTCACAACTGATGACGTTCGAACACTTCCGGAACAAGTGCTTCAATGACGAATTTTGTTCGAACCACAACGCAATAAATGCTTCACCCACGTACTACAAATACAAATAATCGCCAACAGAACCTAAACACCTACCCTAATCTATGCCTATATATATTCTCAATATGCTAATATATTAAATATTAATTTATATTTGAGAAAATGCATATTTTGAATGAGCAGCATGTAAAAATTAAGGAATGCGTCTGTGGGGTCGACCGCTGGATGGAATGGACTTGAGTCGAGGACGGGTTGTGTTAAATACACAAAATTGCCAACTGATCCCAAAAAAGACTTAACCTTACCTAAGGTAGGCCTTGCTACAGATCAAATTATAGCATTGGGTAAAAAAAAAAAAGTTAAGTGGTAAGTGTTATTTTCTGATTTGCTTAAGACCTCGAGATTATAGCCAATGGCTCTTAATTCTTCCGCTCAAGCTTAGATTTGACCTTTGTCTCAGTCAGCTTAATGAAAACGCCTTAACGAGACAGCAGAAAGGCTGCTGACTTATGAAGCAGTGTCAGAGCTGTTGATCTGACACTGCTGCAGTCAGAGCTGATCAGAGCTGCAGTCTGCCTGCAGCTACCCTCCAGACGTTGTCTCAACCGAAGCTGTGTAAAACAAAGGTCAAAACAAAGCTTAAAAGTAAGAATACCAGCCATTGTCCATACTCTGGAGACATATAACATTTCCTTCCCAGGAACACAAACAAATGGTGACCCCATTATTTAATTTATTTTTATTTTTATTTATGCATATACAAGAAGGTACATTGGGAATGTGTGGACACATAAAATGGTAATTACAGTCTTGTAAAGCCACTAGTACGCGCAGCGTTTCGGGCAGGAAATATAATATACATTACTATACATTACTATACACTATATACACATTAATATACATATATTAATATACATTAATATGCTAGAACCATTTTTTGTTGGTTACACAATGTGTCAAAAATCGATGAATGATTCTCATGGATCGATCATAACTTGAGGACGATGATTGACAGGCCACGGAATTGGAGTAGAGTGGGAGGGGGGGGAGGGGGCTGGGCAGGCATAAGCTTGGGCGAGCACAGCCCGAAGATAGAACGATTGAAAAAGAAAATAGTTAATAGCGGATGACCTTTCTTGTGTAAATTATCGAATCTGGATATAATAGTAGATTAGGTTGAATTAGGTTAGGATAGACCCCCAATATATCCTAATTGGTCTGGTTAGGTTGGGGTTTGAGTCAGGATAGGTTAAGTTGGATCAGGTATGATTGAGTTATGATAAGTTAGGTTAGGTATGATTGAGTTATGACAGGTTAGGTTAGGAATGATTGAGTTAGGATGGGCTAGTATAAGTATGGTTGGATTACATTAAGTTAGGTTTCAATACAATTCCAGTTTTTCAAATTCCAAACTTGTGGTGCTAAATATCTTGACAAAAGTAATAACTTCACACAGGTATGTAACATTACACACCTGACGGCCGTATTGCCTGAATAACATAGGATCATTATAATTAATTACCACATAATATAGATTTAAATTTAGAGATAATATTCAGCGATGATTTCAACAAATTATAGTTGTGGCATATAAAAAAAACAAGTCTCTAACGATCAAGATAGGCCTACTCTGCTGCTTGCACCGATTATACAATATAATACAACTTGCAACATGAATTAGGCTTCCTCTGCAACTTGCATCATTTAGGCCTTATTATATCCAAACAAAATTCCCTGTTCAAATTAGATTGTGTATTGCAGGGCGCAGCCTCCATGGGGCTCTCTGATGCCTTCCTCAGGGAAATGGTCGCTAGGATGGGAAGCGGTTTGGCCGACACTGGTCGAGATTACCTCGACCTGCCCCCACAAGGGTGAGTCTAACCAACCCTGGTCGACCCTGGCCAAGGGAGAGGAATTGATTAAGTTCACATAACTTTAGCTCATGTCGTGGGTTAGCTGGTAGTGCTCTTCCCTGCATGGTGACGCCAGGGACGGGAGTTTGAGCCCATTGTATAGCCTTATTGATTTTTTTTGTTTTTTTTATATCAGAACCAGCCTGCTGTTTGTAGACGTGCTTCATCAATTACGTCAGCTGAGTGATTGATGCCACGGCAGTGAGCTATGATTGTCTGAGTGGCTGCTGTATTCCTCCATCTGTCTGTGGCTGTTGTATTCCTCCACCTGTCTGTGGCTGTTGTATTCCTCCACCTGTCTGTGGCTGTTGTATTCCTCCACCTGTCAGTGACTATTGTATTCCCCCTCCAGGCTCGGGGTTCCCATGGCAGAGGGCATGTCCCCCAGGGCCATGAAGGAGCTGCCAGGGGGTGCCATGCCCCTAGACTACGAGGACCTGTCCCTCAGTCCCTCCCTTAGGGACCAGGAGTACCTCTCTCACTCCTCCCTCCTCAGCACCGTCCTCGGCAACTATGGTAAGTCGTGGTTGATGGCAACCATGCCCTCCTGCAGGGGCCAGATTCACGAAGCAGTTACGCAAGCACTTACGAACGTGTACATCTTTCCTCGATATTTGACGGCTTTGTTTACAAATTATTAAACAGTTACTGAGCTCCGAAGCACCAGGAGGTTATGTATAACAATAACAACAGTTGATTGGGAAGTTTTCATGCTTGTAAACTGTTTAATAAATGTAAACAAAGCCGTCAAAGATTGAGGAAAGATGTACACGTTCGTAAGTGTTTGCGTAACTACTTCGTGAATCTGGCCCGTGGTTGTAAAATATAATTATTAAAAATACACGTTTTTATGTCTATCTGTCTGTCTATCTAACTGTCTGTCTGTCTGTGTCTATCTGTCTGTCTGTATCTGTCTGTCTGTCTGTCTGTCTGTCTGTCTGTCTGTCTGTCTGTCTGTCTGTCTGTCTGTCTGTCTGTCTGTCTGTCTGTCTCATACTAAGCTTGACGATACTCAACAGAGGGAAAGCTGAAGCAGCGACCCAAGCCTAACACGAGCGGCTTGAAGAGCAGCAGCAGCACCGGAGGAGGAGGAGAGGGTGTCCTGCCTGCCTACTGCAACCCACCCAACCCCTGTCCCATTGGTTACACCGGTGAGTTGATTCCCTGTCCCATTGGTTACACCGGTGAGCTGATCCTGTCCCATTGGTTATGGGACAGGAGCAAGCAGGTACCCATCCTGTGGGTGGTAATGGACCCCATACCCTATCCTGTGAGTGGGTATGGGGTCGCTTCAATAAAGAATATTGTCTACTTATCTAAGAATCTCCAACAGCCAAGATTTTGTCCTTCTTTTCTTGCAGAGTGGCTTGGTCGGCCCCTCCCTCCTGTTGCCTTGTTGTTGTTGTTGTTGTTGTTGTTTAAGATTCAGCTACTGGAAATAAAAAAAGTTGCAAGTAGCACGGGCTATGGTGATCCCGCAGTGGACTTACCAGGAGCGGGGCTGTGTCTGCTGCCTTCTCCTTCGGTGTTCATGTTTACTGCTCCCCCCTTCCCCTCCCTCCCCTTCACCCCCTCGCTTCATTAGTCCCTCACCTCCTACTCCCCCCCCCCCTCAACAACTCTCCTCACCTTTCCTCTTGTCCTATATTAACTCTCTCACTTTGGCTCTGTCACCTTTACGGGCTATTCATGCCCGTGCCATCTCTTGGGAGGCTTAATCTTTATCAATCAATCCACTATGTCACGACTTGATAAGGGGCCCAGGACTTGATAAGGGGCCCAGGACTTGATAAGGGGCCCAGGACTTGATAAGGGGCTAGGACTTGATAAGGGGCCCAGGACTTGATAAGGGGCTAGGACTTGATAAGGGGCCCAGGACTTGATAAGGGGCTAGGACTTGATAAGGGGCCCAGGACTCGCTAAGGGGCCCAGGACTCGCTAAGGGGCCCAGGACCGTGAACAAAACCACCACAATATACCAACTCTCAATTATTGTTACAGCTGCCGACGGGTGTCTGGAGGAGTTCGACAACACCGCCGGCTTCTCCCGGGACTACCAGTCCCTGCAGGACTGCATGTGCGACACAGAACACATGTTCGAGTGCGTAGACTCCACCCGGGACTCTGAGATCACCGCCCTCGCGCGCTCTATCCAGAACGAAGGGGTACTGGACTCTACTCTGGATAAGATCATGAGTGGATTGGTGAGTGTGAGGGCTCTATATAGAGCATGCTATTGTCCGCTTCCTTATTCACTCACAATCTAGAGCATCGTATGATTGTTTTTTTTTTTTCTCATTTTGACTCATTATTTTCCCACATGGTCAGATGGGCTCCAGCGCCTCATACACCTCATCTTCCTCATTATGTTCCTCATCCCTTCCCTGGGACATCAGTCACATTCAGTTTTCTATCAGCTCACATTCTCACAATCTG
>WNGS01001312.1:49923690-49940875 GCA_020271785.1 Procambarus virginalis
CGCCGTTCCCCTCACCCTGACGCCGTTCCCCTCACCCTGACGCCGTTCCCCTCACCCTGACGCCGTTCCCCTCACCCTGACGCCGTTCCCCTCACCCTGACGTCGTTCCCCTCACCCTGACGCCGTTCCCCTCACCCTGACGCCGTTCCCCTCACCCTGACGCCGTTCCCCCTCACCCTGACGCCGTTCCCCCTCACCCTGACGCCGTTCCCCTCACCATGACGTCGTTCCCCTCACCCTGACGCCGTTTCCCCCACCCTGACGCCGTTCCCTCACCCTGACGCCGTTCCCCTCACCCTGACGACGACATTGAGAACTATCTTTGGTTTGAACTTGGCCTAGAAAACCGGTTAGGGGGGGGGGGTAGGGGGGGGGAAAGAAACCTGTTACACACCTCAACTTAGAATCAGGAGGGGCTCCTCTTACGCTTGGCCGGGCACCTGACGCCTTCACCACAATATACACAATATACATTCATGTATACAGTCCACTATTTTCCCCTCAACTGAGGTTTTTTTTGAATCACCAATGAATGAGGGAATGAACCCCTCCCCCCCCCCCCTCTCTCCATCCTGAGCAGGAAGGTGAGCCATCGCGCACCTGGCAGGCGGGGGCACTAACCTTGGCCTCGACCAATCACTGGTCATGGCCGGTGATGACGTCACAAGGCACACTATACCTAGCCTTCCTAAACACAGCTTTTAATGGGGATTACTCCATGGGTTGTGCCCATCAATGCCGCGGCATTATGGGTCCAGATACCCATCATGCCGCGCGTGGGGTCGGGAGGAGATACTACAGAGGTACGTCTGGCCGTGCTGTAACCGTGGTCGGCTTTGGAAATGACGCGATGGCTCTGTATCGATCTTGGTGCCTGGGAGGGTGCCTGGGAGAGTGCCTGGGAGGGTGCCTGGGAGGGTGCTTGGGAGGGCCTTGACCTTGCTCACTGTTTTAGCCTGGGTCTTGATCTTGCACTCTGTTTTAGCCTGGGAGGGCCGTGACCTTCCACACTGTTTTAGATTGGGAGAGCATTGGCCTTGCACTCTGTTTTAGCATGGGAGGGTCTTGATCTGGCACTCTGTTTTAGCCTGGGAGGGCCTTGACCATCATCACCTGGGAGGGCCTTGACCATCATCACCTGGGAGGGCCTTGACCATCATCACCTGGGAGGGCCTTGACCATCATCACCTGGGAGGGCCTTGACCTTCATCACCTGGGAGGGCCTTGACCTTCATCACCTGGGAGGGCCTTGATCATCACCTGGGAGGGCCTTGACCTTCATCACCTGGGAGGGCCTTGACCTTTATCACCTGGGAGGGCGTTGACCTTCATCACCTGGGAGGGCCTTGACCTTCATCACCTGGGAGGGCGTTGACCTTCATCACCTGGGAGGGCCTTGACCTTCATCACCTGGGAGGGCGTTGACCTTCATCACCTGGGAGGGCCTTGATCATCATCACCTGGGAGGGCCTTGACCATCATCACCTGGGAGGGCCTTGACCTTCATCACCTGGGAGGGCGTTGACCATCATCACCTGGGAGGGCCTTGACCTTCATCACCTGGGAGGGCGTTGACCATCATCACCTGGGAGGGCCTTGACCTTCATCACCTGGGAGGGCCTTGACCATCATCACCTGGGAGGGCCTTGACCATCATCACCTGGGAGGGCCTTGACCTTCATCACCTGGGAGGGCGTTGACCATCATCACCTGGGAGGGCCTTGACCTTCATCACCTGGGAGGGCCTTGACCTTCATCACCTGGGAGGGCGTTGACCTTCATCACCTGGGAGGGCGTTGACCATCATCACCTGGGAGGGCCTTGACCTTCATCACCTGGGAGGGCCTTGACCTTCATCACCTGGGAGGGCGTTGACCATCATCACCTGGGAGGGCGTTGACCTTCATCACCTGGGAGGGCCTTGACCTTCATCACCTGGGAGGGCGTTGACCTTCATCACCTGGGAGGGCCTTGACCATCATCACCTGGAGGGCCTTGACCTTCATCACCTGGGAGGGCCTTGACCTTCATCACCTGGGAGGGCCTTGACCTTCATCACCTGGGAGGGCCTTGACCATCATCACCTGGGAGGGCCTTGACCATCATCACCTGGGAGGGCCTTGACCTTCATCACCTGGGAGGACCTTGACCTTCATCACCTGGGAGGGCCTTGACCTTCATCACCTGGGAGGGCCTTGACCATCATCACCTGGGAGGGCCTTGACCTTCATCACCTGGGAGGGCCTTGACCATCATCACCTGGGAGGGCCTTGACCTTCATCACCTGGGAGGGCCTTGACCATCATCACCTGGGAGGGCCTTGACCTTCATCACCTGGGAGGGCCTTGACCATCATCACCTGGGAGGGCCTTGACCTTCATCACCTGGGAGGGCCTTGACCTTCATCACCTGGGAGGGCCTTGACCATCATCACCTGGGAGGGCCTTGACCTTCATCACCTGGGAGGGCGTTGACCTTACACACTGTTTTAACCTTTGAGGAAGCTGAAGTAACATAAAGTTATGAGGAGTATTAAGACAAAGGAAGACAGTAAGAGGTTACAATACAACCTAGACAAACTGAAGGAATGGTCCTGCAAAGTGGCTACTAAAGTTCAACTCAAGTAAATGTAAGGTAACCACCACCAGCTAGGAGGAGGAGGAGGAGGAGGCAGGTGGCCGGACACAAAATACCTAATGGGAGACGAAGTCCTCCACGAAATAGGCAGAGAGAAAGATCAAGGAGTTGATATCACGCCGAACCCGTCTCCTGAAGCCCACATCAAACAGATATCATCAGAGGCGTATGCGAGGCTGGCTGACATCAGAACTGCCGTTAGAAATTTGTATAAGGAATCATTTAGAAATTTGTATACCACATATGTCAGACCAATCATGAAGTATGCAGCTCTAGCATGGAGGGGAACAGCACCAGCAGGGAGTGAGGGGAACACCAGCAGCAGGGAGTGAGGGGAACACCACCAGCAGGGAGTGAGGGGAACACCAGCAGCAGGGAGTGAGGGGAACACCAGCAGCAGGGAGTGAGGGGAACACCACCAGCAGGGAGTGAGGGGAACACCAGCAGCAGGGAGTGAGGGGAACACCAGCAGCAGGGAGTGAGGGGAACACCACCAGCAGGGAGTGAGGGGAACACCACCAGCAGGGAGTGAGGGGAACACCAGCAGCAGGGAGTGAGGGGAACACCAGCACCAGCAGGGAGTGAGGGGGGCAGAACGTCTGAGGGGAGTACACCACCAGCAGGGAAATCCGGGTTCCTTTCAAAACGCACAAAATCTCCAGCAGGAAGTGAGGAGAAACAGAACATCAGAGAACTCACCTAAGTCGGGGATGGAGCTTGAGACATCATCCGTATCCTCTTTTTTCCGTTCCTTCTTCCCTGATGCACGCGGCCTCGCACTTGAGGAAGACGCCGAGGATGAGGTTGTGGAGGTCGAAGGTGACATGGGCGTCGGAGGGGGACATTCAGATGCCCTCAGGTGCTCCTGGCGCGTCTGATCCGGTGGGCGTGTCTGATCCGGTCGTGCTGGGTCGTGGGGTCGTCGCATATCCCTATATCTGGCTCCGTGGGGGCTTCGTATGACCTCGCGGGGAACATCGAGAGGTCGTGCGAACTCCCCCGATGGTCGTCGGCCTCTCGGGTCGTAGCAGTGTGAATCAGGAGGCGGCATACTGGTCTCCACACATCGGATCACACTAGCTGTCCCTACTTCAGCCCCTCCGTCAATATGGAGGTCCACCTCCCTCTTAACAGGTATTGGAGGCTTGACGTCAGCCTCGCTTGTGACCTCGTGATGCCAAGAGACAGGCTTCACAAACTCGCAAGAGGAAACCTCCTCAAAAACCGGTTTGGTCTCTATCGGGTTTACTTTCACGTCTGGTTGTTGATTGGTCGCCACGTAATGAGGTGCCTCCATGTATTGATATGAAGAGGAGGAGGAGGAGAAGTCCTTGTACTCATGTGAGGGGAACTCCTGGTCTAAGGGGAACTCCTGCGAGGCGTACATGGCGTCGTCAGCACCCGTGACCGATGAGGAGACGAGAGGTTCACACAACGCTTTCTCATTCATTCTTCTCATGTCCGTCGGGCTCACTACTCATGAACGCCCTCAGCACCTGTGAGGAGGATCTCCCTGGCACACGCAGTACGGATAGTCAGTCCTCGACACAAGAGCCCTCTCAAAACACCAGAACATACACAATGTTTTTCTTGTAAAATACAGTCACAAGCTTATAACTTCTTCCACTTGAAGTATGTAATCTCACCGATACAGCGATACACAATGATACACAATTCGTGGTTGTGCAATTGTATCGTTAGTGACAATCTGCAATGTTGCAATGCCACACAATGTTTTCCCCTTGTACTGTACAACCACAATCTCTTGCAATTGAGGCTAGAAAGATACACAATTTCTGGTTGTGCAATTGTATCGTTAGTGGCAAGTTGCAATGTTGCAATTCCTGTTCTCAACAACAAGATCAGGTGTGTGTGGGAGCCGGGACCTGAAGGTGAAGTTCACGGGGAATGGCCTTGAACCCCCTGGTTATACTCGGCAGCACTCGTTATATTGTTTGTTGATCATATGTACACACACGTTCAGGCTATCTCATCGCGCACACACACAACACCAAGTACAATATAGTGCCTCCTGTTGTCAAACAGGAGCGTGGCACCCCTGGCAGTAGTTGAGAGAGTGCCAGCTGACACAGTGACACGCCCGGCCCAACACCCCAGCAACGACTGAAGCAGCAGAGAGCAGGTGACGGTTGCCGCCAGAGGTATAGTGGGATATGTAATACTCTACCAAGGTCCTTCGCGTGGGAGGGATGTAACCTAGGATGCATTAACCAGTATCTCAAGAGATCCTACGGGAACCTGTGGTTATTTGAGCGGTAAATGGTTGTTAGCGAGGGACGATGCCAGACGATGCCAGTGAGAGGCAACAGAGGAAGCAGTGAGCGATGTCTCTCTCCCCCAAGAGCGCGGGTAAGAATGCGTGTACACGTGCGACGTAGTGGTGGTGGCCGCGTGTGTGTGCATGTCCGCCGTAGTGCGCCGGCGTCACCGTCTAGCCCGCCACTCTGTGTGTGTACACGCCTCGAGATGTGTGCGTGTTATGGAGCCTGGTGTACGTCTACACGGGGAAAGTTCAGCCACGTGCCTCCCCTCTCTCTCTCTCTCCCCTCACAATGCCTATACAGCACCTGCATTTTTCCACAAGCCACTATGCTTTATATTAAGTAATATAACACAAACACATCGTAACAATGATGTTAACTTTTGGCATTCGACAACCAAGTGCGAAATACTACTCTAATTCTGTGATAGGCTAGTCTCGTCCCGTTCGGAGACTAACAACCAATCAGCTAACGCGCTTGGATCAATATAACGGACTCATAAATTTAAAATAAAAAACTAAACTTGTTCCTACAGTAACAACAGCCATTTAGAGTGCCAATGGGGTAACAAAGGACAACCCAGAGAGCCAAAGAGAGCCACAAAAAACCGCATTTGTACCTTACGACACCGCAACGATAAGATAAGGCGATATGTTTTCAAGGGCAACAGTTGGAAATGCTAAACACGTCCTGACCTTGATAAGAACACGCTTTTTGTAACATCCGACATATGAGTTTTCCTTACACTAAATGCAAGCCGTTTGTTTAATAATTTTCTTTCTGTTTTGAGTGGACTGAAGTTTAGTTTAGGCATTTAGCATTGGTGGGGTATATATACTGCATGCGTGCGTGCGCAGTGTATCGGCTCACCTTGCTAAATCTGTCAATCATGTTGCAGATATGCTATCTTCATCCTGCTCTCTCTCTCTCTCTCTCTCTCTCTCTCTCTCTCTCTCTCTCTCTCTCTCTCTCTCTCTCTCTCTCTCTCTCACACACACAGCGTGACCCTGACTATCTAAATATGTCCTTGGCACAGACTGTGCCTCATTGATTCTCAGTATTTGTCAAATGACTAACTAGCAAGTATATGTTAGTCTTGAATAAAAATTCAGGCCTAAATTACACTCTCAGCATATATACATATATATATATATATATATATATATATATATATATATATATATATATATATATATATATATATATATATGAAATATACGGCTCTCGGAGCATACTTCTTTAAAATGTTAACATAGGAAATACTCTAATGTAATACATATTATCTATATAATTTGTAAATAATTTCGTATTTTAACTAGCTTTTTCGTAAATATATCTTATAATTATTTGTTTACGACTTTTTTATTTATAATCAAAATCTATATTCATAAAAACTTGTACATTTATAACTGGTCTAGTATACATAAAAATAGAGTACATTAATTATACGTAAGTCACAATAACAGCATAGCACGTAGATGTTGTCTAGATTATACATTGTATAATCTAGAATTAGATTCACAGGCTAAGGGAATTGCAATGCTAGTTAGCCTATGCAAGCCTCATCATTCTAACTTTATGAATATTTTTTTCTCAATACAGTGAATATATATCTCACCACTCTCAGTGTGAGCTGTAAGTTTGGTTACAACTGTACACTCCAGCCACACCTGTTCACTCCAGCCACACCTGTTCACTCCAGCCACACCTGTTCACTCCAACCACACCTATACACCTCTTCAAGATTATTGTTATTTAAAGAAGTGTATTATTTGTTAATAATAATAATATAATAATAATAATAATAATAATAAATAATAATAATAATAATAATAATAATAATAATGGCGAAGGAAAGACAATATATGTGTAAAACACTTTCTGAAGGACCTTAAGAAAGTACCTTGAGAAAGGATGTAGGTTATATCCGATAATTTGGCTTTTAATTAATACACTTACACATATATTGGGGCTTTCCTTTACCTTTTTTTCAAGCACTACGGCATTGAAGTACGTTTCTCAATAATAATAATAATAATAATAATAATAATAATAATAATAATAATAATAATAATAATAATAATAATAATTTATAAAAGTGTACATAAACAAGTATAGTACTATTTAAACAGGTGATTTATTGTTTAAACAAACGTAATCCTGCTTAAACAAGTGCATTACTGCTTAAACAAGTGTATTAGTGTCTAAACAAGTGCATTACTGTCTAAACAATTGTATTACTCTTTAATTAAAGAAATGCATTGCTATCTAAACAATTTATTACTGTTTAACAGGTGCAATACTGCTTATACAAAGGTATTAGTGTCTACAAAAGGTTTATGTTGAGCGCTGACCTGACCATGACAAACAGTGGTCGCGTTGGATTTGTCCCTGAGCTTATCTTGGTTGTGAGTCAGCCTGTCCTCGAGACTTATCACGCCACAAAAAATGATGTACCTATAGCCTAGCCTAACCTAGCCCAAATCTAATCTAGCCTAGCCTAGCCAAGCCGAACCTAATCTAATTTAGTCTAACCTAACCTAACCTAGCCGAACCTAACCTAACCTAACCTAACCTAACCTAGCCGAACTTAACCTAACCTAACCTTACCTAACCTAACCTAACCTAACCTAACCTAACCTAACCTAACCTAACCTAACCTAGCTTAACCTAACCGATGGACCTGCGAATGCAGGTCGAATACATAACGTAACAGCCCGTGTTAATTTTGCGAGCCGCTATATAATTTATTTTAAAGTATATATCATATTGTGTCCAATTCAATTCAATATCTTTCTTTATTATGCATCCCATACCCATCCCGTGTTGTGTCCGTTGAAGTATTTGACGTCAAAATGCGGTGTTCCGAGATGAAAGATTCGAGAGGACAGGTTGTACCAGTCTCTCCCATTCTTTCTTGGAGTTAGTGACTGGTTTAAGATTGGTGGTTCTTTCACTGCGCTTTCGATCATGGTTGAAACTACAAACCTAAAAAGTGACTTACGTATTTTAATGTCAGTGTTTTAAAAATTATCTAAATAATTTCATATGCATTTTAATGTCAGTATTTGGCCTGTACAACAGATAACTTTACACAGAAATTGTGGGAATTTCCTACAACTAATCAAATTTCTCACAAACAATCGCATTGGCGATTGCGAACTGTAACCTGGGGTTCGTCCGAGAAGGATTGACTGGGCGCCAATCCTTAACTGTAGCCTCTGTTCACCCAGAAGTGAAACGATTTATCGGATTTATTTCGTGTTCCCGGGGAAAAATTGGGATTAAGGACCCTGCCAGCCCGAAACTCCTGGGAGGAGATCCCTTTGTCTCAAGTCTTAACAGGAAGTTACATGCATGGAAAGTGACCACCTTTCTGTCCTGATGCACCTGGACTCTCCTTCGACCTCGGCGGCAGTTTATTTCCACCAGTTGTCGGTGTGCCAATCCTGGACGATTTCAATCCTGGAGCTTGGCGGAGAAGCTCTTTGCGATTCTTATGGCCCTTCGGTTTGTAGCGAGTAAACCTATACTCACTTCATTATCTCATCATCTTAATAGCATAACTAATTACACAAGCAATCCTTGAGCTTGGCGGAGAAGCTCTTTGCGATTCTTATGACCCTTCGGTTTGTAGCGAGTAAACCTATACTCACTTCATTATCTCATCATCTTAATGGCATAACTAATTACACAAGCTATAATCCTATCCCTATTTACAGGTAACGATTTTTCCACCCTCCTATCTTAGCTGTGAGGTGTAGTAACCGTATATAAGCCAGCGATTTGAGAATAGCAAACCAGTACAATCTCCAGTCAAGAATGTAGTACTCGGCTTGGGCAGTTCTAATCGACCCAAGACACTACAGCTTCGACACAGAGCAGACAGCAGACTACAACCGCATCCAGCTACAACGCTCTTGCTCCCCGAGTTCAGACACTCGCAATTCCCAATCGAGCCGCCACGCTCTCCCGCATAGAGCTCCACGACTCGGGCCTCACTCAGCTCTCTGCTCTGCTCCAGGCTTCGTCTTAACGTCTACGACACTGCTGTATCCAGGACTACTAAATAAATATGAAACTCACTAAACACTGCGTATCTAATCAACCCAACAACGTAACATAATCGTACGTTACAGGTTCCTCTGATTGATGACTCCCTTGAACCAGAGTGTATTGACCTGGTGGATGTGGTGGCGTCCTTGGCCCAAGCTTCAAAAGGAATCAGTCGTAATGGCATGGCGCTTTCTCCTGATAATTCCCTTCCTTCCCTTGGAGCGCTCCCTATGAAATCCCAAGAAACTTTGTTGATGCTCTCAAATACGATATAATCATGTTAGCTTAGCGCTCTCTCTCCCTATAATTATCTTACTCTATCTTTCCTGATACTCTCAAGTGCTATACCCTCACACTGGCTAGTACTCTATCCTCATAATTATCTTAACATACCTTTCCTGATGATTTTCCTGAGGCCTTGCAGCGAACGAAGGTCTTACCCCGGTTGCAACCACGTCGTCTGGCACTCACTGATGCATCTACCTTCTTTTGCCCGTGGACCAGGGGCCCGGTTCCGATTCCCCGAATCACTCTGCTGAGGATATGAGGCTGGCGGCTCATCTCCACAGCCTCCTGGACTCGCCAGACTGCCATGACTGTACTTCCACGAAGAAACAGTGGAATATTTCCTTTTTTGTCCACGGTTCCATCCGAATACGTCTCTGCTACAACCTATTTCGCAATCAAAATTCTCACCGCACGCTTCCCATTCTTCTCGACAGCAGCCAATACCTGGAGGAGGCGTTACGACGTTGTGCGTCTGACGTTTCGCTTTCTGCAGGTCTTCTTCTTGATAGTAGGTGCAGTTTGCATGAAGGATTTGTCCTCCCGATGACTGCACGTTCTGCAGGTCCCACAGATAGACGTCTGCAACCCGTGCTGCAGCTGCCCCAGACCTATCAACATCAACAACCGGTTGATACGGCTCTTCGTGCAAACTGTACCTGCTATAAAGAAGAAGATACGACTCTGGTGGTGTTACTGTATTCCTTGGCAGTGTAGTGAACCGATCCACTGGCTTCCTTGGGCAATAAGTAAGCCTACTGTGTGTGCTGCCTGCGAGATACTGTAGAGGAGCCTTGTGTGGAAAGAGGGGGAAGGGCCCAGGTGTTGAGAGGGGCCCACGTGTCGAGGAAACCTTATTGGAAGGGGGTGACCAGGTTTTGAGGGGGAGCCAGGTGTGAAGGAGGCCCTGCAGGTATTGACGGGGAGCCAGTGTTTTGAGGATACCAAGGACCAGGTTTTGGAGGAGGGTGGGATAAAGCGCAAAATAAAGGCCCTAATTACCAGACATTTAAAATTATTGATGTTCATAGTGAACAAAATATAATTTTATTTTCTTTATTTTAATAAGTATAGTAGAGAGACTTTCATAAAATAGCATAATGATCATTATATGTTCCACATGCACACAATGAACCAAAGAATGTTGGTCTCTGGATTTAAGGCAGATATCAGCAAAAATGCGATCTTGTCTGATATCAGTAACAACCTAATTGTACTGGATATTAACAACCCAATTGTGCAGCATGTCAGTAACAACCCAATTGTGTTTATTGTATTCCTTATCAACATCAACTCAATTGTGGTGCTGGTATCCGGACACATCATTTATTACGTTTAACACACCTTTCTAGAAACCTGCCCATATTATTCACCTAAGAACTAATTAACTGATACACTAATTTAGTTTTTCATAAGAATTGTACACATAACTGTAGCAAGCTGAACATTTTAATATTTATTCTTAATTTTGCAATAAATAACTTCATGCTTATACATGTTTTTTTTAATATAATTAAAGAGTTTGTTATTTTCTGGTTTCATTTGTACACTGGTACATGTGATGTAGGTTTTGGTGCTGGTGTTCCATTATTGGCAACTATCTGGATAAGGATAACTTTACCCTATGTGCCACAAGGGGCCATCCATGTGTATTACTTGTTTGAGTAATGTTGAGAATTTTTACCAGTATTTATAGGTCTAATATATTACTAACAAGAAAACACTTGTAAGAGGTTTTATTATTTTGAAATGTAAGGAACCAATTATTAGATAAGTAATCAAAATACTGTTGAGATTGTATTTCTGCTATATAATATTTATACAAATACAAATCTGATTACATTACATAGTATATCTTTCTATAAAGCCACTAATCAAGTACAGTATAAGACAATATTTGTCTTATCATGAACATGCCAGCAAATTTTAATAATTTTACTTTAATGATCTAACAGTTGCATTCTTTGTAGGAAAAATGTTGAGTAGTAAGAAGGGAGTAAGAGAGGGCAGCATGCAGCAGAATAGCATAGATGCCGAGCCATTCACCACCACCAAAGCTCTCCAAGTCCTCGATGACATTAGCAGACAGATAAAAACCTTTGAACGTAAACTTCATCAACAAAGAGGTGAGGACATAAGAGATTTATGCAGTAGAGTAGTGGATAAAGTGTGGAAACATGATTAACCTTTACACTGCTCATATTGTTATTACAGTTGCATTACCTGAACCAAAAACTTTTTAAATAAATTTTTTATGTCTACTAAGATACAGTATCTGTATTGCTAAAATGTTTAAAAAATAATTATGATAACTGTTGATTATATTTTAAAAACCAAATTAGTTGAACATTAATCATGCAATATGTCCTAAAATTATGTAGAAAACTAGTGATGATTATGGATCTAAAAGCACAAGTTAGTAGAATACAACAGTCATTCGTGTACAGCATATGTATCTTGAAAATCACAAGCCATTTGTATATTTTACATCATTAATTGGAAAAGCCCTGTGTTTATATCCACCTTGAAAATTGCTAAATCCAAACATGTATATGCACCTTAATAATTGCAAAAGCTATTCATATAGTGTACTATACATATTTAAAAACAGATTAACAAGATTCCTAACTTACCTTTACTAACCCTCACACTGCTCCAATTACTGTCTGCAATTTTTTCCCATTTGTTTTGTTACCTAATTTTAGTCATGTGCATCTTTATGTAGTGCTGTACTTATAAACCTACTGTATCAACTTGCCTTGGCTTTGCACCCTGGAGAGGCCACTCCAGACTGACAACCAGAGCTCAACTCAGTCTCCTAAGACTGATGGATGCCTACTACTATTACTAATAAATAGCTGTACTGTTTGGGGGTTAAGGATCATTCATGTTTAACAAATTCCATTCTCATTCTTTTTCAATATTCTTAAAATAGTTGATAGTCTCAAAGGCTACAACATTATATCTTGACTTCATCGAAGCCTTTGATACTGTACCTCATGAAAGACAGATTAGAAAGGTAGAGAGGAGCACATGCTGTTATTGGGCGATTATCTTCAGTTGAATTAAGGAATGGTTATTTCAAAGTAAACATAAATGAAGTCTAATCCGAATGGGAAACCGTTTAAAGTTAAGTACCCAGGGCTCTGTCCTAGAATCTCCAATGTTCACCATCAAGAATACAATATCTACCATTTTTAATATTAGCAAATTTGTCAATAATACAAAAATAGATCAGGAAGTAAATTCACTTAAAATAGCTGCAAAATGACTTAAGTCTTTTAACCCTACAGTCACTATCTGCAATTTCCTCCCATGCTTCAATTGTCATATGCTAATTTTCCCCATTTGATTTTTGTACTGTTTTTAAACATGTACACCTCAATGTAATACTTTAAAATATCTGCATCATCTGAGGGTTAATAGGGACAAAACATTGGCAAATTAAATTCAGTGCTAACAAATGCAGGGTTTTAAGCTTCAGAAACTATATTACTAGATACCATCTGGACAATGCTGAAGTTGCCAAATCTTAACATGAAAAATAATCTGGGCATCATGATTAGTAGGGATCTTGTTAAGCTAGGAAAAATGAATAAATATTTGACATAAAGCAAGTAGAATATAGTGCTAGGAGTAATAATAGTAAAGTTTTTGTTAAAATACTTGGTGCCTTCTTTGGATAATTACTTAAATTGTTAAAGTACAATAATCCTACCTTTACACATGATGAAAGTACAGTATGCTTCATTGCATTTGCAAATTACACACACACCCATATGAGCGAGTTTGGGTGGACATAATAGGCACTGCCTCATATAAGCCAATAGGCTATCTGTAGTTTAATTATTTCTTAGTTTAAATATTTAACAAGTGCTTTACTTAAGTGTAGGTTGTGGAAGATATGTGACTGACCATAGTTTATTCAGTCGATATTTCAGCTGTGCACTTACATAACCGTGGTACGTTCAGGACTTACGTTCAGAAAATATAAACTTAATTAATAATAATTAGTTGTGTAGGTTGTAGGGAGACAAGCAGCCAGTTAATACATACAGTACATGTTGGGCTTATACTGAGGTTTCCCCCCAGGGTTGAATTACTGACCTTTCCCAGGATGCAAGCCCACAACAAGCCGACTAACTCCTGGGTAATTATTTACTGCTAAATGAACAGGGGTATTAGGTGATAGTAAACGCGCCCAACCATTTCTGTCCTGCCCGGGATTCGAACCCAGAATTCTCAAGTGAGAGTCAAGAATAAGCAAACGAATTACCAGGTAGGGTAGGGTCCAGATAGTAATTACTATAATTACACAAATTCTATGCACAAATTAATAATTGTGTGCAGAGAATGTCATAACATGATCAAACAAATAACACGACCCACACAATAAAATTGAAAGCTACAACATTTTGGCCCATCCTGAACTGGTCCAGGACAGACCGAAACATTGCCACTTTAATTTCAAGTGTTGGGTTAATCATTGAACATGTCTTATGAATAGGTAGTAAAATTTCAAATATGTTTCAGTTATGATTTAATTGGGCAAAGAACAAGTGGTAGATAGGTGGTTACCCTGATAGTGAAAAAGAGCCTGGACCACTTGCAATGGCTTCAAATTCAGTGATATGGAATACAGAAGCTCATCATATTCTCCAGCAGATAGGAACCAGTGTCATAACATTAACTTTAAAAGCCTGATATCCTTGATTACACAAAAGAACATGGTAATAGGGTATCTGCAAATTACTTTCAATAAATGTATAATGAAAAAATTCTACTAAAAGCCTGCATTACATGGGCACGTCTTATATTCCAGAAAATAGGGTACTCCTTTAATATGTCTATAGTACCTGCAGTTTTACTTTTTCTGGATTTGAGAAAAAGTATGTTTGCTCATTAAAGTTATAGTATAATAACAATGAAGATTTTACTATTCTTAATTTGTACAGTACCTATTTTAGCTTGACATTACTGTGTATCTGTAATTTGATAGATATTTTAAGTATAAACTCTTCTAAACCAGTCTCTTGAACTGGTCAATACAGGGAAGGTCTTAAATCTTGCAAGTTCAGCAGTCAATCCCAGATGGTCTATGTGCTTGGGCTCGTTCACTCTGCATAGTTCAACTCCTTGTCCTTGTATCCCTTCCAAGTGCTAGTCATACTGGCTTAAGGCTTTCTCTAAAATAATTACCTTACCTATAAACTCTTCTTTTTCAGTCAATTGTGCCATTGTTGCAGTGGAACTCTCTACACTTCATGACCCCCTTTTGAGAGAGAGTCTGGCTCTCTGTTTCCAAAATCAAGAATGTGTCCAACAAAAGCTAGCGCAAAGTAATGAAATCCAAGCCCAATTAGCCAAGATCCTCTACTCTAG
The DNA here is from genome assembly GCA_020271785.1 of Procambarus virginalis. Lineage (NCBI taxonomy): Eukaryota > Metazoa > Arthropoda > Malacostraca > Decapoda > Cambaridae > Procambarus > Procambarus virginalis. The sequence continues at coordinate 49,938,333 of WNGS01001312.1, forward strand.
TATGCCACATGAAACAGGTGAACATCTGCCTCAAGAAACAATGGAAGTTGTAAATGACGAACCCCAACAGTTACTGCCCAGCTACTTGGTTAATGAGGAACCGAACCTCCCACAGTCTCATGATTCTATCAGTGTTGTCATGGAGAATTAATATCACTAAAAAATAGGTATTGGTGTTGAATGAGAATTAATGAAACTTACTAAACAGGATGTGTTTATTTTTTATAATTTTATACAAGTGGAGTTATCATTTAAGGTCAATTCCCATCATTGGATTTTTAGTTCACTGTCTTATGTTTAGGTAACTAAGCCAAACTAACAAAGCCAATCTGTCATGCCTGGCAACATGTACAGTTTAGGTTTAAATCATAAATTATGGAACTAATTTCAGATTACTTAATTGAATCATTTCTTATAATTGAAGATGGTTTGTCAATAATAAAAGTATTAAAATAGTGTACTTGTCTTGTATATCTTATGGCCTAGTATTACAGGTTATGTTTCAGACAATTATTCAATGTCTCAATTATTTATGCAGCACATAAGCTGATGTTGGTAGAAATGCCAAGAATATAAATAACGTGTGTACTATATTATAAGACAGCTCAGCAAAATCAAAACAGTGGAAATTAGACAAGTTTAGATTCAGATGTTGGTAAATGTTGGTTTGGAAATAAGGTGGTTGATTTATGGAATAAAATAGCAGGAAACACAATAGATGTGGGATCACTGGACTGATTCAAGTATAGTTAAGACATATGAGGATGGATGGATATAAATAGGAGCCATCTCATATAGGCCAATAAGCTTTCTGTAGTTTTTTCTTATTCTCATGTTCCTATGAATAATACACTTTCAAACAACACCATAACACAATCGACTTGAGAACGGTCCAGGACAGACCGAAACGTCGTCATCCCATCACTTTCTAGTGTGTGGTTTGGCCAACATATTTCAGCCACGTTATTGTGACTCCTCCTCTGCACCAGAACACAAATCCAAAGAGAGGAGGATAAAATTAAAGATGTAAATTTGAGGTGGCATCAATGCAAAAGCCAAGCATGCAGATATCTGAAATGGGCTGCCACAGCACTTGGTTATTCAAAGTTGGATGCTACAAAAGAAGCTTAAGGTTCAACTGTGGAGTAAGGCAATGGGAGCTAGGGTTAATCTGGCAGCTGGAAGCTAGGGAGAAGCCCAGAGCTCAATCTTGCGATGAGGTAGCAGGAGTGAATGCCACTAGTGAGCAGACCAGAGCAAATCTTACTGATCAAGTCACACACAAATCACAATAGCGTGTTACAATATATCGAATGAACAAATCCACAAGGGCCGTGATGAGGGTTCGAACCTACGCACAGTATGTTCCCAGCTGTGCCTTAGTCAACTGTGCCACAACCATGTCATGGCACAGCTGGGAACATCCTGTGTGTAGGTTCAAACCCTTATCACAGCCCTTTGGATTTGTTTACTATCAAGTGTTTGTGTACTCAATATAGCTTCTGGGTAAACCTGGAATGGTTAATACATCCATCCTTTCAAGAACTAACATTTAAATCTATTACCATAATGCCTTAGAATTGCTATATTTGCTCACATTTATCAATATCTCCACGTTGTTCCCCTAGTGTCATCCCGTCAAACACACAACGTTGCTACAATGTTTTAATAACTTGTAACACCTAACAAGTATCTAGCAAGTTGTACAACTTTCTAACACATCATAAAAACTTTATAACAAGATCTAACAGCCTTGTAACAAGTTGTAGTAAGGTAACAATAGGGACTGTTATGTTGTGTGTTTGTAGGGATTAACTTTGAGTTAATTCTACAAAATTCTGTCCCTAGGCATAGCAGAGTTGTTTGATAAAAAAATTTTTATCTAGCAATGTATAAACAAAAATTCACCTAATGCTGTTGTGTAGTGGTTTGGCATACTGTACTTGCCTTGCACATGGACCTGTGTTCAAATCTGGGACAATTGAGCACTTGATCTTTATATTCCTTTGCCACAACCTGCAATGGTTGATACAACAGCCTCACTTCTTGTAGGATCTCTATTTATTCATTGATAAAGTGGTTGGGCACTATTCCTTCATTTGGTGCTTGTACCCCAATTCCTAGCCTCTAAGTCCTTTCTAAGTGGTTATTTTGAGATGATTTCAGGGCTTAGCATCCCCACGGCCCGGTCTTCTATCAGGCGATGGTGCTACATAGCCTTCCCGGTTTGGTGCCTTCTATTGATAATTACTTACTATCAGGCCTCCTTTTTGTTACACACCCCCATGAAGCAGCTGTCTAACTCCCAGGTATCTATTTACTGCTAGGCATCAGGGTGAAAGAAACATTTTGCCCATTTGTCTCCGCCTCCACCGGGGATCGAACCTGGAACCTCAGGACTACAAATCCGAAGCACTGTCCACTCAGCTGTCAGGCTCCCTGTGCTACAATCATATTATATTTGCTTTATCTTTACTTCCATTCACCCATATGCTCCCTAAAGTAATCAAAGATCAGATTAGAAAACACTTGGTTAATCACAT
>WNGS01001312.1:49950996-49979798 GCA_020271785.1 Procambarus virginalis
GTCTTAAGTGGAAGTTAACGTGACACAGTCTAAATTAACATGACAGTTAACATGACAGAGTCTAGGATGCGACCAACCCAAGCCGGTAATCAACACCACCACATAACCCAACTTAAAGCTCTAACAAGACCACATAAACCCAATATTAGCCACTAAGCATGCCACATAAACCCAATATTAGCCACTAAGCATGCCACATAAACCCAATATTAACCACTAAGCATGCCACATAAACCCAATATTAGCCACTAAGCATGCCACATAAACCCAAATTAGTCGCTAAGCATGCCACATAAACCCAATATTAGCCACTAAGCATGCCACATAAACACAATATTAGCCACTAAGCATGCCACATAAACCCAATATTAGCCACTAACAGAGCGCATAAACCCAAATATAACCCCCCCCCCCCCCCTATACTCGCCTACGCAAGGGGGCGGATCAGAGAGGTCCCAGGGGTGTTTCCACTCAGTGGATGCCATAATGTATTTGTAACGTCAGTATTACGGTGCTTGAATAGTTAACTATTTCGTCAACAATGGCCAAACGCGCGCTGATGGAGCCACCAAAGCCGCTGTGTATGAACGAACTACACTTTCACACCCTCCCACACCTGCTTGTGACAGTTGTAGAGGCTTCACCCACCAAGTGTATTGTGACCACCACACCTTACACAGCCACCTATACGTCTATCTATATGTAACACTATAATGTGGGTTTTTTATTTGACGTAAAAATTTATGAATATAAGTTACGAAATAATATATGTGGTTCTTTCTGGTCGGCCGCAGGGACCGCTCTTGTGCCAGGTAAGTCCACTACGGGCTCACCATAGCCCGTGCTACTTGCCCCGCTCCTGTGCCAGGTAAGTTATGGGCTCACCATAGCCCGTGCTACTTGCCCGCTCCTGTGCCAGGTAAGTTACGGGCTCACCATAGCCCCTGCTACTTGGAACTTGTTCCGAGTAGCTGAATCTATAACAACAGTTTGTACGAGCATTGCCTGAGGAGAGTGAGAACACACCTCCGAGAAAGCCTCCACTTCCCAGCCTCAGAATCATGCCTGGACTCACTGGAAATTCCTGGGCTTCCAGGAGGGGAAAGACTGTCATGTTTTTCGGGAATCTTGCCGGTTCCAGTTACTCGCGCTGCCGTTCTTTAATAATATCTCATCCCTTATATCTTTTGTAGACTAAATGTGTGATTATTGCCGCCTGTGACAAGCACCTGTCTCCGAGTCACAGCTGTGAGGAGCACGACTTGAGACGCATTCTTGACCCCATAAGACTCCTTCATCAGTTTTAACATTCTGTTCATTCAAAACAGAACTTTTCTCAAATATACATTAATATATTATATATTAGCATATTGTGCATAATAATTAGGCACTGGTTAGGTGTTTAGCTTCTGTTGGCGATTAATTGTATTTGTTGTAGTTCGAACAAACGTATTCATGAAAAACGGTTTACACATGACTCACAACTGATGACGTTCGAACACTTCCGGAACAAGCGCTTCACTGACGAATTTTGTTCGAACCACAACGCTGTAAATGCTTCACCCACGTACTACAAATACAAATAATCGCCAACAGAACCTAAACACCTAACCTAACCTATGCCTATATGTATGCACAATATGCTAATATATTATAATATTAATTTATATTTGAGAAAATTCCTGTTTTGAATGAACAGCATGTTAAAATGGTGAATGCGTCTGTGGGATCGACCGCTGGATGGAATGGACTTGAGTCGAGGACGGGTTGACAAATATAAAATAATCGCCAACAGAACCTGAACACCTAACCAGACCTAGGCCTAAATACGCACAATAGGCTAATATATAATACCATTATGAAAAGTATAATACATTAAATTATCTCTAGAAGATTCGTGTAATTTTGCTTAAACAGGAAACAACTTGGCAAACTATATGAGACTACAACATCGGATCCTGTTTGTTTCTTTGGATGGTAAACTATTTACATAAACAGGAGGGGTAGCAATGGGTTCACCTCTAGGCCCAGCTTATGCTAATGTTTTCTTATGGAATTTCGAGAAAAAATTTGTTGGATAGATACTTGTCCTGCAAAGGTCAAGCTTACTTTTTATCTTCGTCATGTGGATAACCCTTTCTTATCTTTAAAGATACTTCACGTGTGGATATGTTTACTTCGCATTTAAATACCAAACATTTAAGATTTTACTTTTATTTACGAATTTGAACTAAATTATAAAATATCCTTTACTGGCTCAATAGTTACTAATACTGAAGGTCAATTTCTACTTCAGTTTATTGTAAAACTACATTCACAGGACTGGGTGTACACTATTATAGTTTCCCTTATCTTGAGATAATCTTGAGATAATTTCGGGGCTTTAGTGTCCCCGCGGCCGGTCCTCGCCCAGGCCTCACCCCCAGGAAGCAGCCCGTGACAGCTGACTAACACCCAGGTACCTATTTTACTGCTAGGTAACAGGGGCATAGGGTGAAAGAAACTCTGCCCAATGTTTCTCGCTGGCGCCTGGGATCGAACCCAGGACCCAGGATCACAAGTTCAGCGTGCTGTCCGCTCGGCCGACCGGCTCCCCTAGCTATATAAACTGAATACAATCCAAACTTTACTAACTCGAGTATTTAATCTGTTTGGATTATAAACTATTTGATATTGAGGTTAACTTCTTGTATGAATTCAGTTTCAAAAAGCTTTTCCTAGTAAAATATTTTATAGAATTCTGAGGAGCTTCTTAAATACTGAAGTCCTCCCCTCAATTTTCCAGGTTCTCACTCTCCCTAAAGACATTACGTCAAATGTCCATAATAGGGTACTCTCAGCTATTATTTATAGAAAAGAATTACGAAATATTCTGACATACTTTTCCATCAATTAAATTTCAATTCGTGTTTACTAACAACCACACCATTGGAAACTACGTACAACATAGAAATCCTTTATCCTTTGACCTCAGAGCTGGTGATGTTTATCTTTTTAAATGTTTGGAATTGTAATGTTTAGGACATGGAAAATACCTCACGAAGCTTCAAACACCGTATTTGTGAGCACATCGGCATCACTTACCGTATTGGTCTGCTTCTTAAGCAATGTGTTTCTTATACAAGTGGGGATGACTGCGGGGACAAGGGCCAACCCTCTCACTTACAGCCATTTGGCTGTTCTGTTTTCTAGTTGGTGACGCCTGGCAAGTCGTCCTCAGGCCAGGCTCGTTAGGGTTGCAGCCAATCATCACACTCATCAATGTTAACGTCTTGTGTATTAAAATTGGGTTGTTCTTATTTTTATTTATTAATATTATTATATATTAATGTTCTGTGTATAGCCGTTAAACCCCAGCTGTTTATGAATGAAAAGCGGTTTACACACGACTCACAACTGATGACGTCCGAACACATCCGGGACAAGTGGTTCACTCACCTCCTCTGTTCGAACCACAACGCTGTAAATGCTTCACTCACGTACTACAAATACAAATAATCGCCAACAGAACCTAAACACCTAACCTAACCTACGCCTAACTATACAAAGATTTTTTTATGTATAATAATATTAATTTATATATGAGAGCAAACCAATGTTTAATGCACAATATGTTAAAATTGATGAATGTGTCTGGGGAGGACGGCCGCTGCTTTAACCAGCCTAGTGTGAGGACGGGTTGCATTAATTGTTGTCTCCTTTGAGCTACACTATATTGTTGAGTTTCTAATATCTTTCTTTTTTGTGTAATATCTTTGTCCTTGTTTGTGTATATATTTTATTAAAGTTTTAAGTTGACTCATTTTAAGTCATTTAATGAGATATATAAATGTGAACTATACATTAATGATATTAGCTAATCTTGCCTTGTATTTGTTCTTTATATCAGCACCGTTGTTGGACGAGCACGAGCCTGAGGACGGGTTGGCTAACCAGCCCGTCCTCCTAAGGCTTGCCAAAGGCAAGAAATCGGCCAATTTAAAGTGGTCTCTCCTAACCTACCAGAGAACCCAAAACAGAAAACGGGACAGTACGTTACTTTCGCCAGCCGCTTCCATTTTCTAGCACGACAATTTTTGGTCTTATGTAACGCATTCGATCGAAATGCGGCGTTCTTTGTAAGAGGACAGGTTGATCCATCGCGTGCGTGGTTTGGGGTACTTGCGCTCTGGCCCCTATATACCTAACCTTTCCTTCGTGGGTGTGCGACGTTAACGCCACGCTGAGGGAACTACGACGCCGTCCTCATTTCCAAAAGAGATGTTAATTTGCCTAAAAATAACGCTTTTGTACTTGCGTCTATTTTTATTGGGGAATATAACGCTTGAACCGCTCCTGTGCCAGGTTAGTCCACCACGGGCTCACCATAGCCCGTGCTACTTGCCCCGCTCCTGTGCCAGGTAAGTTACTGGCTTTCCATAGCCCGTGCTACTTGGAACTTGTTCCGAGCAGCTGAATCTATAACAACAACAGCTTGAACAGTGTGTGTGTGTGTGAAGCTTTTGTGTTTACAGGTCCGTGGCCAGAATTCATCTAGCATTTACGCTACGGCTTACGAAACCCCTACATCTTTCTCAATCTATGAAGCACTATGTGGTTGTTTACAACAATTGTAACCTCGGGTTGTGATGGTTCCAAGCTCACAAACTGTTTAATATATGTAAACACAACCGCCATGATTGAGAAAAGATGTACAGGTTTCGTAAGTAGTTGCGTAAATGACAGAGATAAAAATATATTTGTTATTGAAATCGGCAGATGTTAGGTTATAAGGTTAGAAATTAGCATAAATTAAAAAAAGAATTCCGTACGGGCATCGTCTATATCTAATTATTAATTACAATTACAATTGTAATTAAGAATTAACTCGATTAACAATTAACTAAAATTCTTACATGGAATATATTCATGCTTTAGACATTAACAATCGCGACATCAATGATGGTTTATACTTAAACAATCATAGATAGTTTCAACAAGTATGGATAGTTTCAACAAGTATGGATAGTTTCAACAAGTATGGATAGTTTCAACAAGCATGCATAGTTTCAACAAGTATGGATAGTTTCAACAAGCATGCATAGTTTCAACAAGTATGGATAGTTTCAACAAGCATGCATAGTTTCAACAAGTATGGATAGTTTCAACAAGCATGCATAGTTTCAACAAGCATGCATAGTTTCAACAAGCATGCATAGTTTCAACAAGCATGGATAGTTTCAACAAGCATGGATAGTTTCAACAAGCATGCATAGTTTCAACAAGCATGGATAGTTTCAACAAGCATGCATAGTTTCAACAAGCATGCATAGTTTCAACAAGCATGGATAGTTTCAACAAGCATGCATAGTTTCAACAAGCATGCATAGTTTCAACAAGCATGGATAGTTTCAACAAGCATGCATAGTTTCAACAAGCATGGATAGTTTCAACAAGAATGGATAGTTTCAACAAGCATGCATAGTTTCAACAAGCATGGATAGTTTCAACAAGCATGCATAGTTTCAACAAGCATGGATAGTTTCAACAAGCATGCATAGTTTCAACAAGCATGGATAGTTTCAACAAGCATGGATAGTTTCAACAAGCATGCATAGTTTCAACAAGCATGCATAGTTTCAACAAGCATGCATAGTTTCAACAAGCATGGATAGTTTCAACAAGCATGCATAGTTTCAACAAGCATGGATAGTTTCAACAAGCATGGATAGTTTCAACAAGCATGCATAGTTTCAACAAGCATGCATAGTTTCAACAAGTATGGATAGTTTCAACAAGCATGCATAGTTTCAACAAGTATGGATAGTTTCAACAAGTATGGATAGTTTCAACAAGCATGCATAGTTTCAACAAGCATGCATAGTTTCAACAAGTATGGATAGTTTCAACAAGCATGTATAGTTTCAACAAGCATGCATAGTTTCAACAAGCATGCATAGTTTCAACAAGTATGGATAGTTTCAACAAGCATAGAGTATGCCTCAACAATCACGGCGCAGGCTTCAACAACCCCGACACACAATCATAGTTTAAACCTCAACAATCAACAAACACACCAACTTGACCCCACAGAATTCCCAGAAGCACTGCGCCAATCCCCCGCCCCCCCCCCCCCCCCTTATCTTCCCCTAATTCCCCACCTCCCTTTATTCCCCCTCCCACTCCTCCCCCCCCCTTCTCCACCCCCTCCCCAACAGTTTCCCAGAAGCCTATTACATAAGCCTCTCCCACGGCATAGTGTTACAAACGACATATGTTTCCCACAAGGAACCATCCGGAACAAGCCATATTTCCCCTCCATGAGAAGTACTGTGCCTACGGAACAAGCCATATTTCCCCTCTAGGAGAAGTACTGTGCCTACGGAACAAGCCATATTTCCCCTCTAGGAGAAGTACTGTGCCTACGGAACAAGCCATATTTCCCCTCTAGGAGAAGTACTGTGCCTACGGAACAAGCCATATTTCCCCTCTAGGAGAAGTACTGTGCCTACGGAACAAGCCATATTTCCCCTCCAGGAGAAGTACTGTGCCTACGGAACAAGCCATATTTCCCCTCTAGGAGAAGTACTGTGCCTACGGAACAAGCCATATTTCCCCTCCAGGGACGACTGTGCCTACGGAACAAGCCACAGAAGGGTTTAAAAACAATGTGTTATCTTAGGTACATATCAGAGCCAGGATTTACCAAGTATTTACACAACCCTGACGAAACCTCTACATCTTTCCTCCATTATGGGTGGCTGTGTTTACATTTATTAAACAGTGTATGAGCACCAAAGCACTATATACGAGGTTGTTTATAACAACAATAACCTCGGGTTGTGAGGTTTACAAGTTCGTAAACTGTGTAATGTATGTAAACACAGCCGCCATGGCTGTAGAATGATGTACAGGTTCCGTAAGTAGTTGTGCAATGGTTGGTCACTCCGGGTCCTGGTTAGAGGCCAGGTGCCCGGGAGTTAGTTAGTGGCACTAACCGACTCCTGGGAGTTAGTACCACTAACCGACTCCTGGGAGTTAGAAAATTTGGTTTGTGAAAGTGACAATATAGTCTGTTCTCATGACCTGTTACTTCGTTAAAAATGCAACTGTTTTGCCTAGCCAGAAGCGTACGAACCCAAGCAACCCATCTAACCTATCAAGCCAGATGGATAGGTACATTTTCAACGACCTGGTCGATAGGTGAGAAGACAAGGTGATCCAGCCCCCCCCCCCCTTGCTTTGTCTCACTTTCCCCTCTCTCCCCTCTCTGTACACTGACTCTACTCTCCCCTCTCTGTACACTGACTCTACTCTCCCCTCTCTGTACACTGACTCTACTCTCCCCTCTCTGTACACTGACTCTACTCTCCCTCTCCCTCTGTACTCTGGCTCTACTCTCCCCTCTCTGCCAGTAAAGAGACCATACTGTCCCCTCTGTCTCTACAGTGACCTTCTCTCCCCTCTCTGTCCGCAAGGAGATCCGACTTTTCTCTCTATGTAGAGTGACCTTATTCTCTCTCTCTCTCCTCNGAGAGAGAGAGAGAGAGATGTAAAGTGCCAACAGCACGAACACTCAGAGTAGTGTGGAGAAAAGGCTTGGACACTGGCGAGGTATCCGCAGCACTTACATTAGCAGATAGATCCCCTACACAAGGGAGGGATCAAAGCATTAGCTAATAATCACAGACCAGTCCCATTTACATCACACACACATTAAAGGTTTTGAAAGAGTGACGAGGAGTCAGATCTCCACCTTTATGGAGAGCAATGACCTCAACAACCCAGGTCAACTTGGATTAGAGAGGAAAGGTCATGTCCTCCTCAGTTACTGGACCACTTTGACAAAATCACAAAAGGATTAGAAGACAAACATAATGCAGATGTGGTATACACAGACTTTGCAAAGGCATGTGATTAGTGTGACCATGGAGTGATAACCCATAAAATGAGATCAATATCAGCAACAGGAAAATTAAGGCGATGGATTTTAAATTTTATGTCAAACATTATGTAAAGAATAACAGTCAAACAAAATCAAGTCCAAGTAAATTGAAAAGCTCTGTATCTCAGGGCACAGTCCTTGCACAACAGTTTTTTCCTATTCTCATATAAGATATAGACCATAATGTAAATCACAGTTTCATGTCCTCTTTTACAGTTGACACAAAATATATAAAAATCTCATCTGTTGGACACATTGAAAATCACAACCTGGGAATAATTATATTAGATGACCTAACATTTACTGAACATAATCAAGCAAATACAGCATCAGCTAATAAAATTATAGAATGGATTATAAGATCCTCCAAATCCATGGATCCTATCATAATGCTCACATTATTCAGATCACTTGTGCTGTCTCGCCTTGAGTACTGCTCCATACTCCCCTCCCCTTCAGAGCAGGAGAGATGGCTGAAATAGAGGGAATACAGAGAACATATATGGCATACATAGACACGATAAAGGACCTAAATTATTGGGACTGTCTCAGAGCTCTCAAAATGTAGTCTCTGGAAAGGAGATGTAAGAATTATCAGATAGTATATACATGGAAGACACTGGAGGACCTGGTCCTAAATTTTCTCAGTAAAATAACAACATACTGAGCACACGATATGGTGGGTATGCAGATTAATGCCAGTGAAGAGTAGAGGTGCCATAAGCACAATCAGAGAACACGTTATAAACATCAGAGATCCACGTATGTCCAATATCCTCCCATCAACTATATAAAATATAGCTGGAACAAAATTGAGCTGTTTCCAAAAAAAAAAAAAACAGTTTTCTGCAAAAAATGGCAGTCCCAACCGAGTTGTTGTGAATATTTGGCCTGCTCCAAGCAACAGCCTGTTGGACCAAGCTCTCATAAGTCAAGCCTGGCCCCGGGCCGGGCTTGGGGCGTAGAAGAACTCCCAGAACCCCATCAAGCAGGTACACTCCAGATATTGACCTCTGGACAATGAAGCCTGACCTTGATCTGACTGGACCTTAAGTAGACTAGTCCTTGATGTAACGTACAGCTGACGTGACCATAATTGGCAGGAACTGGACAATTAGAATACCAGACTAACACTTAAGTAGTGATTTTTACACATAAAAAATGACTTATAAATAAATAAAAAATGAGCCCACTGTGTGACACGCCATAGAGCCCTGTGTGACACGCCATAGAGCCCTGTGTGACACGCCATAGAGCCCTGTGTGACACGCCATAGAGCCCTGTGTGACACGCCATAGAGCCCTGTGTGACACCATAGAGCCCTGTGTCACGCCATAGAGCCCTGTGTGACCGCCATAGAGCCCTGTGTGACACGCCATAGAGCCCTGTGTGACACGCCATAGAGCCCTGTGTGACACGCCAAAGAGCCCTGTGTGACACGCCATAGAGGCCACTGTGTGACACGCCATAGAGGCCACTGTGTGACACGCCATAGAGGCCCACATCACTACAGTGCCGGGAACCTCTCCGTGGACCGTTCTTCCTATACTGTCTGGTTTGCATCATCCCGCCCTGCCTCTTGATCCATATTTATAAACTCTGCATGTTTGCTTGCTCATGATGTGTTTGCTTGCTCATGACGCGTTCGTTAGCTCATGACGCGTTCTCTACGATAGTGATTTAATTGAAATCTCCATGTGTGTTGCACAATGAAATCACAAGACAATGAAGTCCCTCTGAGAAAATCTGGAGACCGTACGTTGGGATGGAACTAACATCCCGGCGCCTCAGGCACACACACACACACATTACCAACTGGACTATGGACGGCTGAGAAGTATCTCTACCAGAAGTACTGCCAGAATATTGAGCTCATCATGACTCAGTGTGTAGTGTGTGTGCTTGACAAGTGCAAGGAGGCCGCTTGCCTCCCTTTGTTCGTCTTCTATATTTTTTACCTATGTGTTGCTGCCACCGTCAGTGAGTTCCTTAAATAAGGGATATTGAACATGTCTTTCAGCCCTGGCGTTCAGTGACACTCTAATGGTGTAAATGATGGAAATTCATTTCTGTGTTTTGCAAAAGTTCACTTACGTAACAATTAATCTTTGCACTGCTCCACTTGCTATATGAAATCACCGTACTACCTTGTACTACCTTGTACTACCTTGTACTGCCTTGTACTACCTTGTACTGCCTTGTACTACCTTGTACTACCTTGTACTGCCTTGTACTACCTTGTTCCACCTTGAACAACTCCCAGTAAAGTTGTTATTCAGTAAATTGTACGTTGTTCTGTGTTGTTTTAATGAGCAGACGCTACTCTACTTTGCTAATGAAAAAATAATATAAATAATCATTTTCTGTAACCTAATTTCCCGTAAGATCCTCAACAGAACACTTGAAGACTGGTGTAATATCAGGTGTCCGGACACCTGCTTCACATCCAGTGTCCGGACACCTGCTTCACACCCAGTGTCCAGACACCTGCTTCACACCCAGTGTCCGGACACCTGCTTCACACCCAGTGTCCGGACACCTGCCTCACACCCAGTGTCCGGACACCTGGTTCACACCCAGTGTCCGGACACCTGCCTCACACCCAGTGTCCGGACACCTGCTTCACACCCAGTGTCCGGACACCTGCTTCACACCCAGTGTCCGGACACCTGCTTCACACCCAGTGTCCGGACACCTGCTTCACACCCAGTGTCCGGACACCTGCCTCACACCCAGTGTCCGGACACCTGCCTCACACAGTGTCCGGACACCTGCCTCACACAGAGTGTCCGGACACCTGTATCACACCGAGTGTCCGGACACCTGCCTCACACCCAGTGTCCGGACACCTGCCTCACACAGAGTGTCCGGACACCTGCCTCACACCGAGTGTCTGGACACCTGCCTCACACAGAGTGTCCGGACACCTGCCTCACACAGAGTGTCCGGACACCTGCCTCACACCTAGTGTCCGGACACCTGCCTCACACCCAGTTTCCGGACACCTGCCTCACACCCAGTGTCTGGACACCTGCCTCACACCCAGTGTCCGGACACCTGCCTCACACCCAGTGTCCGGACACCTGCCTCACACCGAGTGTCCGGACACCTGCCTCACACCCGGTGTCCGGACACCTGCCTCACACCCAGTGTCCGGACACCTGCCTCACACCCAGTGTCCTGGAGTACGTTGCAGTTCTCCAGCCCACCAATGGTTCTCCAGCCCACCAATGGTTCCCTAACCCACCAATGGTTCACCAACCCACCAATGGTTCACCAGCCACCAATGGTTCACCAACCCGCCAATGGTTCACCAGCCCACCAATGGTTCACCAGCCCACCAATGGTTCACCAGCCCACCAATGGTTCACCAGCCCACCAATGGTTCCCCAGCCCACCAATGGTTCACCAGCCCACCAATGGTTCACCAGCCAACCAATGGTTCACCAGCCCACCAATGGTTCCCCAGCCCACCAATGGTTCCCCAGCCCACCAATGGTTCACCAGCCCACCAATGGTTCACCAGCCCACCAATGGTTCACCAGCCCACCAATGGTTCACCAGCCCACCAATGGTTCACCAGCCCACCAATGGTTCACCAGCCCACCAATGGTTCACCAGCCCACCAATGGTTCACCAGCCCACCAATGGTTCCCCAGGCCACCAATGGTTCACCAGCCCACCAACGGTTCACCAGCCCACCAATGGTTCACCAGCCCACCAATGGTTCACCAGCCCACAAGGGAGTACCTTGTACTGCCTTGTACTACCTTGTACTACCTTGTACTGCCTTGTACTACCTTGTTCCACCTTGGACAACTCCCAGTAAAGTTGTTATTCAGTAAATTGTACGTTGTTCTGTGTTGTTTTAATGAGCAGACGCTACTCTACTTTGCTAATGAAAAAATAATATAAATAATCATTTTCTGTAACCTAATTTCCCGTAAGATCCTCAACAGAACACTTGAAGACTGGTGTAATAACAAGTGTCCGGACACCTGCTTCACATCCAGTGTCCGGACACCTGCTTCACACCCAGTGTCCAGACACCTGCTTCACACCCAGTGTCCGGACACCTGCTTCACACCCAGTGTCCGGACACCTGCCTCACACCCAGTGTCCGTACACCTGGTTCACACCCAGTGTCCGGACACCTGCGTCACACCCAGTGTCCGGACACCTGCTTCACACCCAGTGTCCGGACACCTGCTTCACACCCAGTGTCCGGACACCTGCTTCACACCCAGTGTCCGGACACCTGCTTCACACCCAGTGTCCGGACACCTGCCTCACACCCAGTGTCCGGACACCTGCCTCACACAGTGTCCGGACACCTGCCTCACACAGAGTGTCCGGACACCTGTATCACACCGAGTGTCCGGACACCTGCCTCACACCCAGTGTCCGGACACCTGCCTCACACAGAGTGTCCGGACACCTGCCTCACACCGAGTGTCTGGACACCTGCCTCACACAGAGTGTCCGGACACCTGCCTCACACAGAGTGTCCGGACACCTGCCTCACACCTAGTGTCCGGACACCTGCCTCACACCCAGTTTCCGGACACCTGCCTCACACCCAGTGTCCGGACACCTGCCTCACACCCAGTGTCTGGACACCTGCCTCACACCCAGTGTCCGGACACCTGCCTCACACCCAGTGTCCGGACACCTGCCTCACACCGAGTGTCCGGACACCTGCCTCACACCCGGTGTCCGGACACCTGCCTCACACCCAGTGTCCGGACACCTGCCTCACACCCAGTGTCCTGGAGTACGTCGCAGTTCTCCAGCCCACCAATGGTTCTCCAGCCCACCAATGGTTCCCTAACCCACCAATGGTTCACCAACCCACCAATGGTTCACCAGCCACCAATGGTTCACCAACCCGCCAATGGTTCACCAGCCCACCAATGGTTCACCAGCCCACCAATGGTTCACCAGCCCACCAATGGTTCACCAGCCCACTAATGGTTCACCAGCCCACCAATGGTTCACCAGCCCACCAATGGTTCACCAGTCCACCAATGGTTCACCAGCCCACCAATGGTTCACCAGCCCACCAATGGTTCCCCAGCCCACCAATGGTTCACCAGCCCACCAATGGTTCACCAGCCCACCAATGGTTCACCAGCCCACCAATGGTTCACCAGCCCACCAATGGTTCCCCAGCCCACCAATGGTTCACCAGCCCACCAATGGTTCACCAGCCCACCAATGGTTCACCAGCCCACCAATGGTTCCCCAGCCCACCAATGGTTCCCCAGCCCACCAATGGTTCACCAGCCCACCAATGGTTCACCAGCCCACCAATGGTTCACCAGCCCACCAATGGTTCACCAGCCCACCAATGGTTCACCAGCCCACCAATGGTTCACCAGCCCACCAATGGTTCACCAGCCCACCAATGGTTCACCAGCCCACCAATGGTTCCCCAGCCACCAATGGTTCACCAGCCCACCAATGGTTCACCAGCCCACCAATGGTTCACCAGCCCACCAATGGTTCACCAGCCCACCAATGGTTCCCCAGCCCACCAATGGTTCACCAGCCCACCAATGGTTCACCAGCCCACCAATGGTTCACCAGCCCACCAATGGTTCCCCAGGCCACCAATGGTTCCCCAGCCCACCAATGGTTCACCAGCCCACCAATGGTTCACCAGCCCACCAATGGTTCACCAGCCCACCAATGGTTCACCAGCCCACCAATGATTCTCCAGCCTACCAATGGTTCACCAGCCCACCAATGGTTCACCAGCCCACCAATGGTTCACCAGCCCACCAATGGTTCACCAGCCCACCAATGATTCTCCAGCCTACCAATGGTTCACCAGCCCACCAATGGTTCACCAGCCACCAATGGTTCTCCAGCCCACCAATGGTTCACCAGCCCACCAATGATTCTCCAGCCTACCAATGGTTCACCAGCCCACCAATGGTTCACCAGCCCACCAATGGTTCACCAGCCCACCAATGGTTCACCAGCCCACCAATGGTTCACCAGCCCACCAATGGTTCACCAGCCCACCAATGGTTCACCACCCACTAATGGTTCACCAGCCGCCAGTGGTTCACCAGCCACCAATGGTTCCCCAGCCCACCAATGGTTTACCAGCCTACCAATGGTTCACCAGCCACCAATGGTTCCCCCAGCCACCAATGGTTCACCAGCCACCAATGGTTCACCAGCCCACCAATGGTTCACCAACCCACCAATGGTTCACCAGCCCACCAATGGTTCACCAGCCCACCAATGGTTCACCAGCCACCAATGGTTCCCCCAGCCACCAATGGTTCTCCAGCCCACCAATGCTTCACCAACCCACCAATGGTTCACCACCCCAGCAATGGTTCACCAGCCCACCAATGGTTCACCAGCCCATCAATGGTTCACCAGCCCACCAATGGTTCACCAGCCCACCAATGGTTCACCAGCCCACCAATGATTTTCCAACGTCAAGAAAACGGTCAATTTAAAGTGTCCTCTCCTAACCTAACCTAACCTTACCTAACCTATCCTAGGAACCAAAACAGAAAACGGAACAGTACGTAACTTTCGCGAGTCACTTCCGTTTTGTAGTACGACAATTTTGTGCCTAATGTAACGCATACGATGTAAATGCGGCGTTGTTTATAAGAGGAGAGGTTGGGTTGCCAGCCATATCTACGTCTTTCGTTACATTCTTTAACAAATTCTTCAATTGGTTTTATTTGTCACATTGTATTACTGTTGAAAGTGGTTGTGACAATGCCTCTAGCCAGCATGCTAAAAGTGTCAAATGATTTTAATATATAAAAAGTCTTCAAGTGTGTCATGAGCAACTTACAATCCATTAAAATGCATACGATTTCATTGTTTTAAAATTAAGTTTTATTTTATATAATAACTGTCCTTAATATAATCGGTTTAATTATATGTTTTTCACTGCAACAGAGTCTTTGAAAGGATTTTCCTTGATAAAGATTTTCTCCTTATCTGTCTTATCTTCTTATGCATGAGTGCATGATCTTGATGTCTAACCGCATGTCGACGCACAGAACGCTCACTCTAAGAGGTCATTTAGTCGGAAGGTCAGTCGTAGGCTCAGACCTGGGAGTACCCACGGTGATCACAACAATATAGTCGCCTTAGCAGGTGTAGTAGATACGTGATAACCAAATCTATGAAGGGTTTAATATGTGTGTACACCAGGGATGATCGGTTATATCCCAGCAGACACATTATGTTCCCACAATGTTATAGTCTTTAAACTTTTACATTTTAACAATGTGATAACATTTAAAAACGTTGTAGATTTGTTGTGTGTTTTCTGTTTAGTTAATACATTAGTGTTCATTGAGAGGGAACACCCATAATATTGTCCCGGACAGGAAGCCTCTTTAGGTTTTCCCAGGACACCAGAGTCCAACCTTCCCCCAGGATGCTGCTCATAATTATTGCCTAGTTCCTAGATATGTATTTACTGCTAGGTAAACAGTGGCATTACGTGTAAGGAAACGTGCACACACGCACACACACACAACTCCTCCTGCATGGGAATCGAACCTGAGACCATTCGGTTGTGGGATGACGTTGGTGAGAAACACATCGGCGTGCGTGTAGTGGTAGGGTGTGTTAGGGTTAAGAGGAACAGTGTGTCAGTGTCACGTGTTCACTACCAGCATGCACGCAACTCAACAATAGCATGCTATTGCTACAGTATTGTACAAATGTTAATCTATGTTCAGTTCCAGCAAACACACAACGTATCAATGGTATGTTACGTTGGTACAATACTGTATCAATGGTATGTTACGTTGGTACAATACTGTATCAATGGTATGTTACGTTGGTACAATACTGTATCAATGGTATGTTACGTTGGTACAATACTGTATCAATGGTATGTTACGTTGGTACAATACTGTATCAATGGTATGTTACGTTGGTACAATACTGTATCAATGGTATGTTACGTTGGTACAATACTGTATCAATGGTATGTTACGTTGGTACAATACTGTATCAATGGTATGTTACGTTGGTACAATACTGTATCAATGGTATGTTACGTTGGTACAATACTGTATCAATGGTATGTTACATTGGTACAATACTGTATCAATGGTATGTTACGTTGGTACAATACTGTATCAATGGTATGTTACGTTGGTACAATACTGTATCAATGGTATGTTACGTTGGTACAATACTGTATCAATGGTATGTTGATACCTCCCACTTACAGTACTTACCTCCCTCCAAGATAGCAAAGTGTTGGACAAAGATTTACAAATTATAAAGGGGTTTATAGTGTTTTAATACTGCTGTTTAGCTCCGGAATAAATAAATGAATAAAAACTAGCACGTAGAGAAACTGCCGCCAAGATCTCTTTTCCTTCACCAGGTCCGTATAAGAGTTGAGCCAGGGTAATATGGCCCAGGGTGCAGGATACTTAAGACGACCATTCATGTGTGTGTGTGTGTACATGCATGCATGCTTGTATGTGTGTAAGTGCATGCTTGTGTATGTGCGTTGGGTTACGGGGCAGAGAGCGCTAACAATCCTGACCCCCACGTCTCTCCAGGCTGCTCCCGCCAAGAAGAAGTCCCCCAAGAAGAAGCGGGCGTGGCCGTGGGCGCTGCTGGGGCTGCGGGGTGGTGGGCGGGGGGCGTCTAAGGTACCCCAGGGGACTGCAGCCCCTCCTCCAGGGTCCTCAAGGGCCTCCTCCCGGGCCTCCTCCCGCAGCTCCCACCGCCCTCGACGACCCAGTGTGAGGGCCTCCAAGATACGCCGTGATGTGAGTCAGTCTCTCTCTCTCTCTCTTTACCAACCCTTTTCTTCACTTGCTGTTCTGCCCAACCTATACCCCTAAAGCTCATCTTACCACCAACAGACACACAATAAATCTGCACATTCTGAGTGGCAACACTACAACCACCACAACACCACCACCACCATGATGACGGCCACATAACACTGGCTGCTCTACAGTTGTTTCTCTTACAACTTTGATAATCTTTTTCCGACCCAGTTATTTCCCAGACATTGAGAGTTGTTAAGAC
The DNA here is from genome assembly GCA_020271785.1 of Procambarus virginalis. NCBI lineage: Eukaryota > Metazoa > Arthropoda > Malacostraca > Decapoda > Cambaridae > Procambarus > Procambarus virginalis. The sequence goes on from WNGS01001312.1 coordinate 49,967,969, forward strand.
ATTCATCACTCTGTATTTACCGTCACTATTATTACCTTCAGTCACGATAAGAACTAATTCTCTTATGTATCACATTATTGACCGAAATGTTCGTTAGAATTATGAGCATTGACTTTGCATCTCTCTCTGGAGGGTCTTGGCAGATCTTTCTTTCTGTTTTCTGCAATACTGATGCCTATATTTGTTTGCTTATTAAACCGAGTTATGATGATTATAGTTACGATGGTTGTGTTGTTGGTAAAGTTGTGGAAGCAGGAGGAGGTTATAGCACGTGTTTGGGGAGTTCTGTGGTGAAACTAACAGGTGAAGGTGGACTAACTTGAGGTAGGAGCATGTGTTGTGTCTGGGTGTCAGGTGTTTGTGTGAAGGCTGGAGTACAGTTTGATGAGGATTGTTTTCTGTGTTGCAGGGCCAGTCTGCGTGGCTCACAAAGGAACGTCAACAGCAGCGGGAACAGCAGCAACAGCTGGAGCAGCAACAGGGAAGGGAGAAGGATGTGTCGTCGCCGCCACCACCATGGCAGACGTCGACACTAAACCGCGCTGAGCTCGGGCCAGGAAGGGTGCCGCCCCCTCGGGAGAAGATCGTGGTTACTCCACTGTCCAGAGACCTACCACGAGAAAATTTTCAGCGGAATCGTCAGCGTCGTCAGGCGGGGCACCACCACCAGCGCCTTCTCAGGTGGCTCGTACTACCAGCTTCAAGCATCGTTATTTTGGTGACACTGATATCGAAAGTAACCACGGAGGTGTGAGCGCAGTTGGTGACTACCGCAGCTTGCCTAACCGTTCTTCTAGGTCAACCCACAAGAATGCAGGGAGGGGCCGCAGAACAGCAAGTGGACCCAGGGGCATGTCGCCGCCAGTGGTGGGCTCAGCAGGCAGCTCCCTGCAGAGTAGTGAGAGTGAGGTGGATAGTCATGGGGGATCACATGCCTCACGTGCCTCACGCGCTTCACACGTGTCGACAGGGTCCAATAGATCAGTGTACCTGCATGCCACCGCCATCGCTGATATTCCTGTACGCCGTGGCCCTGATGATGCCCCCAGCGAGCGTAGTATTAGCCGCCAGACCAAGAAGGTGTCGCGTTCATTCTCTTTACTTGCTCCCTGGAAGCCTCGACACTACCGGGAAAAGTTTGAGGTTGAATATGACAACAGAGAGGTACGCGAAGCACGTGGTCCTGACCCACATGCCAGCAAGGGCGCCTTGCCTCCCAGACCCCCACGGCGGCCTCCACATGACCCTAATGACAAGAAGGTCAACCGGTCGCAGAGTGTCTACAAAGACTCACGCCTCGCCACCTGGCTCAGGCGTCGAAGGAACAAGGAGGCCAAAGGTATCTGATACCGGCAACAGCAGAAGTCTTGGTGGGTGGAGCGGCAACCTCTGCAACACTCCATACATGCACACAGACACACTTGCACATAAGCACACAAACACACCTAGGCTTAACTTAGCTTGCTTCACAGTCAAAACAGCCTTTCTCCCTCTCTGTCTCTCTCTCTCTCTTCCTTCTCCCTCTTCCTTTCTCTCCCTCCTTCTCTACATCATGTTCCACATTAATAATGCTAAGCTTCATTAACACAGTTATCAGTTGCCACTGTTTGTAAATATGTCGATAACAAGCTATAACAATCTGTCCTGACTTGTAATTGATCAAGTTACATCTCAGGATCCAATACTAGAAGAAGGTAAGGTTAGGTTTGCACAAGTGACAGATATCAGTATTTTTGAAGTCGGATCCCCACAAAAAAAAAAAGATTATATTTTAATTTACATTTTCTGAGAAGACTCGGAACTGCTGGTAATGTCAGACCTCCAGGTGAAAGAGGGATTAGTCCAGCGTAGCAACACAGATTCCCTTGAGGAATGTCATGGAGTTTGCTTGAGAGAGATGAATGAATTCCTGACGCTTGCACAGGAACCATGTGTTGGTGTATTGTGTATTAGTGTGTGTGTGTGCGCGCGTGTGTTGTCCCGATAATGATGAAACTTCTTAAGCTCTTTGTGTACACTTTTTATTCTTCCACTTTTCTCTGTATTGCGTGCTAGTGTTTGTGTGTGCATGTGTTTTATTCGCTCCTCGCCTTGATATACACAGAATTATTCTGAAGGTCCCAGCGCATCTGCTCTGCTACCTTTCCATTCAACAGGATAAGGTTAGAGAAATCATTTCACTTTTTCATTATCAAGCTCATGGAATTGGTAAACAAGAGATTTTCTGGGTGAAGATTGTAGACCCAAGCTTCCTGCACCTGCAGTTGAAGGTCTTGTGGTGATAGAGTTGTAAACATCCTCACATTACCGAGATGAAAACTCTCCTGCAACAGGTAAAATACAGTTCAGGATGGTTCAAAAACGGCATATGACGATTGGAGCAGTGTAAAGGTTAAGTGTCTAGCATGAACACCTTAGTGTGATAAGATTGCCGCTTAAATGCCGCCTTAATCAATAGTGGTTTTGACATGCATGTCGGTGGAGCATGGTTTAAGACGTGTTAATGACATAGTTAGAAAATTTGCAGAAAAAACATGAATTGCAAATAGTTTACTTTTAAATAATTATTGTATTTAAATTTTTAGACACCAAAAAAGAATTTATTTGACATAAAACTTGAAACAATTGTTAAAATTAAAAAAGTCAACTATATAGTGAACTCAAAAGCAAAATTCTCTTAAAAATTCTAAACAAGAAGGAGCAGTGTGTACACCAGAACAAGCGGTGACTACACCAAAGGTAGTTGCATTTGCAGAGGAGCGATGTTTACATGGTGCTGAAAACTGAACCCAGAATTTCATGACCTGAAAATTCATTTGCATTTTTTAATTGTTACTTTTACCATGATATAAGTCAAGCTTTTTAATATTACGTTTTCTTTGCCACAGATGTCCCACGCTTTTGTTTTGTGGGTAAAGGAATATTGAAGGGCTATTGTGGACATGGGTAGTTCACTATTACTGCATAACTACAATGCAGATGCAGTGTTATAACTTCTTCATATATTGTTTCCTATTAATATATGACACTCAATGCTGAGGGTCGTTAAGGTGACGTCGGAATGAAAGGGTTACAAAGCAGCCATAAAAAATAACTACAATGCGGAATTTGTGCAGACGGAACGGGCGTGCTAATTAAAAATACATGTAATGTGGAGTTGTGTGGATGGGACGGGTGCGGGAATTTGGATTTTGGGAGTAATTAAAGAGTTAAAGCCATTGAGAGAGGGGTTACTTAGCAAGATTTTGCATATATATTTTATTATTTTTTTTATACGTGGGTTGTGGAACTATTATTAAGAGTATTTTATATGACCCGAGAAATTAGTTTTCTAAAGAGAAGGGCATAGGATTTTTTTATAGTATGTGTACTACCGTTCTTATAATAAAATTATTATTTTGAGTTAAATGAAGATTTAATTACAATTTCAAAATATAGTTTATTAAAGTTTTGATTTTTTGTTTGTGTGTGGTGTATAGAGTTTAGTTAAGTGAGCTGTAAAGATAACAACAATTATTTTATTAAAATATAATTTTTTACAGTTTTATACAATTTTATAAAGTGCATTTTCCTTTTAAAGAGTCCAATATGGCAACACTAACTGTTGCCAAATTGTGCCATTTATTTTATTTTAAATGGTTCATTTAATATATTATAAAAACAGAAACTTGAAAATAAAATAAACTTGAAACTCCTGTCTGTCAGTTTTTTAAGAAAATCTAACAAAGACAAAAACAAAATATAATAAAATAAATGCCACAGTCTAGTTCGTCAGTCGGTGTTGCCAACAATGGATACTGACAACGGTCCACAATTCCTAATGTTTTGTATAGTTTATGAGACTATATAGTTTATATTGAAGGAATGTATAGTTTATATTGAAGGAATGTATAGTTTATATTGAAGGAATGTGTTTTGTGAATCTATAGTCAAGTTTTAATGTGTGAAGGTATAGTCGTCTTATACATGTTGCCATAATTGTTTCTAGACAGAATAACAACATTTACTTGTTGCCATTTGTGTTAGTATGCATTCGTGTATTAATACACCTTGGTCAGCTAAGCATAACCTGATAATCAATACATTAAGTGAATCCTGCTCTTGTCAGTGTAATCGAGTCTGACTTGAATTGTTATCAATTCATGCATGGAATGGATGGATTACATCCGTCCAGTCGAGTCAGAATGGATTGATTACATCCATACAACTCGAGTCAGAATTCAGTGTAATCCAATCTGACTCGAGTTGCCTCGAGTGAGAATGCATGTGTATGCGGTCGTTGTATCGGGGCAGTCTCCCACATATCCAACCTGTCCTTTTACAAATTATGTCTGAATTTGGCCAATTGCCCGTATGGCCGAAAATGGACGTAATTTGAAAATGAAAAAATAATTTAAAATAATTTTTTTTATTTTTCAAGACAGTAAGTTATGGGTCCTCTGGTAGGTTAGAAGGGCTGGAAATTCTCCTAAAGTTTCAAAACGTCATGAAAAACGTTAATTGATAGTTTCCTTTCCTAACCTTACCAAGTAAGCCAGACGACTCAAACAGAAAACTTTACAGTATATCACTTTTGTGATCAAATTTCATTTCAAATTACGTCCATTTTTGGCTGTAGCACGTAGCGCCTACAAGCGAAAAGTGACGTTATTTTTAAGAGGACGGGTTGATGAGCGACATTAAATAACGGGTACGACCCGTTCAGTGTAGCTTGGACACCTCAGTGTAATGGTGACTCACAATGTGATATTATCTTCGTAGTTGAGTCATTCATCTTAATCTGGCCATTGCGCCTGAAGATGGTTATATAGAACGTGGGACTTACCGTAGCCCTGATGCTTAGAATGTTAATTACCCAGTGACCACACATATCAGCGGGACGTTAAATCAAAGTTATTGACCTTAGTTCGACATTGATTCCACGTTAATTTGACGTTGATTCCATGTTACTCCAGAGTATTGTAGTCCCGAGGTCTTGTTATACAGAGCATACGTGTAGTGATCAAATGGGTTCATTCAACAAGTATGATCCTGCTACTGTATTCATCCTTCAACACGCTATATACTTAAGATTCTACATTAAAAAAAGTATAATCAAAAGATATATATTTGAAATTGTGATGTTTATGTACGTAGAAATTGGGGTTTACTCATTAATGGAACATCTCTTTAAGGCAGTAATGACTCACGTTTCTTAGGATGGCTATATATTGTAAACAAAAATATACATATTTGTGTTTTATTTAGTTTGAAAATGTGTGTATATTTACTGCCATGGTGAGATGTAGTGCGCTGCATCTGCTAATTATCTTGTGACTGTATTTTGTATTATTATTATTTTTTTTGTTGCAAATGCTCCCAATGGGATCCTATTTTCTGTTATTATATTCCCTTGAATAACACACTAAGTTCTACAGTCATAACTCTCAATGCCGAAAGCAAAAATACATTGTAAATAATCATAATAAATACCTTAACTTGATCCATCTCTATTTTTACCCCCGAAAACAAAAACTGAAAACTTTTGTTTAACAGAAAACGGGTAAACAGAGTTTACCAGGAGCATGGCTGTGTTTTTGGTCCGTCGTCAAGCATGTGGTTACTGTCTTATATATGCACAACATTATACATATTCACCTTGATGTACGCCCCTACGGAGACTGGTCAAGTCGCTGACTGCAGTTTCGGATAACAACTTCGTTCACTGAGAATTTTATACATTCATACCCTTTCGTTCGTACATGCGCTGGTTTGTGTTCGCTGCTGTTCCCGTCTGAATAAATACATGGCACTTGATCATATAATTCTCTAATTACAGCAGATTTAGTATTTATGTAAGAATCTACCTCAGCGTCATAATAAAATTTTACTCATAAATATAATCTTACCCTTTATTTTTTAAATTTTAAATTTAATTGTAATTTGATAGTGGCTTTACAAGATTGCAAATATGCTATGTATTCTTTTATAATTAGCGCTTCCATTAACAGTGCTTAGCGCTTCCATTAACCGTGCTTAGCGCACTGTTTGTATTACTGTGTTTGTTAACAAAGCGAACTCTTATCAGAGAAGGGAAGGGAAGAGAACTATCAGGGGGAAAGCACCAAGACATTAAGACTATATAGCACGTGGAAGGGGTCAGGTTAAGGGGGGACGTTTCTATTTTTTTTTTTTGAGATATATACAAGAGTTGTTACATTCTTGTACAGCCACTAGTACGCGTAGCGTTTCGGGCAGGTCCCTGGAATACGATCCCCGCCGCGAAGAATCATTGTTACAACCAAGTACACATTTTACTGTTAAGTTAAACAGAGGCTACAGTTTGTGCTCAGTAAATCCTCCCCTGCCAGGATACGAACCCATGACAGAGCGCTCGCGGAACGCCAAGCGAGTGTCTTACCACTACACCACGAACACTGTTTGTTATTAGAACAACAAGGTGTAAACCATACCCCTTACAATTGAAATCTATTTATTTATATACAAGAAGGTACATTGGGTTGTGAGAGTATGGAACACATATTAAGAGGTACATTGTAGCAAAGTTTGAGTTGACGGAGTGGGTAGCACAAGGTACAGTGTGAGTTTGACGGAGTGGGTAGCACAAGGTACAGTGTGAGTTTGACGGAGTGGGTAGCACAAGGTACAGTGTGAGTTTGAAACATTTAGAAACAAGGCACCTCCGAAGGAGGCTATTATTTGTTATGCACCCCATACTCAACCAGTAAGTAGTGGAGCAAAACATAGATTACATGGTCATAAAGTCTTAATCAGACCTCAGTGGCTATTTTTACATTATCATTTACAACTAACTTAAGTAAAATAACAACCAGTAAACAGACTGCTGTTTTCTAATTCTAGTACAGGCACTTCCTGGGATAAAACGCGAACATTCCTTGAGGAACTGTAAGATGGTTATCTGTTTTTCCTCGTAACGGTCCCAAAGCTTCCACAAATGTTCCTGTTTCTCTGTATTGCCCTTGCGGCGACTGGACTACAGCTTTTGATCAGAAACCAGTTGGTATTGCAAGGTTACCAGGGACGCCTCACGGTACAGTAAGGGGATAAACATATATAAAGCCAAGTTGTCCCTCACTGCCCTTTGATTCAGACGCTGGTGCCATCCTTCTACGTCATTGTTGGTCCTCACCAGTCGTCTGAATGCACACCAGTTCCCCAATTCCCACACACTGTTGCACAGCCACGTATTTTTTATGTAATGAGTTAATTGTGTCGTTAAGGGTGAACTGCTAGCCGACTTTTCTAATTCAGCAAACGCCTTACAATTATGTAGTACACACGTTGTGACAGACGAGGATTGTAGGATCCTCCAAGAGGACTTAAACAGGTTGCAGAGATGGTCAGGGAAATGGCTACTGGAGTTTAACACCAGTAAATTTAAAGTTATGGAAATGGGATCAGGTGATAGGAGACCAAAGGGACAGTACACAAGGAAGGGGAACACCTACCTGTAACGATTCGAGAAAGAGATCTGGGAGTGGACGTAACACCTAATCTAACTCCTGAGGCACATATAAATAGGATAACGACAGTAGCGTACTCTACACTGGCGAAAATTAGAACTTCATTCAGAAACCTAAATGAGGAGGCTTTTAGGGCGCTTTACACTGCCTACGTGAGACCCGTCTTAGAGTATGCCGCGCCATCATGGAGCCCCCACCTGAAGAAACACATAAGGAAACTGGAGAAGGTTCAGAGGTTTGCGACGAGGCTTGTCCCAGAGTTACGAGGGATGAGATATGAAGAGCGACTGAAGGAACTGAACCTTACGACACTAGAAAAAGAAGGGAGAGAGGAGATATGATAGGGACATATAAAATACTCAGGGGAATTGACAAAGTGGAAATAGATGAAATGTTCACACGTAATAATAACAGAACGAGGGGACATGGGTGGAAACTGGAAACTCATATGAGTCACAGAGATGTTAGGAAGTTTTCTTTTAGCGTGAGAGTAGTGGAAAAATGGAATGCACTTGGGGAACAGGTTGTGGAAGCAAATACTATTCATACTTTTAAGACTAGGTATGATAGGGAAATGGGACAGGAGTCATTGCTGTAAACAACCGATAGCTGGAAGGCGGGATCCAAGAGTCAATGCTCGATCCTGCAAGCACAAATAGGTGAGTACAAATAGGTGAGTACACACACACACACAGTCTTGGGTCAGCTTTGATCGTGAGCAACGTGTAGGTTCAGCGGTCCGCGTTAACCGAGGGAACAATAGGGCCAAGGGAGCGGCTGTACTGTGCAGTGAGAATCGGACAGTGAAATTGAACAGTGGCATTGTAATGCAACACATTGATCACATCTCGTGGTGAATTGTCTTAGTGAATTTAAAGAAGATAGCTAGTGAAGATCGACTTCTTGAGGCAGCATCAGTCGCATCAGCCTGGACCCACGTGAGACCTGAAGACCTCACAGGATTACCGACGACCCCCGTGTATTCACCTAGAGTGCTTGTGGGGGGCTGGCTGGTAAGTGTCTCTCATAAGTCTCCAACAGTGTGCAAGGTTTATATATATATCTTATCATAGACACTATTGCATTCCATTCAATAATACAAGCGTAATAATACAATTGTGGTAGACAGGTAACGGGACAGCAACTGTGAGCTCACTGGGAACCCAGATAAGCCGCTAATCCCCCCTCCCCCGCCGTAATCTGAAGACTACACCTCACCCACCTCTTAACCCCCATCTCACTCTCCCAACACACTCCCCCCCCCCCAACATCCACTCTCCCAAAACACACTCCCCCCCCCCCCCCCCCACCACACCACTCTCACACTAGGACTATTCTTGCTCTCTCTCTCCTCTCTTTGCTCTCTCTCTCTTGCTCTCTCTCTCCTCTCTCTCTCTTGCTCTCTCTCTTGCTCTCTCTCTCTCTCTTGCTCTCTCTCTCTTGACAAGGGCAAAATGGCAGGTGGACGCAACAGGGACACAGGGAACAGCCAGAGTGCCCAAACTAGAGACATGTTAACCAAGTTCTGGAGGAATTCAGGAAGGAGATGCAGGAAATTAGTTACATTACCAACCTGCAAGTGAGCTGACATCAGCAAGGTAGGAGATCAAATACCTCACAGAGAAAAATAAAGAGACCGAACATCAGATTATCCACAAGGTACCAATTAGGAGATGAAATCCTTCAAGAAATCAGGAAGAGAGAAAGATCTGGGGGTTGATAACCCGCCAGACCCTGAGAGCCACATCAAAAGGGTCATCATCAAACATCAGCGACATTTGCGAGGTCTGCGTAACATAAGACGATTCTTTAGAATTACTAAGGAATCAGTTCTGACAAACTTTGTCTATTACCATCGATAGGACATCCCGGATTATACCGACCTCCATCGGAAGTCCTTATATTAGTCAAACACAAGTCAAAGTTAGAAAAGTTCAGAGGATATGCCACCAGCTGAGTCCTCCGAGCTGAGGGAGTAAGAGAGATATAGATGCATTAAACCATCACGACATCTGAAGACAGAAGAGTTATAGGAACATGCGATCCACATATGAATTCTCAGTAGGAATTGACTAGGGTAGAAAAAAGATAAACTGATTGAGCACAGGTGTGTACGCGAAACAAGGGGACACAGGGTGGCAGAAACCTGGTATCCAAGATGAGCCACAGAACGTTAAAAAAAAGACTTTTTTCGTGTGGCCAGCAGTAGGTGAACCAGATGGAATGCACTTAGGCATGTGATGTGGAGGGGCTGAACTCCATACACAGTTTCAAATATGAGATTTGATCAAAGCCCAATAGGTTCAGGAATCTTATACACCAGTTGATTGAATTTGAAAGGCGGACAAAAGAGTCCAAAGCTCAACCCCCGCAAGACAATTAGTGAGTAAGTCAACACACCAGGAAGAGCACCCACAGACACACTTGGGGCGTGAATGAGGCCAAACTGGCACCAAGAATTAATGTGTCCCAATATAAGCCAACAGTGAGGTAGGCGTAATAGGACGTAATTAGGAAGTAAAATGTAATATGGTAATGTGGAGCATAAAAAGTGTGACGCATAAGTGTGACGAGTGATGGTAGAAGAGTGACGTAGTAGTGTGATGTATCAGTGTGAGGAGACAGGTCGACACAGCCTGGCCTCGTGTCCTGCGGGCGTCAGCAGCCATATAATCACTCCCAGAACCTAAGTAAGGGTCTAGCCTCCACGTCTATAATTACCCCACACACTAATAATTATCACTATGCAAGGCCAGGTAGATAAGGACCCATAGCCGGCGACAAATACGGTGCTACGCCACACACGACCACAAAGCAGGCGATCATGTGGGGTTTCTCCAAAGTGGTTTTAACCTTCTTGCGTGGCTGTGGCATAAGCAGTCCTCGACCTAGAGACACGAACAAGACAGTTACAGATCCTGAGGTGATAATTCACTGGAGTAAAACACTAAAAAAAACAAGGGGAGTGTTGTTTTTATATTTTTTCTCAAGACTTTATGGAGGAAGATGAAGCTGAAACTTACACAAGGTTCCAACACCCGGTCGCTTCTCTTGACACTTGCCTCGACAACCTTTGTCAACTTTTGTGCATAAATCCGACATAACGTGATTTCTTCCCTTAGTGGCTATATAATTTACACAGGATGGATGATAATTTACTAGGATTTAGGGCATTTTTCGTATAATTTAGGATTTTAATTTCGTAAATTATTGCATGTTTAATTTCCTTTTTTAAAATCATGATTTTTTTTTATTATGCGAGATATAAATAATGTCAAGGTAGTTTACGAGTATAATAAACGAGAGTTATAATGGACTTGGGCCTTACTCTCTCATACTGGCACGAGTCGAGAACCTCTACCGTCGCAACATCCTCCACCCACACAACGCCAGGTAACTCCCACACAACGCCTGGTAGCTCTCCCACACAACGCCTGGTAGCTCTCCCACACAACGCCTGGTAGCTCTCCCACACAACGCCTGGTAGCTCTCCCACACAACGCCTGGTAGCTCTCCCACACAACGCCTGGTAGCTCTCCCACACAACGCCTGGTAGCTCTCCCACACAACGCCTGGTAGCTCTCCCACACAACGCCTGGTAGCTCTCCCACACAACGCCTGGTAGCTCTCCCACACAACGCCTGGTAGCTCTCCCACACAACGCCTGGTAGCTCTCCCACACAACGCCTGGTACCTCTCCCACACAACGCCTGGTAGCTCTCCCACACAACGCCTGGTAGCTCTCCCACACAACGCCTGGTACCTCTCCCACACAACGCCTGGTAACTCCCACACAACGCCAGGTAACCCTCCCACACAACGCCAGGTAACCCTCCCACACAACGCCAGGTAACCCTCCCACACAACGCCAGGTAACCCTCCCACACAACGCCAGGTAACCCTCCCACACAACGCCAGGTAACCCTCCCACACAACGCCAGGTAACTCTCCAACACAACGCCAGGTAACTCCCACACAACGCCAGGTAACTCTCCAACACAACGCCTGGTAACTCTCTCACACAACGCCAGGTAACTCTCCAACACAACGCCTGGTAACTCTCTCACACAACGCCAGGTAACTCTCCAACACAACGCCTGGTAACTCTCTCACACAACGCCTGGTAACTCCCACACAACGCCAGGTAACCCTCCCACACAATCCCTCGCAAACTCCCTGGGAACGAAATCTCGTCTGGCAAACTTCTTACACCTTTTCCGACACTTCCCTTATGTGGTTTTTCAAGGGACTGGGGGCTTCCCACGATGGGACGATTACCTCTAAGAATGGCCTCCACATAGGCGGTATATAGTGATCTAAAAAAAAGCCTTCCTTTATTTCAAGGT
>WNGS01001312.1:49979823-49992857 GCA_020271785.1 Procambarus virginalis
ATTCAGTTTCTGAAGGATGTTCTGACATTTGCCAGCGTAGAGTATGCGGTTGACGTTATCTATATATGTGAGCCTCTGGAGTAAGTTTGGTGTTATGTCCACTCCAGATCTTTCTCTCGACGTTATGGGAGGTAGGTTCCCTTCATCGTATATTGACTGTTTCAATCTCCTGGCTCCTTTTCCCATTTCCATCAACTTGCACTTGTAGGTGCTGAACTCTAGCAGCCATTTCTCGGACCATCTCTGCAACCTGTTCAAGTCATCCTGGAGAATCTTACACTCCTCATCTGTTTAACCCTCCTTATTATTTTTCTCATCTGCAAACATTGGCATAAAAGACTCAACTCCTGCAGTCAAGTCATTAACTTAAATGAGGAATAGAAAGGGTCCCAGCACCGATCCTTGAGGCACCCTGCTTGTTACTCTACGCCAGTCCGACTCCTCGCCCCTCACTGTCACTCTCTGACACCTGTCTGTCAAGTAATTCTTTACCCGTGATAGTGCGTCTCCGTCTACTCTCGCCTGCCTCTCAAGTCTGTATCAAGCCTTCTGTGTTTAATTGTATCAAAGGCATTTTGGCAGACTAAAAATATGCAATCTGCCAAGCCTTCTCTGTCTTGCCTTATTTTCGTTACCTTATCATAAAAATTCCAAGAGGCTCGTCAGGCATGATTTCCCTGCTCCAAAGCTGTGTTGTTGTTTACTTACAACCCAATTCTTTCTATATATGTGAAACTAGTCTTTCCCATATAAATATTTCAAGTATTTTGCAAGGAATGCTTATGAGTGACACTGGTCTGTAGTTATGTGCCTTTTCTCTATCTCCTTTCTTGTAGATTGGCGCCACATTTGCCTTCTTCCAGCACCTGGGCAATTTCCCCTGTGTAAGTGACTCATTATAGATTAGGACTAGAGGTATGCTGAGGACCTGTGCTGCTTCTTTAACATCCATGGTGATACTCTATCAGGCCCAGTAGATTTAGCTACATCTAGTGATGCTAGTTGTATTCTTACTTCCTCCGCTGTTTTCTCAATATTTTGAAGTTTCTCTTCAGGGGCTGCTTCCTCATCTAGTTCCGGGAGCTGTTCAGACTCAGTAGTGAACACTCCATGGAAGCTGGCATTGAGCGCCTCACAAATTTCTTCATCATTTTCTGTATACTGGCTGGCCTCCCATTTTTCTTAACCTGGTCACTTGGTCATTCACTGTCATGTTCCTTCTTATATGGCTCTGTAGGAGTTTCGGTTGGCTCTTTGCTTTGGAGGCAATATCATTTTCTTAGTTTCTTTCTTCCAATCTTCTTATGTTTATGTAGTCGTTCCTGGCCCTGTTGCATCTAACTCGGTTTACCTCTGTCATTTGCCTTCTGTAGTTTATCCACTCCCTCCTGCATTTTGCTTTTGCTTCCTGGCACTGTCTATTGAACCACGAGTTATTATATACTCTCATACTTTTTACCCTAAATGGTGGTATGAATATCACTTCTGACTCTTTGTACCTCAGTTTTACTTGGTCAATTATTTCCTGGACCGTCTTTCCTCTAAGTTCCTCCTCCCAGTGCACACTTCCCAGATACTCTCTTATTTCATTTTGTCTCCTTGTTTATAGTTTACTCTCCCTTCCCTGACTCCTTGTCTTATGGGCACTGTTCTGAGTTCCATCGTGTAGTCGAATACCAGGACACCATCACTTGCTCTTAGTGGTATATCATGCTTTAAGTTCTCAATATCTTCCTCGTTCTGGGTGAAGATCAAGTTCAGTAGACTTGGTGTATCGCCTCCCCTTTCTCTTGTGTACTAATTTACATGTTGTGTTAAAAAGTTTCTTTCTACAACTTCCACTAATTTCGCTTCCCACGTTTCTTCCCTACCATGAGGATTTCTGGAATCCACTCAATCTCTCCATGATTTAGGTCCCCCATAACTAGAAGTTTAGCTCTCATTCTGTATACCACTGTTGCTGCTCTCTGCAATACCTCTATGCATGCTTTGTTGTTGTCATCATATTCCTGCCTGGGTGTTCTGTTGTGTGGTGGGTGGGGGGGGGGGGGGTTTTGTAAATTAACAGGACCACAATTCTTTTTCCATCTGCTGTCAGTGTCCCAGTGATGGAGTCTTTGTATACGCTTTTACTCTGATACTTGAGTTCTTCGAACTTCCACTCCCATTTTACTAGGAGTGCAACTCCTCCTCCTTGTCTTTGTTGTCTTTCTTTCCTTGTGTGTGTGTACTCACCTAGTTGCGCTTGCGGGGGTTGAGCTTTGGCTCTTTTGTCCGGCCTTTCAAGATTCAATCAACTGGTGTATAGATTCCTGAACCTATGGGCTTTATCATATCTACATCTGAAACCGTGTATGGAGTCAGCCTCCACCATATCACTGCCTAATGCATTCCATCTGTTCACTACTCTGACACTGAAAAAGTTCTTTCTGACGTCCCTGTAGCTCATTTGGATACCAAGTTTCCACCTGTGTCCCCTTGTTTGCGTTACACCCGTGGTAAACAGTTTATCTTTATTTACCCTGTCCATTTCACTGAGAATCATATAGGTGATGAGCATGTCTTCATTAACTCTTCTGTCTTCAGATGTCGTCAGGTTTAGTATCGGCAATCTTTTCTCGTAGCTCATACCCCTCAGCTCGGGGACCAGCCTGGTGGCATTCCTCGGAACATTTTCTAACTTTGTTTGACTAAATATGGATTCCGCGATGGAGTCGTATAATCCAGGACCATCCGGATGTGATATTCAAGGTTCAGAATGATTCCTTACACAAATGTCTAAATCCCGTTCTTATGTTAACCAACCTCGCATATACCGATGATGACATTCTTTTTGATGTGGGCTTTGAAGAGAGGTTCGGTGTGTTGGCATTCCCCTAGATCCTTCTCTCTGCCTGTTTCATGCAAGATTTCATCTCCCAGTTGATGTCTAGTGCCCGGCCTCCTGCTTTCTAGATCTAGTTTCATTACTAAATATTTACTTGAGTTAAACTATGGTAACAATTTTTTTGGACCATTCCTTCAGATTGTCCAGGTCAATTTGTAGTCCCTTGCTATATTCTTGTCCTAAACCTTTTCATAATTTTCACATCAGCAAACACTAAGGAAAATGAGTCTATATCTTCGGGAAGATTATTTATGTATATGAGAAACAGGATAGGTTCGAGGACAGAGCCCTGTGGGACCCGCTGGAGACACCTCACCATTTTAAGATATCCCCCTCGCTGTTTTATGTTGCTTAGATAGTCCATTACCCACAAAGCACCTTACCTATTATTTCTGCCTACTACAACTTATGCACAAGTCTCTTACGCAGCATTGTGTTAAAGGCTTTCTTATAGTCCACAAATATGGAGTCTGCCCCCTTTCTCTATCTTAAGTTTTAGTAGCTTGGCCATAGAATTCGATTAAACCTGTGGGGCAAGATATAACATCCCTGAACCAGTGTTGGTGTGTAGCAATGTCCTTTCTCCCCAGATGTGTTACGAGCTTTGTTGTCGTGATCTTCCCCCACCACCTTGCATGGAATGCAACTTAGGAACACCGGCCTGCAACTTGGTGCCTCCTGTTATCTTTTTTTTATATGGGGACTACATTATTTGTTTTCCAACATTCTGCTCGGTTTCCTGTTTTAATTATCTATTATACGCCATAAGAGAGGCATGTCTAGTGCGTCTGCTCCTTCTTTTAGCACTATGGTGCAGTTCTATCAGATGTTTCCTAACCTCATCTCTGGTGTGTGTGTGTGTGTGTGTATGTAATTACAGGATGCGAACTACACTCGTGGTGTCCCGTCTTCCCAATACTCTTTGTCATATAACGCTTTGAAACTACTGACGGTTTTGGCCTCCACCACTTTCTCATTTAACTTGTTCGAACCTTCTATACCACTCTGTTTGCAAAAGAAAACGTTCTAATATTTTTTCAGCACCTTTGTTTCCTTAGTTTAAATGTATTTTGACCTCTTATTCTTGAGGGTGCCGGATTCAGAAAGTCATCTTTGTCAATTTGCTCGATTTCTGTTAGTATTTTGTAAGTTGTGATCTTATCACCTCTTTTTCTTCAGTCATCTTCTAGTTTTGGCATATTTAACGTCTCTAGCGTCTCTTCGTATCTCGTTGTTTTTCAGGTCCGGAAGCCAATTTGTATTATGCCTTTGCATCCTTTCCCGTTTATTGATGTGCTTCTTGAGATATGGGCGCCATACAAATTATATATATTCCAATTTTGGTCTCACAAAAGAAGTGAATAGTTTCTTGAGTAATTCACCGCCCATGTAAATACAAACGATGCTGAAGTTGGAAAGCGCAGCATATGCTACTAGTACAATGTTCTTTATCTGTTTCTCTTGTGACAGTTTATTGTCCACAACCATCCCTAGATCAAGACACTCATTGTTACAGTTGTTTAAGACCTTTCCACATGACTTGTTGGTCGTGTGGGGTCTATTTTCTTCCATTCCACATTCCATAATGTGACATTTAGTCACATCGAATTCCATTTACCACATGATGCTCCGATTGTGTGTGTGTACTCACCTAGTTGTACTCACCTAGTTGTGCTTGCGGGGGTTGAGCTCTGGCTCTTTGGTCCCGCCTCTCAACCGTCAATCAACAGGTGTACAGGTTCCTGAGCCTATTGGGCTCTATCATATCTACACTTGAAACTGTGTATGGAGTCAGCCTCCACCACATTACTTCCTAATGCATTCCATTTGTCAACCACTCTGACACTAAAAAAGTTCTTTCTAATATCTCTGTGGCTCATTTGGGCACTCAGTTTCCACCTGTGTCCCCTAGTGCGTGTGCCCCTTGTGTTAAACAGCCTGTCTTTATCAACCCTGTCGATTCCCTTGAGAATCTTGAATGTGGTGATCATGTCCCCCCTAACTCTTCTGTCTTCCAACGAAGTGAGGTTTAATTCCCGTAGTCTCTCCTCGTAGCTCATACCTCTCAGCTCGGGTACTAGTCTGGTGGCAAACCTTTGAACCTTTTCCAGTTTAGTCTTATGCTTGACTAGATATGGACTCCATGCTGGAGCCGCATACTCCAGGATTGGTCTGACATATGTGGTATATAATGTTCTGAAAGATTCCTTACACAAGTTTCTAAAGCCCGTTCTTATGTTAGCCAACCTGGCATATGCTGCTGATGTTATCCTCTTGATATGAGCTTCAGGGGACAGGTCTGGCGTGATATCAACCCCCAGGTCTTTCTCTCTCTGACTCTTGAAGTATTTCATCTCCCAAAAGATACCTTGTATCTGGTCTCCTGCTTCCTACCCCTATCTTCATTACATTACATTTGCTTGGGTTAAACTCTAACAGCCATTTGTTCGACCATTCCTGCAGCTTGTCCAGGTCTTCTTGAAGCCTCAAGCTGTCCTCCTCTGTCTTAATCCTTCTCATAATTTTGGCGTCGTCAGCAAACATTGAGAGGAATGAGTCTATACCCTCTGGGAGATCATTTACGTATATCAGAAACAGGATAGGTCCAAGTTCAGAGCCCTGTGGGACTCCACTGGTGACTTCACGCCATTCTGAGGTCTCACCCCTCACTGTAACTCTCTGCTTCCTATTGCTTAGGTACTCCCTATCCACTGGAGCGCCCTACCAGTTACTCCTGCTTGTTTCTCCAGCTTATGCATTAACCTTTTATGGGGTACTATGTCAAAGGCTTTCCGACAGTCCAAAAAAATGCAGTCCGCCCATCCTTCTCTTTCTTGCTTAATCTTTGTCACCTGATCGTAGATTTCTATCAAGCCTGTAAGGCAAGATTTACCCTCCCTGAGCCCATGTTGATGGGTTGTCACGAAGTCTCTTCTCTCCAGATGTGTTACTGGTTTTTTCTCACAATCTTCTCCATCACCTTGCATGACATACAAGTTAAGGACACTGGCCTGTAGTTCAGTGCCTCTTGTCTGTCACCCTTTTTGTATATTGGTACTACATTAGCAGTCTTCCATATTTCAAGTAGGTCCCCCGTTTCCAGTGACTACTATACACTATGGAGAGTGGTAAGCAAAGTGCTCCTGCACACTTTTTCAATACCCATGGTGAGATTCCATCCGGCCCAACAGCTCTTCTCACATCCAGCTCCAATGGGTTCTTCTTGACCTCATCTCTTGTAATTTCGAACCTTTCCAAGGTCATCTGGTTTGCTGCCACCTCTCCTAGCGCCGTGACTTCTCTCTGTTGTATTGTAAAGACCTCCTGGAACCTTTTGTTGAGTTCTTCACACACCTCTTTGTCATTCTTTGTGTACCTGTCCTCGCCCACCAGTGTGTGTGTGTGTGTGTGTGTGTGTGTGTGTGTGTGTGTGTGTGTGTGTGTGTGTGTGTGTGTGTGTGTGTGTGTGTGTGTGTGTGTGTTGGGAATGTTACCAGCTGCTGAAGTATAGCAGCTGATGGACATTCGAACATTTGGAAGACTATTTTGGAACACATTCTTGTTCCATAAGGAGAGGGTCAGGGTACAGCCTCAGGCCCGGGCGCAGGTACTGGAGATGTCAGCCATAATGTCCACCGTTCATGAGTGCAGAGAGAGAGAGAGAGAGAGTTGGGATGGGGTCGAGCTGCTCTCATAACTGCCTCACAAAGCCATGCATTTAGTGTCTGTCATTGGAAGTAGGCCTAAGGTGGTTTGAAACAAGGCCTCTGAGTGGCCCACATAGCCATCATGACTCTGAGTGGCCCACATAGCCACCATGACTCTGAGTGGCCCACATAGCCACCATGGCTGAGTGGCCCACATAGCCACCATGACTGTGAGTGGCCCACATAGCCATCATGACTCTGAGTGGCCCACATAGCCACCATGACTCTGAGTGGCCCACATAGCCACCATGACTCTGAGTGGCCCATATAGCCACCATGGCTGTGAGTGGCCCACATAGCCACCATGGCTGTGAGTGGCCCACATAGCCACCATGGCTGTGAGTGGCCCACATAGCCATCATGACTCTGAGTGGCCCACATAACCACCATGGCTGTGAGTGGCCCACATAGCCACCATGACTCTGAGTGGCCCACATAGCCACCATGGCTGTGAGTGGCCCACATAGCCACCATGACCCTGAGTGGCCCACATAGCCACCATGGCTGTCAGTGGCCCACATAGCCATCATGGCTGTGAGTGGCCCACATAGCCACCATGACTCTGAGTGGCCCACATAGCCACCATGACTCTGAGTGGCCCACATAGCCACCATGGCTGGCTGTGAGTGGCCCACATAGCCACCATGACTCTGAGTGGCCCACATAGCCACCATGACTCTGAGTGGCCCACATAGCCACCATGACTCTGAGTGGCTCACATAGCCACCATGGCTGTGAGTGGCCCACATGGTCATCATGACTCTGAGTGGCCCACATAGCCACCATGGCTGTGAGTGGCCCACATATCCACCATGGCTGTGAGTGGCCCACATAGCCACCATGGCTGTGAGTGGCCCACATAATCACCATGGCTGTGAGTGGCCCACATAGCCACCATGACTCTGAGTGGCCCACATAGCCACCATGACTCTGAGTGGCTCACATAGCCACCATGGCTGTGAGTGGCCCACATAGCCACCATGGCTGTGAGTGGCCCACATAGCCACCATGGCTGTGAGTGGCCCACATGGCCACCATGACTCTGAGTGGCCCACATAGCCACCATGACTCTGAGTGGCTCACATAGCCACCATGACTCTGAGTGGCCCACATAGCCACCATGACTCTGAGTGGCTCACATAGCCACCATGGCTGTGAGTGGCCCACATGGCCATCATGACTCTGAGTGGCCCACATAGCCACCATGACTCTGAGTGGCCCATATAGCCACCATGGCTGTGAGTGGCCCACATAGCCACCATGGCTGTGAGTGGCCCACATAGCCACCATTGCTGTGAGTGGCCCACATAGCCATCATGACTCTGAGTGGCCCACATAACCACCATGGCTGTGAGTGGCCCACATAGCCACCATGACTCTGAGTGGCCCACATAGCCACCATGGCTGTGAGTGGCCCACATAGCCACCATGACTCTGAGTGGCCCACATAGCCACCATGGCTGTCAGTGGCCCACATAGCCATCATGGCTGTGAGTGGCCCACATAGCCACCATGACTCTGAGTGGCCCACATAGCCACCATGACTCTGAGTGGCCCACATAGCCACCATGGCTGTGATTGGCCCACATTGCCACCATGACTCTGAGTGGCCCACATAGCCACCATGACTCTGAGTGGCCCACATAGCCACCATGACTCTGAGTGGCTCACATAGCCACCATGGCTGTGAGTGGCCCACATGGTCATCATGACTCTGAGTGGCCCACATAGCCACCATGGCTGTGAGTGGCCCACATAGCCACCATGGCTGTGAGTGGCTCACATATCCACCATGGCTGTGAGTGGCCCACATAGCCACCATGGCTGTGAGTGGCCCACATAGCCACCATGGCTGTGAGTGGCCCACATAGCCACCATGACTCTGAGTGGCCCACATAGCCACCATGACTCTGAGTGGCTCACATAGCCACCATGGCTGTGAGTGGCCCACATAGCCACCATGACTCTGAGTGGCCCACATAGCCACCATGACTCTGAGTGGCTCACATAGCCACCATGGCTGTGAGTGGCCCACATAGCCACCATGACTCTGAGTGGCCCACATAGCCACCATGACTCTGAGTGGCCCACATAGCCACCATGACTCTGAGTGGCTCACATAGCCACCATGGCTGTGAGTGGCCCACATGGCCATCATGACTCTGAGTGGCCCACATAGCCACCATGGCTGTGAGTGGCCCACATAGCCACCATGGCTGTGAGTGGCCCACATAGCCATCATGACTCTGAGTGGCCCACATAGCCACCATGACTCTGAGTGGCCCACATAGCCACCATGGCTGTGAGTGGCCCACATAGCCACCATGGCTGTGAGTGGCCCACATAGCCATCATGACTCTGAGTGGCCCACATAGCCACCATGACTCTGAGTGGCCCACATAGCCATCATGACTCTGAGTGGCCCACATAGCCACCATGACTCTGAGTGGCCCACATAGCCACCATGGCTAGGCTGATCCGGTAACTACAACATCAACATGTCCAGTGGTCTCTCGATAGCTTCTATACTGTTCTTCCTGTGACATTTCTAAGTTTTATTGACAGGAGACTGATTGGTGGTGGGAGATGTTTGCTCTGTGTTCAGGGCTCCCGGTGTTCAGGGCTCCCGGTGTTCAGGGCTCCCGGTGTTCAGGGCTCCCGGGCTCTTTACTCAAAATATTTTGCACTTCTTACCATGTCTCTAATTCCATTATGTTGAGATTTTATTGATCCTCGGGCTAGGAGTCGTCAAACGTTTAATCAACCACATACAAGACCTGTATATCTTTCCTCAAACATGGCACCTCTGCTTACGTTTATTGCACAAATTTACGAGCTTGGAAACTTCACAAACCTAAGTTGTTATTATTGTTAACAACCTCCTTTTAGAGCCTGTCCTCTCGGTATCCTTCATGCCTATACATCGTTGTATGTCTGGAGCATACATTAACAATACCACTGCTGGACAAGATGGTTTATGTCTAGCGTACGTGATAAATAATTCGCTTACTATTTTTCTATCCTCTTAGGAAAAGAGTATTGATGGGGAGCAGTCATCGTGAGGAAAACGATTTGGGGGGGGGGGGTTTGTGTAACGCCTACATACAAGTACATGTACACAGCAATGCATGGATATGTGCATAGACAAGAACACATATGTGCAAAATATACCTGATGCAGTGCATGCAAGTCTGTGGTAAGGTGACTATAGTATGTCGTATTTTTCAGGTGTGAGAGGCAGTAGCAGCAGAGCAGCAGTAGCACCACCACAAGCAGCAGCAGCAGCAGCAGCAGCAGCAGCACTGACAGCAGCAGATCACACTACAGCAGTCGACACGAGTGCTGGAGGCGTGTGGACGTGTGATGGGTTGCTTGGGTGAGGGTGGTGGGCGTGCTTGAGGCTGCCCTCCACCATGCCCACGGTGCGGCCCACCGGCCCACCACAATCCCACAACCATTTACAGGTTCCTCGCACCGAGTCATCGCAGGTGGCCCGGACTGAGTCGCTGAGGTCTGAGCGGTCTGACAAGAGGGTATCATTCAACAAAGACGTCGGAGTGAAGCACATACCGCGTGGTCAGAAGACCGCAGGAAAGGGCAGTTCTGTGGTGCTTGTTCGAGGTGGAACTCCTCCCTTCCGTGAAGACGAGTGGGCCAACTGCTCCCAGGTGCATCGGGAACCGGTGTCGCTCTCCTCACAAGAGCTAGAGCAGCAGGCTGAACACCTCGTAAAGCTGCTCGATCACGTCAACTGTGACGTCAATACTCGCTCGCTCGATCGACCCCCAAAGAACAAAAATAATAAGAACCTCGCTCATCACACCTACAACAACGTTCTCTTCAATAACGCTAAGAACAACAATAATAACAGCAAGAACACTAACCTGCTGAACGGGGAGGGCCGAGCACGGCAAAGGACTCTTCCCCCTTCCCGTACCACTAATCCCATCACCCGTCGAGTGAAGGGCGACGTCAACCGTGCCACTCATCACCCCATACCCAACGGCGGACCCCTCGCCTACCGCCACAAGTCGGCCGAACACCTCCCAGACACAGACCTGGAGGTCTCCCCACCCCTGCCCCGCCGGGCACACCACCCAGCCGCCCACAAGTCAGTTCCTGACTTGAACCTCGGGCAATATTATAACAACAGCGAGGACAGAAGCCACACGTACCAGCCAGAGGGTCACGGCTACAAGTCTGTCGAGAACTTGTACCATGCTGATGGCCACAACCTGAGTCGAGCAGCACATGTAGCTGCCTATAAGTCAGCAGACAACCTAGCAGACATTAACAGTCACGAGTCTGGCAGACACCTGCAGGGATTCAAGTCATTGGGTCATTTGCCAACGGAAGCGCTCTCTGACACCGACGACGATTACGACCACCAACACCACAACCACCGCCACCACAACCACCAGCATAAACAATCTTACAAGCCCCGGGTAGGGAACATAATCAAAATGTTCAACCAGGATGCTGACGAGCTACGCCGCCACAATCTTATTGAGACCAATGAGATGGAGGCAGGACAGAGGGGCACTCTCGAGCCTGACCGCTACCGCAATCACAATAACAATCAACCCTTCAGCTACACGGGCACGACACCCATTGCCTCTGTTCAGACTGTCAGACGTCTCTCCCCTCCCCGTGACCTAGGCCGTCCTACCCCTCCCCGTGACACTCCACCTAGAGACGCCCCTGTGTATGCCCAAGTCAACAAGCGCGAGGGACGTCCACCCCATAACAATGGCCGCAGAGACCTGGATAGAAATTATCACAACTCTCGCCAGGAGCGAGAATACTCTGCTAAGATCATTATTACTCAGGACGACCATCATGACCACCGCCATTCACCTTTCCATGACCCGTATGACGAACACTCACCTTACATTGACACGCCCCCAAAGAATCAGTACCAAAATGATCGCCGTGATGATGATGATGATGACGATGATGCATATGAGAGCTACCAGGTGCCAGAGGACAACTTGCGGCGCCTTATACACGATGACCTGGAGGAGTACAAGGAGCACTCAAGCAACAACATCAACATGTCATCAGTGGGCGTGCAGACCGAGGCACTGCCCAAGGCCCCCACCCGCTCACGCACACGAGCCCATAAGAACCCTGCATCTTCGCCCACAAGGCAGCCCACTCACCAAAAACAGCCTGTACAGAAGCAGACTCTGCGGCAGCAGGAGAAGCAGCAGGAGCCAAAGCAGCAACCGCAGCCATCAAGTTATCGACAGTCAAAACAGCAGAACTACTTCACTAACCAGAGAGAACAGCAAAGAGGTGAGACCAACATCCACAACAACCTGACTTCAGCGTCTCTCGTGCGTCAAGTAAACCATGGTTTTGGCAGAACTGATCGGTCCCCATCACCACCACCTCGGGTATCTGCCACTCGTCAGCCTCGCCGAAATGTGGTGCCACTCTTGTCTGACACCTCTGACTCTGAGGCAGAATATCGGCGGCCAACAGTGGACCCACTAGCCAGGATCAGAGACCAGGTTATGCAGCGGGAGAAGCTCCAAGAGGAGGAAGAAGAGGAGGAAGAAACTCACTTGAGGCGGCCACTGGGACCACTCCAGGAGAGTGGCGTGATGCCCTACCGGCCAGAGGAGATGACACCTTTGACCATTGATGAGGTAGATGCCCTCAGCCTCGTCATGGAAGACACTGGAAGGAAGTCCTTGGTGGTCTCAAATCAAGCACAGTCAACCACTGTCACCCGCGTCTCCAACCACCATCACCGGTCGCGACATTCAGAAACTGTAACAGAACATTACCACACCCATGAACCACGTGACAAAGACAGCCTCTCACGCCCTCAAAAGCCTGTACGGGAGAAGAACCAAGTGTCGCGTGAAGCCACACCCACACGCAAGGGTAGGGAGACTCCCACTCACAAGGACCCTCCCACCATTGAGAAGAACAAGAAGAATAATCTGGAGAAGGAACGTGCCAGTAAAGCTGCGGCCAAACACAAAGAAGAAAAGGAAAAGGAAAAGGAGAAGAAGAAGAAAAAGAAAATCAAGATCAAGTTTTTCTACGACCCTCGGCCTCAGGACGACCCCAATGTTGATCCACTTGCCAACTTTAAAGAGTTCCGCGGTACCTCCTCTGATGAAAGAGCATCTCCCCAGGACGACCACAGAGATGACCGTAAAAACGACATTGATGATCGACGTGAAGAACCCAAAGTCAAACGGCACAGTGAAGAGCGGGAGATTCGGGATGACTACCACCCCCAGCGGGAGATTCGGGATGACTACCACCCTCAGCGGGAGGTTAGGGATGACTATCACCCCCAGCGGGAGGTTCGGGATGACTATCACCCCCAGCGGGAGGTTCATGAAGACTACCATACCCAACGACGGGGACTTCCAGATGTGCTGGAAGATGCTGCGCCTCTCAGAGAACGCCGTGTTGGG
>WNGS01001312.1:49993857-50016852 GCA_020271785.1 Procambarus virginalis
CAAGAAGATTAGTTTCCTAATCCCACTTCCCGATGTTAGTAGTCCGGTTGAATTTCCTTCTTCGAGGTGTCGTAGTCGCAGAGGTGGTCGAGGCTTTCTTGACCATGCGAAGGATCCGTGCTGCTATTCTTCGTCGTGCTAGCTTCGTCGTGTTATAAATGTTCCACATCTCACTGGTTAATGTTCCTCACCTCCCTGGTTAATGTTCCCGTCAAACAGATCAATACTCTTACGGGCTATTCATGCCCGTGCCACCTTTTGGGTGGTTAATCTTAATCTTCATCAATCATCAATACTCACCGTTCTTGTCAGATTGTCAGTCAATCCTGGAGTATGCAGCTCAACCCGGCGGCTTGTCGAAGCCGCCCATTTGCTTTGATGATCTTTTCCAGGTATATTTTAAAACTCGACACTGCACAACACAATTGACAGGGTGGCAAAGACAAAATATTTAGCATGAGTGGAACACAAAGAATGAAACACAGGTGGAAACTGAGTGCCCAAATGAGCCACAGAGACATTATAAAAAACACCCGGACATCTACCCCTAGACCGGCCAGCCCCGCCAACAGTCCTGGTGACTCCTGTGGCACTCAGCTGTGAGCGACGTGTCAATACACCGGTGTGACTAGCCCTATGATCTTGGATTGGATTTGGTGCGTCCACGGACCCCCGTACCCACATCTCCAGTATCAGCTATTGATACTGGAGAACTCCAAAGAGCCTCCACTTAGGGGCTCACCATACCTGAGGAAATACATGGAAATGTTCCAGTAGCTGAATCTAAACAAGAATATTAATCTACGTAGATTAGCTAACATTATATTAATCTGCTTGAGGGAACATTAACCAGCGAGGTGGGGAACATTAACAGAGACGGGAAAAATTTAGAAGTCATAACCATTACAAATATACATCGATGCTAACATTATGCCAATCTAAGTTATGGAGAGCAATTATCATCGATGCGGGGAACATTAACCAGTGGCGGGGAACATCCAGCCATCACGGCGGGGAAATTTTCCGTAATCTCGGGAAGAAACGCCACCTCACACGGCCATTTTGTCCTGAGGTCGATATGAGTCTTGGGCCGCCAGTCCGCCCATATTTTATCCATTTTTGAGCGCCTAGAACCCCCTCCAGTGAGCTCCGGAGAGTGCAACAAGTCCCCGAGTGACGGAAGATGAGTGGAGCAAATAGCACACCATTAGGAAGGATGAACCCGGCTATTGGTGCTGGCAAGAAGTCTGCCCCAACTGGCTCATCGCTGCTCAAGCCAAGTTATATGAGCTCCTCCTCCTCCAGCGGATCTTCAGCCACGGCTGCGGCTGCGGCTGCTGCGGCTGCGGTCTCAGCACAGATTAACCACAGTCAGAATCCCTGCAAGAGGGAGAGCGAGTCGAGCTATGAAGGTAAGGCTGGGGTTAAGAGTGGGCTCCGAATGGGGTCAAGGGTGTATGAATATGGTCGGAATTATTTTAGAATATTGAGACTGGTGATAAGGTTGTGGTCAGAGAGGTAAGAATTTGAATGTATTAAGATTATTTGCAATAGGGGCAAGAAGTTAAGAATAAGAACAGATATGGAGTCGTCATATATATACATAATAGGGTCAGAATAGAGATAAGAATAAGGTCACTTTGGGGACAGATTGAGGTGGGGGGGAGGAGACCTTAAAGGTAAGAATGGGGGCAAGGTGGAGGGTCATCATGGGGTCAGTGATGCTAAGAATGGGATCAGTATGGGATCATAACATAGATAATATAGATAAGAATTGTTAGGCTGGGTTCAGTTAGGTTTTCAAACCTGTGTGCATGATGTCTCGGCTACAATTGAAAAATGGCACCAATGCACGCCAAATAAACAGGGTGTGGCCAAATCGTGCACACGATGGTTTCACAAAACACTTCAGATTGTCGATAATAAATTGTTTGTTTGGGATGTATTAGCTTGGGTTGGGTGAAATTGAGTTAATTGTCTTGGGTTGGCTAAGGTTGCATCCTGATGCATGCTAGTCTGGGGCGTTGGGACAATGGTGCCAGATTCTATTAATCTAGGCCCTGCCATTTGCTGGTTAAGTTCGTTTGTGGGTATTACACGTACACTATACAGTGCACATTATGGTGGCAATTTATTGAATTTCTCTTAATTTATTTGAATTAAGTAATTTTGTTTTTCAGAATATTGTACTGTATAAAGATCACCTGCAAGAAATATTTTACTGTACAGTATATATATAGTAGTTTGAAATTTGCCTACATTGTAGTATTTTACCATTTCTAGCACTTTTGTATAATTCTCATGCATTTATGATCTTGTCATACCCTATTTTTATGCCAATAAGCTTTTATGCTCGGTATAAAATTAGTTTTACTGAGAACTGTATTTACATTATCAGCAGAACAAGAAGAAAGGAAGCGACGTAGGAAGTCGAGGTGGCAGGGTGATGAAAAAGACAAGACCTTCATCCCCGGCATGCCAACTGTGCTGCCCAGTAACATGTCTAAAGACCAGGAGGAAGCGTATTTGCGTAAGTTGAATTGCTTATTCTCTGAGGACTGTTAATGAGTTTCCAGATGGTATTGGTGACTTGGCAAGGTCAGCAAATACAGGTCGAAACGGCTGATATCTGCCGCCAATTTTAACATCCGGAAAGCTGATGGAGATTGTTGGTAACACCTGGCCATAAGTCTTGATCGTCTGATGCTCTTGTATGCAAGAGGAGGCCTCTTCAGCATGGCCAGTCCTCTACCTTTTGGTGGTGTAGCAGGAAAGATGTAAAATTAATCCCCTTGATATGCAAGACCAGATGATTATTTTTACAGTAGTTTTTGTGTGTTTGAGAAATATTTTGAATATTTCAGTGAGAATGGTTTCTATCCAAGTTGTGAGAGTTTTGATTGGATATTGTAAGATTACAGTGCAGTACTGTACTGTGATTTTATTTTGAGTTGGGTAAGTTGTATCTTTATAATTGTTTATATAATTCATATTTGTTTACAGCATGACAGTCAACTAATTAATAGTCTTTTCCCTCAAATGTCACCATTTCATCCATTTCCAGGTTAATTCAAGATTAAAGAAAAAATATTAATAACGGTAGAAACAACGAAACAGCTTATTAATGAAATAATCTAGATGAAATGATAGTTTTATTACTTGTGAATGACAACGATGGGTGGCACTGTCATTTGAATTGCTACTCATTCTTTTGGAGGAAAGTTTTAACAGTGCAAATCCCTCTTTTTTTATAATGCTAATCAAGAACACTATATTGATTGAATTTTGGGCATTTTTGCCCGCTAACCCGCTCTATTACAGTGCAGCTGCAGATTGAAGAATTAAGTCGACGTCTCCGCTCCAACGATCTGGGCATCTCTCCTAATCCTGAAGACAGGTTGGCACTCCTTCACCCAGTTACTCCCGTCCAGGTGACTTGGAGCCATCCCGCTGGCTCATGGCACCTTGTCCCCGGCTCATCCCCTGCCCTCATCACTGGGCCTGGGCCAGGCCGGGCGACAGCAGGTTTTATTCACAGTATACCAAACTAAAAGTATCCTTCAGGTCTCTGCCCCGCCCCCCCGCCCTTCTCTCTTTTTCTTTTCTCTCTCTCTCTCTCACGTGTCAATAATGTGGTGTTGCCGGCTTTGAGGCAGCATGGTGATATGCTCGTAGATGATTCTTTAGCAGGGTTTTTGGGGATGGTAGGGCAGTGTTGGGTTTTAGTCATGGTAGGAGACATTGTTCAGGTACGTGACAATCAATATTCCGAAGTGGCATGAACTAAGTTTGAAGCTAGGTTGCCTTAAAAGATTTTTTGATAAAGAAAAATGTTTGAGAGCTTTCTAGACTATACTCTGTTCTTGTACTGTGATGACTGGCTTAGTATCATTTAGAAGTCTTGGAAAATGATATTGATGACTCGCATTTAAGTGGATACTATGTGCACAATCCCTATTAAGCCTCCATGGCCAGGATTCGTCAAACATTTATACATCCGCTTACAAAATCTGTACATTTTTCCTTAAACATGGTAACTTTGTTTATGTTAAGCAGTTTGTGCTTTAAAGCACTACGAGGTTGTTTATAACAATAATAACCTTGGATTGTAAAGTTTTGATGCTCGTAAATTGTTTCATAAATGTAAACAAAGCTGCCATGATTGTTGAAAGATGTACAGGTTTCATAAATGCTTGGTGAATCCTGGTGCAGTCTTTTAAATAGCATGTAAATTAGTTGCTCAGTGTCTAGGTGCTCTTTGGTCATGAGAGCAACACAATCCAGTATATTTTATTTACTTTAAAAAGAATAAAATAGTGTTATTTTTATATTTTGGTTTAACCATCATGCTTTCATCAATCACAAGTCTAATTTGCATTTTTTTTTAACTTTTTAAATACTTTGTGAGTTTAATAAGATACTGGCACACCTTAAGAACCTTGCCTGCTACCTTGACACTCAATTTTTTGTACCAGTGTTCTTGCAGCCTGTATGTATATATATATTGGTGAGCTTTTACATTGAAGTTGTTGGTTGATCTAGGATCAATTGTTGGAGATGGCAGCCAGTGCTATGCTTCAATAGTTATTGACGTAGTGTTCTTGAACATCCGTCTCTACTGTCCTCGTTATTACTGTTCATGTTCACCCATATGTGCACTTCAGTTAAATAATATTTATTGCAGATGTCCGACCTGCAAAACTGCCTGGACACTAACCCCAATTTCTGGATGTTGACCCCCTTTTGAACAGGTCTCTTATCTGTACATCTGAACATTTAACTTATTGGTCTTAACATTGATGCAGGCTCTCATGTGATTAATAAAACATAGTTTTTCTCTTGATGCAAGCTTTGTAAAATTATGAAATAATTTATAATTAATGCACTCTCTCCACCTAATCCAGGAAAACTTTTTGAGAGATTTTCTAATGATGCCTTTTTCCTGAGGACCTTGGGATGTGTGATTTATAAATATTTCCAGTCAGTTGTGATAGATAAATTTGGTTGTTCAGGTAGTGCTGTAATTATTTGCTTTTTTAGGCGAGACGTATCACAAGGACTCAACACTTGATGTACAGTTGTACGAAGTGTTCATAATTGTATCTCCCCCATCAGGTTTAGCACCACACTTTGAAATGGGGGGGTCTTTTAATTTTATCTCCTTCAGGTTTTACCAGTTTTATAATTGCAACATTTGTCAGCATTCTTTGGTTTCATGTAGAGTATTCCAGTTGATGCATTCGGAAAACAGCATGGTTAATACCAAATATTCGTATTTGGTTTTATTTACGTTTGCCGTAATCCTTTCATGTTCATACCCAACCAACTCCCTTCATCTTTGTTTACTTAGGTTTTAATTTTATTTCACTTTTATTTCCATTTTCAAATGGATTCTACCAGCTATATTGGGTGACCATGCTAATTATCTTTTCAGGTTGGGTTCTAAATTGCTTTAAATTCACATCTTCTTGCTTAACATACAAAAATGATTACTTTTATTATCACATGTTGTACTGTTGTATGTTGTCTAAAGTTTGGATAGCCACAAACTTTCTTGGAAATTCGTTTAGATGTTTAATGTGATTTTCAAAGTAATATGCTTGTGTGTTTATTTTAGTTTTTTGTATGGTAGCTAAACTGTACGTGTTTAATTTACAACCCATCGTCCAAAATTGATAGCACCTATTCCACCTGTGGCATATATGTTCAGAATATGGGCTAGTGCACCAGAAATAATTTTTTTTACTATATGTTTTCTTTAGGCGCCATGACAGAAGGCAGCAACCTATTATCTATGCATAGTTTAAAACATGCACTAAATTAGGCCTAAAATTGCATACATTAGGCTTAGAATTTCTTATTTTGGCCTTGAAGATAGGGGCTGATTGTTTCAGCTCATTATGCAATAAAAGCTTCAGCTAATAAAAGCATATTTTTAAAGCAATAACCTATATTTTGAAACATAGGCCCCATCGTGACTGTCGAGTCTATCGTTTTGCGAAGAGTTGTATTTTATCAGAAATTTTTCCCTTCCCTTCTCAATAATGAGTAGATCACGGATAGGATTTGTCGAGCTTTTATGCAACCACTTATGAAATCTGTACATCTTTCCTCAATCATGGCAGCTTTTCTTACATTTGTTAAAACAGTTTGTGAGCTTGCAAATTTCACTATCTAAGGTTATTATTATTATTATAAACGACCTCGTTGGGCTTTGCAGCTCATAAACTGCTTAATAAATGTAAAGAAAGGTGTCTTTTTAGGAAAGAAGTTTTGTTAGTGGATGCATAAATGTGTGATGAATCCTGGTCTTGGTTCCTTAGCAGTTGTTCAGTTGTGAGTGTTCCGTTAACCCTAGGAGTACACAATTATCTTGGCTCTAGATCACTATTACGCACAATTCTTAAAATTTTAGAAAAGAAAAAATAAGCTGTTTTATAAGTTTCTTTTCAATTGAGTTAAAAAGTCTACAAATTTAAACAATATTAATAAATGATCTTTATTATTTCTGGAAAAAATAGAATTTAAATTTTAATATTGAAATTTATATTCTTCAATTTTACATTTTTTTTTTGTAGGATTCAGGGAAAACCTAAAATATATACTGTATGATCTCATTAATATTTTAATATATATATTTTGGACATAACGGTGCCACATGCGTCAAAATTCAAATAAATTTTTTCTTTATATTAACAAGATTTGTTATTAGGTAATAATTTAAGAAATGTCAAATCTTGGTAATTAAGAGGGATTTATTAGGAAGAACCTATAGTGAAAAACATCATACGATGATAGCTGCAATCTAAAGGTTAATTTGGTATGTCTTAAATACAGTATAGTTTTTTTATATAATTATTTTGGCCTTTGAATTTCTTGTTGCATATGATCATCAGATAGGGTCAATTCAGTCATTGGTTGATGGTAGTTTTTATTCAAGAATTTTTGAAAAATGTTCCGGTTGAATTCTCCTTTGCCATTTCTAATTTTATTCCAAAAAATAAAGTGGCACTTTGTATTTTGATAATTTTTGGAAGGAATTTAGTAATTAAAATTTAATGGACAGGTTTAGTCATTTTTATTTTTTTTATCCAGGGAAGAACTTTATAATATTATAAAAGACATTTCTGTTAAATTCTGCTAATTTATTTTAATATTTTTAAGTGTTTTTATTTTTGTCAGGTTTTAAACTAATAGTGTACTGTACATGCCTCTATAACTGCCCCCTAAATACATTTTTAGAACATTATAGCTAGGGAGGTGGTTTATACAGTGATATTACAAACTATAGAGTTCTCTATGAGGGATTGGTGCTGGCACACATCTTCCAGGGATGTGCTAGGGTGTCACCAAGCACCTGCTATATAGTGTTATCTGCTGTAAGGCACAGCAATTTTTCTGCCAACAGGCGATGTATTGCCTCCAGGCTTAGTTTATTGCCGACACACGGAAACGACCGTGCGTTCCCATGCGACCCTGTGTTCGCGACCCAATCCGAGCTGCCCCTAACACTAACCCAATAACAATAATAATGAAAACATATCTTACAGATAATTTTCTTTTTTCTCACCACTTTGAAGGAATGATATTTTTAAAAATTAATCTCATTTATCATGTGAACGTTTATATATTGGTTTAGGGCTCTAGGCTAATGAAAGTGCATGATTAGGAGCTATTTAAATTGTGAATGTCATCAGAATTGTCATTATTAATGTTTATACAGTATTATTTTAATTGAGACTGTCACAATGACATGGCCAAACATTAATAACCCAATACACACCATCTCTCCTTTCACCTCGCCTTCATTCTTGCCTTATATTGACACCACTTATATTGCTTCTTTTCCTCAACATAACGGTCCAGGACAGACCAAAATGTCAAATTTATGAAGCATTTTTGCAACCACTTATGAAATCTGAACATCTTTCCTCAATCATGGTGGCTTTGTTTTTCATACATTAAACAGTTTACAATCTTGGAAACTTCCCAACCCAAGGTTGCTGTTATAAACAACAAAATAGTGTTTCAGAGTATTAAAAATATAAACTAAGCCTCCATACCTGAGGAAAATGTACAGGTTATGTAAGTGGATGCTAGTGCTTAATGAATCCTGGCCCTGAACTCCCTAGCTGCATCATATACCCTCAGTATTTTCTCAGATTACATCACATTCTTGTGACCTCATTGTGCAGGGTTATTGATATTATAAAGATAGTTTTTCATTTATTATATCATCACTAGATAGTATTGCGGGTAAATCACCACAACACATTTCAACGATCATCCATTCCTGCATTGCATTGCTTTGTAACCCCAGATGTATAGTACTTCACATGAGTTTTATGGTGCATACTCATCCGTTCATTCCTTCTCAGGTTGTTGTTGTTGGCAAGCATTTTCAATAAGTTATTCATTGACACATGCCCTTCCCATACTCGTTTACAACCTTTGCCCATCGTCTTCGTGTAAATAGTCATTCTGGCTTACGTTACTCTTCTCTTACCCTTATAATTACTCAAAATACTCAACAGTCTACCATTATCCATTGATTTAATATACACATACCTTCTTTGTATGTTTTCTTAAGTCTTGCTGTTCGTTTACTTTTGCATTTGGATTGGAGGGGAAATGAGTGGAACATTGGTGGAGGTGACTTCAAGAGGAAAGATACAAGAAATTGAATGTGTGCATTGAACAATTATGGTATAAAGGAATAGGGCAAGGGAGAAGGATAGGTGTATTGACAAACTATTGAAGCCGTACAATGGGATCCTGTGAAGCCATTCTGTAGCTTTAATATCTTCTTTTATAGATATCAAGTACTGTAATTGTGATCTCATTGTGTATAAGTATGTTACACAACAGTGAGATGTATTTTAATGAGGGAAATTTGGAAAATAATGGGAATCCAATTACTGTAGTGGGGGTGAAGGGGTTTATGGTCAGGAATGATGTTAAAACTAGGGTAAGTTGGTGGTGGGTTTTTTCACAAAGTGTAAGCAAATGTCAACATTTTCTGTCTTGCCCTCTAATTGCCAACAACCTTTACCCAATAAATACCATTTTGTAGTTCGACTTTAGACCTCCCATAAACCTATCATTAACAGACAGAACTATTGTTGCCAAAGTAACATCTTTTTTAATAGGTAAGCAAGAACTTCCTCTGTTATACCTTAAAGTATTTTTAATCCTTGGAAGGCTGTCATCGTTGTCGGTTGATCCATGGGGTAATACGGTTATCATCATACAGTGGTTTAAACAATTATTGTCTGGGTTTTACATGTATGATGCAAATATGGATAGAATAGCTCTGTAGATGTAATGGGAGTTTACATTGACCAATGAAAAAATCCTGCCACCATTTCATGGTTACATGTACTGTACTAGGTGACGCCTGCAGTCATATGTTTCATGCCACATGGGTGGCTTACCCCTTTCTTTCAATATATATATGTGTATATATATATACTCTCGCCCACATGGTGCCAATTAGGCCGTATGTCATCGCCCAGAGCCCAATACCATAGTATATTATGTTCATATCCTTTTCACTACTCTTTGGTTGTAATGGAGTAAACTAGGTAAAACATTCAATTGAAACATTATCATATGTTATGTGAATTTTGTGATTTATTAAGTTATTCAACATACATACTAATGTAAATAAAGAGAAACGAGTGAAAACAATCTGTGAAATATCCGAGGATAACATAGGAAGCATCAACAAAGTCAGGCACTGGATGTTGACAGGTGCCAGTCACAACTGCCACACAACTTTTTGTGTGGTGGCTGTGACTAATAAATTATAAAATGACAATTTGCCTCGACCAAATGAAACGATAAATATTCACTTATTTTTGTGTTTTTCATACATTTTGCATACAAAATAATACTACAGTACAATTTTTTTTTTTTACTTTTTGTTCGCAAGCAGGTATGACCATTTCTCCATGGTCACTGTCTGAAGGTTAAATGCGTTTATCGTAGAATTTTTTATTTTTTATTCGGTTTGCATAAGTGTGTGTGTTACTGTTTAGGGTAATTTTTTTTTGTTGCAGAAAATGGCAATGCTCTGGTGAATCAAAATTCCTTAGTAGAACACATCAGGTCTAATTAGTCTGTTTCAGCTATGTGCCGCTGTATAGCTTTCTATTGCTAAAGAAGTTTCGTTAAAGTTTTTTGAAAATATCTTGGGTACCGAAAACATACCTAATCATTCTATACGATTAATCTTGGCAACAATTTCTTTTTTTCTTGTCTTTCGTTTAATGAAAGTTTGTTATGCCACTTATCCACCTAATTCTTGCTCTTTATGGAAACCTTTTTTCCAGCTTCTCATTCCTAGGTAAATATTCCTTGTTTACATCCAACTTAATATGAATCATCTGAATGATGTCAATAAACCTTAAAATTATATCCCTGTAATATAAAAAGAAGTGCCAGTTTTTGGATATTGTGTAATGAGCAAGGAACCTAGATCCTTGATAATGTAAATATATAGCAGAAAATTAATTAGTTTTGTAATGTAAATCTTGAAATCCAGCAAAGTACTAAAATGAGCAAGTTGCGCTTGGTGTTGGAGGCCCGCGTGAAGCTAGGAGTTGACTGTATTACTCTTGTAACCCAAGGTTAAAACAATTTGACAAGCTAAACAGTGGTTTTTTTATTTGAAAAGTGCAGTAAGATTTCAGACTAATTTAAGAGTCAGATAAGAGCAGTCTTCAGCTGTCATGTGTATTACAAACGCATGTTTTTGTAAATCAATTACCTGCAACCATTGTACTACGTAACAGATGTGAACATTTGTTGATCCACCAGAGCAATGTTTTTCAGGCAAAGTGAAATGGGAAAATAAACTTAGAATTATCATTCCCCTAGAAATATCGTCAGTGTGTGTGTGTCACAAATGGTTGGCACCACTCGCATGGCTGAGCTGGAAGTAGTCAAAGGAAATAACATATCACATATTCTGATAATAAAAAACAACTGCATGATCAAAGACTCTCTAATATGAAATGCGATCTAAAGCATAATTGCAAAAAACATGAAACCTGTATTTATGCATAATCAGGAATCTCTAAATAAGACTATTAATTGACTCCCTTTAGACAGTCAGCCAGCCAACACAGTGGGATGCATGGGAACTATCCTCAGAGAGAACTTAACATTCAAGGGTAAACAAAACAAGCTCCTCGTATTGGCAATTATGATAACTTTTACTTACAAAGTTAAAATATACTTTGAAGCAATCATTGCAGATTTATATGGATCCATTTGATTCAATTCAGGTCTAATGTTTTGAGTATTATTCTTATTAGATTCGATCCAGTTACGCTTGTTTCAATTAAGAAGTTACTATGTATAGGTCAAACTCTGCATTTTACCAATCTGGTGTCCACTCTGATTTAAATGACAGAATAAGGCATTAGAAACTGGTCTAGTCATTTGTGTTGCCATATGTTTAGTCGAGTATTTTCCTATCTGACCGATGTAAAGCAAATCACGTTCTTTACCGAGTACAGTCTTTTTACTTTTTTTTTTTTTTTGCCAGAAATGGCCAAAAATTAAAATTTATTTGGATTTCTTGTTTAACAAAAATTGCAGTAACCTGAATTTTGAATTGAGAGGTCACACTTGAATTAGAATTTATTTGGGTTCTTGAATGTTATAACCTTTTAACCTGAATTTCTATTTGGATTAAAAAGTCAAAATGGTAAAAAATTTGAACTTGACTTCATACCCTGAATTTGGCCTATCTGAATTATCAAGCTCTTACAGTACGTATTTGATGAATACAACCAACAGGAGATTTCAGTGAATTTCTAATTAGTCTAATGTTAGCTGTGTACCAGATTCTTCGTAATATTTTCTCACAAACAAAAGCTTCATGAGTCACAGAATCAGATTGCCAACAGTTTAAAAGGAGAGGCCCAGAAGTTGTAGCTCAATTCTTGCTAAAGCAACTTGGCGAGAGAATAGTGTGTAGTATGTGGGCACAGTACAGTATACCTTAGATTTTGGTTTAAATTGGAAACATTAAAAATAATTAGGATGAAAGCAATAATGATGTAACACAAAATCCTAGATCTGAAACTCTAGGTCCGAAACTGCTTGATCCGAAACTGCTTGATCCAAAACCACTAGATACGAAACCACTACATATAAAATCTTAGACAAAACCTTAGATACAAAACTAGCTACACGGCCGAGTCAAGAGAACTATCGCAACACTAGCGGAGTGAAGACAGTGACCTGGTCAAGGCATTCAAGGTGCATGGTACACACTCAGATAA
Source organism: Procambarus virginalis (assembly GCA_020271785.1). Taxonomy (NCBI): domain Eukaryota; kingdom Metazoa; phylum Arthropoda; class Malacostraca; order Decapoda; family Cambaridae; genus Procambarus; species Procambarus virginalis. The sequence goes on from WNGS01001312.1 coordinate 50,006,154, forward strand.
TAAGTGAAATTAAACTCAGCTATGGTGCAAGTATTATATTGCAATATACAGAGAATGTGTCAATACTGTGGCTGTGAAAAAATAACCCAACCCAGATGGATGATATTCAGTAGAATGAGTGACAATGTTTTGGTCTGTCCTTGACTTAATTAGGGGTTGAGGACAGACCAAAATGTCAAAATTTCAGTTTCATTTCTTATATGTGGGTTGGGTTCACTGTATCTTGTAGTGAGAGATGAATCACGCTGGGTGATTAGCAAAGAGGTAGAGCCCACAATCTGGAACTCGGTCTCGGAAAACGTACGTGTGTGCAATACGCACACATACTAGTGCATTCACAAACACACACACACTCCAAACTCCCTTTCTTGCTTCCTATTTACCTCATTCTTACTCCTTGCCTCATTCATTTCCTCTTTCCCCTTCTTTCTATCCCCTCAATTTTCTTATCCCTTCTTTTCCACTCTAACCATCTTTTATGTTCCTCTCCCTTATTTATTTATTTATCTTTTCCAAGTCCAATTTTCAGGTGTGGAGTTAAACCATGAAGCTTGGATTACCTTACTTTTACCATCTCTTCTTTTATTCAATGAAGGGCTGGTCTTGCGTTTGTAAGCTGGAATTGTAACACTATTTCTCATGTATCGATATTGGCTGGGTCTTGACTTTAAATGATGCAAATAAAATACAGGACATCTTCTGAATACAGAAATTAAAGTTTGATTTTGGGGTAAGCAAGTTTGTATTTTATTAAAATATTTTTTTATTATTATTAAACCAAACAGGCCAGCAAGACTGTTTTTAATAAATTAGAATCTTTCTGCTATAATTAACCTTTCACTTAGTTTGGAGATGAACGTTGTTGGGTTTTAGTGCTTGGGAAGTGAATAAATTCAAATCTCTTGTTTAATCGGAAATATGGTAGATGACGAAGTGCGTGTGTGTTTCTCATATTTAATTAGCCCCTTTTTTGACAATGTTGGTGTTTTAATTCGATTGTTCGGTTATGTCAGTGTTCATCTTTATGTATTTGACTGGTGTCTGGGGTCAACTTAGTCTGTGGTTGCTGTATTGTAGGGTTTGATGGTCACTTTTCACAGGTAACGGCAGGATATTATATTGTCTACCATGATGGTTGATATCAGAAACAATAAGATTCAACCAAGACTGAATGGCACCTCTTAAAAGTTTATCTTCTATATTTTCACCAACGTTTTTTTAATTGTCATTGTGAGAGCAGAGGCATGAAGGTGAGGGTGAGGAAAAGTAGATTTTTTGGTATGAATCTTACCGATATTCTTAAGAAGGCAATACTGTACTGGCATCCTGAATGCATCTCTTCATTTTTTAACTTCAACTTAAAAGATCTTGTTTTCAATGATGTTCATGAAATTGATATGAAATTTATTAATATTTTTCAATAAATAACACAGCAGCTGTGTGAGAGAGTTTAATTTTTGTTATTTTATGGATTAATATTGGGGTGCTCATAGATATTTTAATTATGTAATTGTTTTGTGTGTTGTAGTGCACCCTATAGTATGGAGTATTTAATCATTTCTAGTGTAACTTAACTATTCCAATATCTATCCCCTAGTCTTAGACCCAGGGATCACAGGTCATATACTTTGACCTCTGTAGTTATCCAGTGTTGACCTGGGCCAGAATTCATTAAGCTTTTTAGTGTTCACTTACAAAACCTGTGCATTGTTCCTTGATCGTGGTTGCTTAGTCTGTATTTATTAAACAGTTTACGAATTTTGAAACTTCACAACCCAAGGTCATTAATGTTATGGACAACCTTGTAGCACTTTGGAGCTCATGAACTATTTATAAATGCAAACTTAGCCAACATGATTGAGGAATGACGTACAGGTTTCTTGAGAGGTTGCGTGAAAACTTGATAAATCCTGGTTCCAACTTGGGCGCTTGGCAATGTTAGATCACTCATTGGGTTTAAATTAATGGTGGTACTCTTCAATAAATTTGAATATTCTTTCGTGTGCTTTTCAGTTTTGTTAGTCATTAATAATTATTTACAGGAAATAGATGAGGATATTTAATTTTTATGCAGCACACAAAATGCTGTGGCCAAGCCTCTTAAGAGGTTGGCATGTCAAAGATGGGCTGCCCTAAAGTTTTAATTTGTGATCTATTGAGTTAATAGCTAGGCAGGTGGGCCGTGGTGGCCCCCCTCACTAGCCGTTGGACACATTCGGGAAGCAATGCAGTCACGATGCTTCAGTTGTATAATACAAACTTATTGCCAGTCAATTTTCCCGCCTTTCTTAAGGATGCTCTTTATCAAATGCATTTTTTTCTTTATGAATTTAATTTATTCTGGAATGATTGCCTGTTTTAACTTAGTATCATTCTGTGCAGATATTTTTAGAATCTAATTGGATATATTATACATATACACTATATATATATATATGTAAGAGGTTTCCAAAGAAATAAATTTTGAATGAAATAGAGCTTACAATGGTGGTTTCATGCAATTATTTAGCAGATTCTCTTTAAATATTGATACAATTATTTTCTACATTCAAGTATCTACTGTATGTAATTATTTCATCAAGGATCTTTTTTTTTTTTAATGCATTTATGTTGGCTACACTTCACAGTTTGTTTCTATAATGCTTTGTTGAATACACTGGATGAGAAACATATATACGTAAATAAATTGATACAATGGATGCATATTTACATACATAGTTGAACTTATTGTACAGTATATTAACCTATATTTTCAAAATATCCTGAATGCCAAGACGTATGTTGTTTGATATGACATTACTTGATAGGTACACAAGTCATTTATGCTCGTGTTCTTATGCTTGGCTTCAATCTTCTGCAGAAACTATTAATATACACAATTTACACAACTAATGCCTTAATGTGACGGTCATTGATCTAACAAAGCAAGGATGGTTATGAAATTAATTTAAGCTTACACATGGGAATTTGAATACTTGCATAGTAATGCATTTATATATGTACACATGCTTACATTTTCATACTCGCATGCATGCACAGCATGTTTATATATGCACACAGCATGGTTACATGTAGACACACAGCATAATTGTTATGTGCATGCAAAGCATTTTTACATGTGCAAACACACAGCATGGTTACATGTGCACGCACAGCATGCTTTCATATGCACATACCATATGATTACATATTCATTGTGTTTACATATGCACGGAAACTATGATTATACATGCATGAACATCATGCTTACACATGAACATGCAATATGCTTATACATAACATATAACAAACATGTATACATAGATACACACATACTGTACATGCATGTGTATATTCTCATGTTTATATTTGCACGCACACACTATATTATTCAAAGATAGTAAGGAAGGCATCATTCCTCTAGCTACAATTAAAACCAGAGGTCATTTAAATGCACAAAACAATAATCATAATAGATATGAGAAAGCATTTTTTCTCATAGTTGTGGAGAGCTGAATAATACTGCGAGATGAAGTGGTGTGTGCAAAAAGCAACGAAGACATAGTCCTCTAAGATACTGTAGTCCTCTAAGAGTCCAGTGAAGATAGTCCCTAACGCTAAATGTGCAGTGGAAGTCGGGACGACACGAGCTTGAGCTCTTATCCTGTAAAGCGCAAATAGGTAATCACAAAGGCATTGCACCTTTGACTAGGGTGACCTTGAGAAACAATGGGCTTCCTCACCCTACCATGGTATATACAGTCTATGCACTAACAATCCACTTGTTTATTCCAAGTTGCATGTACTTTGGGCCTGGAACTAGGCTTCGGCCTCAACATTGTGTGGTAGTGATGGCGAAATAGGTCACAATATGTTCCACACAAAGGCATGTCAAAATCATGCCTTTGTTCTACCCACCTTCCTGATTAATGCCATTATTTCCCCACAAACCCACCAAAATCATGCCATTATTAAAAAAAAAAAGCCAATCAATGAGTGGAATGTACCCCTTAAGCAGTTGCATGTGCTCAGACCACTATAAACTTTTAAATTTGTTTTTGATAAATTAAGAAAGTGGGGATTTATGAGCATAACTCTTCTCTTGTAAGTAAAACATACATGTATTCATAAGTAAAACTTACATGTATACATTGTGATGATGTGTGTGCACTCAAATTGTGCATGATTAAACTTGAGATATTCCGTACAATTCAATATTGTGTAGTTAAAATAAATGCAGTAGACTTTTACGATACATCTGGGTGTGCCATAAAGGAGTTCTTTATATTAATTGTTTTTATCCAAATCTTGAGTTTTATTTTATTGGATTTATCCACAATTTTTATTTAAAGATGATAGTTTAAATGAGAATCTCTAGTATGATTTCATGGGACTTCCCACAGCACCGAGAAAACTTTTAATCCTTTTAAATATAGATTATCAATGCTTCAGAATGCTTTGGCAATCTACTACATAGAAATACTGAAATATTCAAATATTGTTTTGGAATGGAACTATTGTCCATAATTTGATGAAGCATGCAATTTCTTGCAGGTCTCCTTCACCAGAACCCATCTATAATAACGAGGGGAAGAGGCTAAACACAAGGGAATACCGCACACGTAAGAAGCTGGAGGATGATCGCCACAATTGTATTACGAGGATGATGAGCATTAATGCTGATTATAAGCCGCCTGCCGATTACAAGTGAGTTGACCTAGCAATGATATTTTTAAAGAATGTTATTTATTTTTTTTACTGCTACTTTCCCATGGAACCATACTTGAACTGGTTGGGATGCTTCTTGCATGGTCAGTGTTCAATCCCCGGTGGTCCAAGTGGTTGGGCACCATTCCTTCACTCCGTCCTCGTATCGCAGTTCCATGTCCTAATAGTGACTATGCACTTGGATTGGTCAGTACAGCGACAGCCTCGCTTCTTTTGGAGCTGATGTTTGCTCCCCACAGATGGAAAGAACAGTGTTATATAGGTGCAGGATTTCAAGTCTGGATCTGTTACGGTTTTGTTAGTGGTTTTTCTTCCTCTACAGGAGGAAGTTATACCAAAAAGTTATACAGTTTATAACTTGTATAACTTTTGGTATACAACTTACACCAAAAGTTGTAAAACTTTGCAACTAGATTAGTACTGTACCAGAATTGATTGGCTTTCAGGTCAGGTTAAATGAACTGAATCTTAGTTCTAGAGAAGAGGAGATATAATTGCTACATTTAAGATAATCAGAGGAATTGGTAAAATGGACAAGAAAAAAAAAAAGGGTTATTTAACTCAAGATAACATCAGTGGAAGCTGGTCAGTGAAATGTCTGGAAAGACTCATACCTTGAATGGATTGTGAAGTTGAGTGCAATGAAAGAGGTCGTTAAGCTATTTCCATCCACAACTTCGAGAACAGATATGACCTACTTTCTTTAGTATATTTCCAATTAAAACCTATTAAAATAAGTCTACATGATTCCTAGCAAAGTAAATCCTAACCTATTCTAAAGGAAAATAGTTACTCCTTTGGTCTCCACTGTTCAGTAGTTTATTTAATATTCCTCTTTGAACCTATTGTTTTGTTTGTGATGCATCTTGTTGTCACTTAATATGAGAATATTCCCTTGCCTAATTTGCCTTTTTTCATATGGTTTTAATGTCGTCGTCCTTCATATGTGCCATTACAACAGTTTGGCTGTTTTTTGGTACTAATATATTCTCAGATTGCTGATGTTGCTCTTGTCTTGGGGTATAATTAATTGTTGGCATCTTCAGCTCTACCATTTTGATTTTGTTCTTTCTACTTCTGACCTTTTTTCCTGGATGAGTTAGCCTTATGCTCCTTGTCTATCTTCTTCCTTTATGGGATGAATTGTTTGGCTGCATTTGTAAACAAATTTCAGGGAAAGGGTATGTGTATTTTTAAGTGTTCCATAATTTTGTATAATGGAATGGAATAGGAAGGATTTGTATTTTTAAAAATGGCATTTGTTTTGTAAGATAAAATGGCATGGGTGACCAAGGATTCTTTCCTCATTGGCTAAAATAAAAAAAAAAAGTACTGTACATGGAATTTATTTATTTACAGACCACCAGTCGTGAAAGTGTCGGACAAGGTAATGATTCCCCAAGAAGAGCATCCGGATATCAACTTTGTTGGGCTTTTGATTGGTCCTCGTGGAAACACTCTCAAGGCGATGGAGAAGGACACGGGGGCAAAAATAATAATTCGAGGCAAAGGATCTGTAAAGGAGGGCAAGGTAGATATATATATATATTAATGCGTGTGCAGAGAATAAGTCACAATGTATCTGAAACAAATAACCTAAACCACACACAGGAAAAGAAAGCTAAGTGATGCTGTTTTGGTCCATCCTGGGCCCTCGCCAAGTTGTGATGCAACTTGATGAGTGTCCAGGATGGACTAAAATGCCTTTACTTTCCTTTCTTGTCACCTGTGGGGGATGGGTTATTAAAGTGTGTACATGTAATGGGGCTTCTTGACAGGAGTGTTTTATTACAGTACTGGTACATTGGTATATTTTTCCCAGATAATATTATTGATTGTTTTGCCACTTCAGTTCTGGATCATATCCAGAGAACGACTAGACATAAAGCACAGCGTGCTGTTGAAATTTAGTGTAACCCCTAAAGGCCATATTTTTGTTTTTCTGTTGGTTCTGTCTTTGTACATTGATCCCTGCACTGGATATATAAAAAATTTGGCCAACTCAATCATACCAGTTTAAATGGCAGACCCAGAAATAGGAATGACTTTCAAAACCCCAACCAGGTCACAAAACACCCCTAGAATATAAACAAACTAGAGCCACATTGAGGTCATAGAATAAGAGATGATGGTGGAATTCATGGAGACTCATGGAATTCAATATTTATAAAGAAATGCAAAGTGCCGGTAGCACAGGCACTCAGTATAGTGTGGAGGAAGAGCTTGGACACGGGGGAGATACCAGATGCACTTAAAGTAGCAGACATAGCCCCTCTACACAAGGGAGGGAGCAAAGCATTGGCAAAGAATTATAGACCAGTTGCACTAACATCGCACATAATACAAGTATTTGAGAGAGTGATTAGGAGTCAGGTCACCAATTTCATGGAGACCAATGACCTTCACAACCCAGGCCAACATGGATTTCGAGCAGGAAGATCGTGCCTCTCACAGCTACTTGAGCACTACGATAAAGTCACTGAGGCATTAGAAGAAAAACAGAATGCTGATGTGATATACACGGACTTCGCAAAGGCTTTCGATAAATGTGACCATGGCGTGATAGCACACAAAATGAAGTCAATGGGAATAACCGGTAAAGTAGGACGCTGGATACTCAGTTTTCTGTCAAACAGGACTCAGCGAGTAACGGTCAACCATATAAAATCTAGTCCAAGTGCAGTTAAAAGCTCTGTACCTCAGGGTACAGTCCTTGCACCGCTGCTTTTCCTTATTCTCATATCAGATATAGACAAAAATACAAGTCACAGCTTCGTATCATCCTTTGCAGACGACACAAAAATCAGTATGAAAATTACCTCGGCTGAAGACATTGAAAAACTTCAAGCTGATATTAATAAAGTTTTCGACTGGGCATCAGAAAATAATATGATGTTTAACAGTGACAAATTCCAGGTACTCAGGTACGGTAAAAATGAGGACCTTAAACATAATACAAGGTACAAAACACAATCAAATGTGCCCATAGTAGGAAAACAGCATGTAAAGGATTTGGGAATAATGATGTCTGACGACCTAACGTTTAGGGAGCATAACCAAGCAAATATTGCGACAGCCAGAAAAATGATAGGATGGATTACGAGAACTTTCAAATCCAGGGATCCCATCACAATGCTTGTACTCTTCGTCACTTGTGCTGTCCCGTCTTGAGTACTGTTCAGTACTCACTTCCCCCTTCAGAGCAGGAGAGATTGCTGAAATAGAGGGAATACAGAGAACATATACAGCACGTATAGACGCGATAAAGCACCTAAATTATTGGGATCGTCTCAAAGCTCTCCAAATGTACTCACTAGAAAGAAGACGAGAGATATATCAAATAATATACACCTGGAAGATACTGGAGGGCCAGATCCCAAATCTACACAGTAAAATAACAACGTACTGGAGTGAACGATATAGAAGAAAATGCAGAATAGAACCAGTGAAGAGCAGGGGTGCCATAGGCACAATCAGAGAACACTGTATAAACATCAGAGGTCCGCGGTTGTTCAACGTCCTCCCAGCAAGCATAAGAAATATTGCCGGAACAACCGTGGACATCTTCAAGAGGAAACTAGATTTATTCCTCCAAGGAGTTCCGAACCAGCCGGGCTGTGGTGGGTATGTGGGCCTGCGGGCCGCTCCAAGCAACAGCCTAGTGGACCAAACTCTCACAAGTCAAGCCTGGCCTCGGGCCGGGCTTGGGGAGTAGAAGAACTCCCAGAACCCCATCAACCAGGTATCAACCAGGTGGATACCAAAATCAATAGTAGTTTCGAACCTTCGTATGATCGTTATAGGGAAGATGGGATATCGTAATCATAGTTCTCATCCTGTACTTAATAGAGAGAATATTGTTTGCCCATGTGGCCCACGTTGCTAACCACAGCTCTAGTATGTACCCTGGGTACTGTGTGGCCAGCTCCAGCATATTCTACTAGGAAGTAGACTTGAAATTTATTACCAGTTATGAAGAATGTTTTTAATACTTGTCCACTTTGACAAGTATTGACAAGTATTTTGTCCTACCTTGTTGGTAGGACAAAGGCCTCCTATCTTGAGTTTGGATCTCCAATGATTCAAATGAGTGAAACTTACCAATTATATTACCTGCTGATTTTATCTTTGTGGGTTAAGTGACATTTCTTCTTAAAAGATGATATTAGAAGCATATTCTTCATACTGTATTCTAAAATTTAATCTTGTGATGTAATTTGGTTTGTCAGGTTGGACGCAAGGATGGTGGGCCGATGCCGGGAGAAGACGAACCTTTGCATGCCTACGTTACTGCCAGCAACCCTGAGAGTGTCAAGAAGGCTGTTGACCGGGTAAGTTTTGCTAGCTCTAGTGCTATATTACGTGGCATGCATAACGCAAGCCAGGTTGTGAATGACTTGCTACCTCTGCTGTCAGTAGATACCTCTTAAACTCAGACTCAAATGGGCTTCTGAAAAAACCTTGAATTTCTTTGGTAAGATTATAATGGAAATGGATCTCTTTTTAAAACGTAATTGAAAATATGAAAATGGTTCTCGTAGAATCTTAAAAATATATTTGTATTGATTTTTTATCAATACCCAGTTATTTATTATTAAATACATGCCCACACAATCCTCATGATGCACGAAATACACAATAAGCTGGTCACATCCTTCACAAAGACAATGATGACATTGAGATTGAATTAGTAATAAAATATTACTGTACAATGCTTTTTTTTACATTGAAGAAAAATTTTATTTACAATATACCATACTTCTGGGCTCTTAAGAAAACTTGTACGTTATAGTTTTGAACCTATGTTATGGTGATTGAGCCTGGCCCCTGGCCAGACTTTGGAAGTAGAAGAACATCTAGAACCCTCTCCAGGTAAACTCATCAGACCAGACCAAAATTGGAATAAGTAGCAATAGTTTGGTGTATCCAAATGAAGAAACTATGAAGTCAGAAAGTGTGCAGTAGGTCATGCTATCAAATGTGTGGGTTCTATAGCACAGTGGTCTACAGTTGATGGATATGAGCTCAGTTCCTGGCGGGTCAGAAAAATTGAAGCATGTTTCTTTTATCTTTATGACGTTCTTTCATCTAGCAGTAAAATAGGGGCCTGGGAGTTAGTGAGCTGTTGTGCATATCTTGGGGTGTTGTACCCGCCTAGTTGTGCTTGCGGGGATTGAGCTTTTGCTCTTTGGTCAGTATCAGTATTTGGTCTGTTGTGTGTGTCTTGGGGGTGTTGTGTGTCAACTCCCACCACAGGTGGGAGTCAGGTGGGAGCTAACCCCCCCCCCAACCCAGGGGTAGTGGGGGCTTGATATCCTGTAGGCTTCGTGTCCCCAACAACTGGGATTAAATGGGTGCAGATGATGTCACAATAACGTGGCTGAAGAATGCTGACCAAACCACACACTAGAAGATGAAAAGACGACAATGTTTTGGTCCGTCCTGGATTGAGATATGGACCATTATCAAGTCATTATCACAATGGACTTGATAATGATCCAGAATGGACCGAAGCGTCGTCGTCTCTTCATCTTCTGGTGTGTAGTTTGGTCAACAATTAAATGGGTCTTGAATGAAAAGTTTGAGATTTCATTAAATTAAGAAAATTGCAATGGAAGGTACTCACTTTCCACACATTTGATATATTTACTCAAAAGCCATTTTTCACAATTACATACATCGTTGTGAAGTGTCTTTCAGTCAATAAAAATTCTGCTTAAAATTTCTTTTGTATTTTGCCATTTTCCTTTGATGTCTGTTGAACCTGTATGTTGTTTTAACTGGGCAGAGCCATGAATTGTTTAATATATTACTACTTCTAAAGCCAACTACTTGGACAGGACAGTAGAGTGACAGTCTTGCCTCTAACAGTTCAGCATTCAATCCCCAACTGTCCAAAAGGTTGGGCACCATTTCTTCCCTCTGTCTACCCTGACCCCTTCCAAGTGCTATATAGGCAGAATGGCTTAGCACTTTCTCCTACTAATTACCT
>WNGS01001312.1:50016877-50036252 GCA_020271785.1 Procambarus virginalis
AGGTAAAGTAACCTTCGACAAACCGTCCGACTTCTATTCCCATCAAGTGCCACCAGGGCTTCCTGTCCCCATTAAGGCCACTAAGGCTTCCTGTCCCCATCAACAGGCCACTAGGGCTTCCTGTCCCAATCAGGCCACTAGGGCTTTCCTGTCCCATCAAGGCCATTATGGATGGTTGCCCTCAAGTCAGTCATGTAAGCAGCTAAATTCTTATCGAGGTAATTATATTTATCGTTACTGGTATATTTTGTGTATCCATTTTCTTACTTGGGGACCCTAGCCATCTTTGAAGATGTGAGGTGGCTTAAAACCGTGATAGAAGAGTAGTTCGTGCAGTCGACTCAACTGATTGGCCTCTAGTTAATTCCTGGGCAGGGTGTCCTTACACCTGATGCTTCTGTTCACCCGCAGTAAATAGGTTACCCAGGATATTAGCAACTGCTGAGATTGCAGCCTGGAGAAGGTCAGTCACTGGCCAATGGAGTCCTGGATAAGCTTAATAGGCTTCCAGTCCCCAAGTTTGGGGAAACAGTTGATGAAACAGGTTCCATTAAACTTATAATATTCTGGTGTTTATCGGTTCCCTTACCTTGACATTATTACTATCAATATTACTATTATACAGTAATATACAATATTTCAGATAGAAATTAAGCCCTTATTGGTTAAATAAAAGAAAATGTGTACTGTATTCTATAAATATAATATTGTAAAGATTTAAAAAATTAGAACAATAAAGCTCACATTAAATTTGAAATGATACTTCTTGACCTGTGTGTTTGTATACATTGACGTTTCTTTGTATTTTTGTCTTGTACTACGTGCTTGCTGAACCAATAACAAATTACTTTACCAATGTTTTAATGTTTTAAACTCTCGTTTCAAGCCTCTCTACACTTGACAGTAGACCGAGGAAGGAGTCTGTATTTTACTGTCCCTCAATGGAGGAAAGTTTCTCAAGAAAACAAGATGCCAAAGCTATGTAAGAAAATATGTGCCTGTCTTTTAACCTGCTTGAATTAAGACTCCGGTACTAGTCCAGATTTCATGTCATCACTGAGGAGATTGCCAAACTTTAATCCTCAATGGCTAAATTGCAATTCAATATAATACAAATCAATAGTGAACAAATGATTTTAATTCAAATAATGTAATGTAATACTGTATTGTAAAATACAGTTTACATCTATAATATAAATTATAGCTGAATCAAGAATAACGGTAACCATTAGAAAATGTAATTAATGTATCAGGAAAAGTTAATTATACAATGTACAGTACACTTAATTTTCATTGGCAATTTTACTTTTTAAAGGCAAAAATCTTCAGCTTGTTTGGTATGACTTGTGTAGCCATTATTAATGAGATCAATTTGTATGCAAATTAGCCACAGTAATAAGTCCAGCACTGAATATTTGAAATATAGATGTGGTAATGTTACCTAATGGAATGCATCCATAAACTCATTACAGTACAAGCAAACATCTCTATATTTTAATGTGTGCTTTTTCTTGGCTTTTATTTTTGTATCATTACCTGTAATCCCAGACCACTGAATTTGTCACCATAAATACCTGGAAAGTTCAGAAAATGTTACAATGACGTGACAACCCACATATACAAATGAAAGTGACAATGTTTCGGTCTGTCTTAGACCTTTATCACGTCACGACTTGATAAGGGTCCAAGATGGACCAAAATCATCACTTATTTAATATGCTTGGGTTGGGTTACCTAGTAAGCCTTTTAATGATACAGAAATTAGAAATCATACTCAGAAACATAAACCAATAGTTTAGCTATGGCGGATCCACTGTATTTTCCCTGCTGATATAATTGCATATTGAGGGCTAGCTGTATCTCCTGGGGACCCGATACTGACTTTACAAGAGATATGACTGCCTGATTAAATGAGGTTCGTTTGAGGTAGAAAAACTGTCTGGTGGCAGCTTCAACTCCTACTGGAGCCCTAGCAGACTCCAACTCCAGCTCGAATTGCACTGTGGTGGACGACCACAGTGGCCCCCGCATGGTAAAGAGGTCCACCTGCCCCGACGATGGTAAGGTCAAGTTGCTGACCAGTGGCAGGAAGTTGTAGGAGTAGCTGACTGGCTTACGGTGACAGGCCTCATCATCTTCGAGGCAGTACAGGGAGACCTTCTTGCATCGGCTGCAACAAGCATGAGAAATCTGCAGACAACACCTCAGGAGAATGTAAAGATGGCTACTTAAAAATCAAGCGTTGAATGTAATGAAATGCCCTATTCTGGAGGGCCCTCGGCAGCTCCCTGTACCTACCGAGGGCCTCCCAAAAAACACTGGCTATAAATCAAGCCATTTAATACCTCAGAAATGATGAATTTTTATTGGTATATACATCATATACTTTTGTTTTTTCCTGTGAAGGAATTTAATGTTATCGTGTGCAAAATTAATTCAAACTTTAGATTAAGTTGCAGATTTCTCAATATGGTTAAATGCTATGGCATTAGTACTTTTTAGGCCAACTATAATATAGTAGTATAAATAACTTATGAGCAGAAAAAGGTAATCAAGCTAGCAAATATTAATTATGCAGTACACACAAGTTGGGTGTTCATTAATCCTTAAACAGCTCAGCTAATTAAGTCCTATGTCTTGGTAGGCATGACCAAAAATAGTTCACAAAACTAAAATCTCACATTTTGAGTCATGCACAGGAAGTAATTATAGAAAATTACTTGAGCCATGTAAGGGTTAATGTTGACACTTAAATTATTTGTAATAAGCCAAGATGCTGTATAAAATGAAAGTAATGCAATGTAAGTTAATCATTATTTACAAGATAAGAAAATATTGAGGCTGAATGATAGGATCGAACTCTCGTTCCTGGACTCCTCGGGCATGTGCATTTTTCCGACGGAATCACATGACCTATTTTCTGGCAAATACTTCATGTTCTTGTGATTTCAGTGTGCATTTACAAGATACCCTGAACAAGGATCAAGTTGGTATCTTGATATACATTTTGTTTTTATAATTTTGAAAATTTAAGTTTGAAAATTACTTTAATCAGGTTTAAGTAATTCATAATGAAAAGTGGTTCTCAATGGACACGGCACAGCTAGAAAGTTACTACCAGCAGATAGTTGTAAATTGATTGATACCAGCCATTATTTATGTCCATTACGTGTAAGATTACAACATTAGTTGTAGGTAGAGTACTCACTTTTTATGTTTGGTGTCACGGATGTAATTATTAGGGCAATTGATGGTGTTGCACTTGTATCCTCCATGTGTATTAACGCAATGATCGTTTTCTTCTCGGCAAACATTACCCGTTTCACACTCGTTGATGTCTGCAATAATATCAGTATTAATTATATTTTATTTATAAATACATAGGAACATGTTACACCCAGTGGGCATGGATGGCTGAAAGCAACCAATGTTACATAATAAACTGTAACATCAGTCTTTTTCAACCAATAATATTCACTGGGCAGTGGTTACATTGTAGGTACAATTATACATTGTATAAAACCACTAATTATATACAGCATTTTAGGTTGTGCATAAAATATTTTTGTTAATATAACCATGGCAAATTAGGTATTGTTGATAGAAATGTGTGGCTTTGCCATGCTCATAATTTTTGTATCATTATTCTTTTGTATTAATTTCATGCAACATCAAGAATGAATCATCATACTGTCATCTTGAAAATGGACAATGTAGCTCAATGTACTGAAGGGCATTGAGCAGCGATGATTATAGTGGGGTATGTGGGTGTACTGGGTATACCAACATCTCAATTTCCAGTTTTTTAGGTTCAATTTCTGTACTAACAGACATTAGGTATCTTTGGTCAAGTTTCTACCAATTAAAATTACCCGTTATAATTTTAGATGGACCCCTTGTGATCCCTGAACATAAATTCTGGATAAATACAGAACTTACTTCCCAAAACCAGCATACTGTATATAGGGGTACCTCGGTTTAAGAATTTAATCCGTTCCTGGAGACAGTTCATAACCCGAAAATTTGTAAACCGAAGCGAATTTTCCCATAAGAAATAATGGGAAATGAATTAATCCATTCCCAACTCCCCAAAAACTTCACTTCAAAGTAAATTTTATATCTAATTCACCCAAATCTTCACTACAAAAGTATGTTCAAGTTATTACTTACCCTTGCTGATGACTTCTGTTGGCGTGGGGAGGAGGAGAGGTGTTACTGTTTGGAAGGAGAGTCCCCCTTCCATCATAACATTAGGCAGTGAAGATTTCTCTGGAGTGCATTCTCTGGCACGTTTTGCCTGCATACCACTAGGTCCTGGTTGTGGCTCACTGCTTGATTTTCTCACAAGGAAATGTTCCATTAAAGATTGTTTTTCCTTTCTTTGCAACACTTGTCTATAATGAGGCATCACATTGTCATTGAAAAGATTAATGCAACGGCCTACTACAGCTTTCTCTGGGCGAGTTGTTTCAATAAAGTTTGCATTTCTTCCCACATCTTACACCACTTCCTAATTGTTGAGGGACATTATCTACTGCCTCATCCTCCTCTGAAGAAATATCCTCAGCTGCCTCTTGTTGTTGCTGCTTCTTTTGAAGGGCCCGGAGTTCTTCGGTGGTCAGTTCTTCGTTGTGTTCTTCCATCAACTCCTCCACATCAGCACCATCCAATTCTAAGCCCATTTTCCGGTCCAGAGTAACAATTTTCTCAACAATAGGCACTTCATTTGCAGGTTCAAACCCCTCAAAGCCTAGTTCTGACACACATTCAAGCCAGAATTTTCTCCAGCCAGTGATCAGGGTTCTTTGAGTCATTTCTTGCCAGGCTTTATCAACGAGTTTTAAAGCACTACAAATGTTAGTGTTTTTTACAGAACTCTTTGATGCCACAACACTCACCCCTCAGTCACTTCAAAACATTTCCGGAAAAGTTCCCTTTCATAAAGTTTCTTAAAATTCGCTATGATTTTCCGGTCCATAGGCTGAATTAGAAGAGTGGTGTTAGAAGGAAGGAACTTTATTGTGAGAAAATTAAATTTGTTCAACAATGCATCTTCCAAGCCTGGAGGATGAGCAAGAGCATTGTTGAGGAGAAGCAGGGCCTTGAGTGGCAAACTTTTCTCCTGCAGATATTTTTGTACGGCAGGGCACACCACACCATTCACCCACTCTGTAAAAAAAAATCCTAGTCACCCATGCCTTATCATTAGCCCTCCACATCACACATTTGTTTTTTTCTGCACACTATATTTTTGAAAACCCTTGGATTTTCAGAATGATACACAAGGGTTTAATTTTCAAATCGCCACTTGCATCTCCACACAGCACAAGCGTAAACCTATCTTTCATAGGCTGGTGTCAGGGCAATGATTTTTCTTCCTTGGTAATGTATGTCCTCTTAGGCAATCTTTTTTTCCAGAACAGTCCTGTCTCATCACAATTCAACACTTGTTGCGGTAGATATCCCTCAGCCTCTACAAAATCTTTAAATTCTTCAATAGATCTTTCAGCCGCTGGTTTGTCTGAGCTGGCAGCCTGCCCATGCCTCACAACACTATGAATACCACTTCTTTTTTAAAATTTTTCAAACCATCCCCTGCTTGCCTTAAAGTCTTTTGTATCTGCACTCGTTCCAGGGGTTTTCTTTACAAGGTCTTCATGCAATACCCTGGCTTTCTCACAAATGATGGCCTCTGAAACGCTATCACCTGCTAACTCCTTGATGTGTATCCAAATTAATAAGAACTTTTCCACATCTTCAAGTATTTGTGTTCTTTGTTTCGTGATTGTTGATACTCCCTTTGCCACTTTAGCACTCAAAATGTCCTTTTTCTGGGCAAGTACAGTGCATATCGTTGACATGGATTTGTTGTACTGCCTAGTTAGTTCAACAAGAGTACCATTTTCATGCTTACGAATGATCTCTTGTTTTTCCTCTATGGTCATTCTCACATGTGATTTTTTGCCTTGAACCTTACCACTGGCTTTCTTGGGACCCATGGCAAGATATATAACTTTTATGGATAAATAACAAAAAATCCGAAAAGAAACTGTAAAGCCTTGCGAAGAATTCAGGCAGGATAGTTACTGGGAGCGAGGCACTGGTAAACTGAGGTGCGATCACCGTGCCACCATGCGCTAGGTCGGCAGACCATGTATCAACAAACTTGTATCCTGAGGTAAAGTTCAAATCCTGATTCAAATTTTCCGGACAAATCGGGCTCATAACCCGAAAAGTTTGTAAACAGGAGCCTTCATAAACCGAGGTACCACTGTATATACAGTAGTTCCCAAAACAAGCATATACATAATTTCCAAAACCAGTGTATACCTAGTTCCCAAAACAGTATATTATTTCCTTGCACTCACCTTTACAAGTGCGACCATCAGAAGCTAGATTATAGCCATCAGGACACCTGCATTTGAAGGACCCAGCTGTATTGACACAGATTCCAATACAGAGTCGTCCACGACCCCGATTTTCCTCACACTCGTTTATATCGGTACAAGTTCTACGGAGTAAGTCGAAACATTAAGTATATTGTCACATGAGTAGATAAGGTGCAAAAGGGGCAGACTATTCAGCATCTGTGCTACACGAATGTATGTAAATGAACTGCAGAGAAATAGTTTGTCCAGTATCATTAGTGAACAAATGGAATATGCTAAGCAGCAAAGTGATAGTGACAGACTCCATATACAACAACTGAAGATATGACAAGAATCTAAAAGGCTCAAAAAACCAGTGTTTAATGTAATGAATTGCCATTTTCTGGGTGAGACCCTGAGGCTCCCCTGAGCTTACTAGGCTGACATGCTAATGTCAGACTTTGGCATCAGTCATGTGTGTGGAGTTCTGTGGGCCTACCGGGGACCATGAGCCAGAACCTGGCCCCCCTCAGAGAGGCAAGGGGACCAATGGCCTATAGAAACCCCCGTGTGGTTGGAAGCATTCTATGTCTGCCATCGACCGGGTCAGGCACCCAGAAAGGTAAGCATCCCAAAACAAACCCCTAATCTGGTGAAATTATTGCTACCACAAGCCGAACAATGGATAGAACTCTCCTAAAAGAAATGAGCAAACACGTCATGCTCATGTGCTTGTTTCTTTTAGGGAAGATCTACCACTTGTTCGTTTGTGGTAGCAATAATTTCCCCAGAATAGGGATTTGTTTTGGGGATGCTTACCTTCTGGGTGCCTGACCCAGTCGATGGCAGACATGGAATGCTCCACCCAACACGGGGATTTCTATAGGCCATTGCTCCCCATGCCTCTCTGATGGGGGGCCAGGTTTGGCTCATGGTCCCCAGTAGGCCCACAGAACTCCATACACATGACTGATGCCAAAGTCTGACATTAGCATATCAGCCTAGCAAGCTACGGGGAGCCAAAGGGACTCCCCCCCCCCCCCCCAGAAAACTTCACTACCAGTACTTAGGAAGCCACTGAAGGGCGCCCTCCCAGAAAAAAAAAAGAGCAAACAATTTCATAGTATATTTTACCTGTTTATCTCTGGCAAGGATGTGGCCAGCCCTACACGTACACCGGTGACTTCCCACAAGTTGTCGCATTTATGATGGCAGATCCCTGAATCTCGGCGCACTCGTCCACTATCTGTCAATAAGCTATTCTCAATACTGATAATAAAATTACTTAGGAAGTATGAATACCAAATGCAGTGAATCACAAATGGGAGTTTGATTATTTTTATTAAATACATTATTATATTCTGGCTAAAGAGGGTCAAAAGTGTAGACAATATAGAGAAACACCAAGGCGAGAGCAATCATTTTTGCAGATATCTTGGGGGCCACCGATCATGGCTTCAGGTTCTCTACGTCTAAGACTTGTGCTTGACTTTTATTAGGAAGCATGTCGTTTTTCGTCCCTCTTTGTCACCTTATGGTCATCTCCTTGTGTACAAGGATTCCACTAAGCTTTTGAGGTTAATCTTTGACACTCGTTTGTCTTGGTCGCCCATATCTCTTACCTCCTAGTTGAATGCTCTAAGGTCCTTACCCTCCTTAAGGTATTGTCCCATACTTCTTGGGGAGCGGATAGGCGCACTTTCCTTGCTTTACATTCCTCTCTCGTTCTGTCTAAACTCGATTATGGTTGCCCTGCTTACTCGTCTGCTTCTCCTTCTACTCTTTGCCGTTCTGATGATTTGCACTATACTGGGTTGCGCCTCAGTTCTGGTGCCTTTCATTCGACTCCTGCCCTCAGCTTGTATGGTGACACTGGCTTCTTATCTCTCCAGGACCGCTGTGATCGCTACTGTCTTCGCTATCTTGCGCGGTCCTTGCAACATCCTTCCTCTCGCCTCTGTCGTGCTTTAACTTTTACCCCTCTTGTGGTTTCGGTTCCTCTTCACCACCTCCCTCTTTCTGTCCGGTTATCTCGCTTAAAGGATTCTCTTAATGTTCGTATTTCTAATATTTCTCCTCGTATGATTCTGTCCTTGCCCCCGTGGAGAGTCCCCCTTCCGAAGTTTTGTACATCCTTGACCCGCATCACTAAAGCTTTTACCCCTCCTACGGTTCTGAAACGCCTTTTCCTTGGGTACTTTTCTTCACACTCCTGCTCCGTTTGCATCTTCACCGATGGGTCTAAGTCTGCGGACGGTGTAGGCTACTCTGTTTTTCCTGACCGCACTTATATGTGTCGCCTACCTCCGGAGACTAGCATCTTCACAGCAGAACTTTATGCTATTCTCTATGCTCTTCGTCTCCTGCTTTCTCGTTGTCAGTCTTCCTTTGTAGTTGTTGTTGACTCTCGTAGTGCCCTCATGGCTCTCGTGTCCTTTAATCCAGTGGTCGTCGAGATTCAGTATTGGCTGTTTCTTATTTCCAGTAAATTTAAGTCAGTTGAGTTGTGCTGGATTCCCAGCCATATTGGTGTCTCTTTATTCAAACGCTGCCGTTAGGGAAGCTGTCCGCTCTTGTCCCATCTCCTGTAAAGGTATTCCTTATTCCGACTTTTACCCAGTTATTCATTCCATCATCCTTACCCGTTGGCAGGATTGTTGGTCTTCTGTTACTGGTAACAAACAGTTGTGATTCAGGGCTGCAGACCACCGCTATAAGATCCACTTCAATCGTCTCGGCATTCACAGACTATCTAGACTATTACATAAAGAGAGTCCTACATAGAACATCACAATTCACACCAACTTTTGCTGTACTGTAATATTTAAGTTTAGATTACGTATCAATAGAAATGTGTATCTTCTCACCTAGGCTGCAGACCACCGCTATAAGATCCACTTCAATCGTCTCGGCATTCACAGACTATCTAGACTATTACATAAAAAGAGTCCTACATAGAACATCACAATTCACACCAACTTTTGCTGTACTGTAATATTTAAGTTTAGATTACGTATCAATAGAAATGTGTATCTTCTCACCTAGGCATGTTCGGCCATCGTTTGACTGCTTGAAGCCTGCCTTGCAATTGCAGTGATAGGAGCCTTCTGTATTCTCACAGACTGCATTATTTGAACATACCTTGAAAAAGATACAAATGTAAAACTTATACTGTATTAAAAAAAATACCATACAGTATTTGCCAGAGGATAGGACACATGTTTTTGGTCCACCACCAACTGAATATATGTATTTTATTTACATGCACAAAATCATGTTTGCCGCTTCAAAGCCCCCTTGAAAAAACTCTCATACTGTCTGATGAAAGATACTAATAATTTTTTCTCTAGAAAATATTGTAAATTAAGGTGTATTATATATACCAGCAAATACAGCACACAAGCTTGAGTAACAAAATACTGGGTAAACTGGGCAAAAGTAAATGCATTTAAGGTCTTTTTGAGAAAGAACGTAGTTACCTGTTCGTGTTTCCTAGCCATCTGGTGGTATGTGACAACCTAGGCTTTACCGTAAACCAGGCTGCAGGGAGGTTGATCCTAGCAACCAACAAAAGGTAAGTGTCTTTCCATAAGCTATTATCATGACTGCAGACATCTTTTCCGGTTGGTTTCAAGAATTTATAAACCTAACTCTGTTTCACTCATTACCACTACCTTGTTTTTAATAGATATGGTTTTCTGTTATCGAGCTCCACTACAGATATACTGACCAACCACCACCTAGGGAGATGCTGTAACTGACTACTTGGTGTGTACAGTAGTAGTAGTTAATGATGTGTAACTGTTGAAAATTCCAAACTAAATCTATTATTATTACCTTGAGGTGGTTCTCATGATAAATGCCCCCCAGCCCCCCTTGGCCAGGCCTCCTGGTAGGTGGTCTGGTTAACCAGGCAGTTAGATGCCGCTGCTGGCAAAGTAACCTTTAGATTACCTTGAGATGATTTTGAGGATCAATGTCCCTGCAGCTCTGTTGCCAACTAGACCTTTCATAACTAACATAATCAAAAATTATAATTATTAAGAGAGAAAATGAGCTAAATTTGTATACAATACCTACACATCAGGAAAATTGCTTGTAGCTAGGGAATAAATTCACATGTAATGTAATAATGCACGATGGAACATTTCATTATGGAGGCAGCAAGAAGACATTAACAAAATTCTGGACCAAATTGGTATATCTACACAATTCTCAATTACTTATTACTGTCTGATAAAAAGTAATTAATAAATCAATATATTCCCCCCAATTGAGGTACTGTACTGTTCTCTCAACAGATTTCATAATAGGAAGGATAATTATCATAATTACTTCCACTGCTTCCTAGAAGCAAGATGTTACCATAACAAGGTTATTTAAATATCCATTAGCACACATTGCTTGCAAAAATTAAATCAAATCAAATAATTGAACAAAAATATTTGGAAATACTATAAATGACCAGTAAATTGTTGGTAATACAGTATTAATACTAAATGCAGCAGTAATTAATGTAAATAATTTAAGTTTGATACGTACACTTCCATAGTAGGCTTCACATTCATTAATGTCTTGACACTTCCGTAAGCTGTTAAGCCTAAATCCTGTTGGACACTGACAAATGTACCCACCTTGACGATTAGAACACACTTGGTTGCCCGTACACTGGTGGGTGCCATCGGCACATTCATCAACATCTATACAAAGCAAAAAATAAAAACATATTGACAAAATAGTTTAATGACAATTATAGATAACAAAAAATGCCTGTCTTTCATTTATCATAAACAAATACCTGATAAAAACTTCACAAAGGCCAGAAATTTAATTTCTTTATCAAAATGTGTCCATACCTATGCATTGACTTCCAAACTCATTCATCTTGTAGCCAGCTCCGCAGTTAAGGAGAGGGAGACACGTGTATGATCCATGTATATTAATACATTGTTCATTACGCTCGCAGGGTGTTCCCTCGGCGCATTCATTTATATCTACGGAAGAAAAAAAAATGAGCAAAATAGGACTACAGACATTAGACAATTACAATTGTATTAGACAATTACAGTACAGTACTGTACAATATTACAATTAAAGCCTTATATCAAAGCTAGAAGATAGAAGAAAAAAAAGAGGCGATATGATAACCACTTACAAACTAATAACAGGAATCGACCAAACTGACAAAGAGGAATTCCTGATGCAGTACCAGCAACTTCAAGAACAAGAAGTCACAAATTCAAGCTAAGGAAACAAAAGTGCCGACAAAATATATTAGAACGTTTTCTTTTGCAAACAGAATGGTAAATAGTTGGAACAAGTTAAGTGAGAAGGTGGTGAAGGCCAAAACAATCGGTAGTTTCATAGCATTATGTGACAGTGCTGGGAAGACGGGACACCACGGCATATCTTCCATCTTGTAACTACACTTAGGTAATTACAGTTGAAGATGGTTAGAATAATCATAAGCGAGAAGGCAGTGGGTGCCAAACCACCAGTAATTTGAGCATAATATAACAAGAGTACTGGGAAGATGGGACAGTTACAAGATGAGAGCATGGCTATTATCTTGTAACAACAATACTCTTGCATAACTGCACTTACACCTATGGCCCCTCTGGAGTGTATACAACTATTCTCTCCAAGTCTTGACCCAAGTGTAAATAGTGTATTTTGTAGTAGAATTATCCTTACATAAATTTACATGTACTATACAGCATTTTTTATTTTTGGATGCCTAAACTGTTTTTAATCAATTTTAATTAAATTTCTGTATAATTATCCAAAATCCAGCAGTGAATGCAATCAAATGGCTCTGTGGTGGGAAGTCTAGAATCCTCCCTGACCTAGCCATCTCCAAGAACAACATCTACTTACCTTGGCAGAATCCACCAATAGGCTTAAAGCCTACATTGCAGGTAAGATTGACACAGAGGCCCTCATCATTAAGTATTCGATTTGGAGGGCAAGTCTTTCTCATGCATCGAAAAGATCCCTTTATATTCACACACTGAAACCTGGGACCCAGCTGGCCACAGTCATGAGTCTTCAGTTTGCATTCATCATTATCTGCCATGCATAAGATTAATGGTTAACAGTAGAATGTATACTCGAGTAGATGCAAATAATTAAGAAGTATAAGCAAAGGTTTGCGTATAATTAGTATTTTGCCATGGGCCTAGGTTAACTTTCTTACATACATATATACAGCATTTGTATAAAAACTGGACAATAACAACCAAAATCAACGTGATAATGGCATTACGCTGGAAATCAACACATGATGATGATACTGCATTTTTAACGGTTACCAGAAATATAAGAATGGTTTACCTTGCTTTCCTGTTCTAGATGACAGGAAGCCTATTATCCAGGACCCCCTTTGGCTAACTGGCCTTTCCCAGGATGAAACCCACAACATTTGCCTAACTCCTAAGAACTGATTTATGGCCAAGTGAACAGAGGCATCAGGTGAAAGAAAATGTGCCAAAATGCCTGTGTCCCACTGCAAAATTCAAGCCCTGGACTTTTAAGTCATAAACTGGCTGCACTGACCACTGTGCTACAGGACTCATTAATGGACTTAACAGACAACTTTACTCAAAAATGTTTGTTTGAATCCTAAATGACTAGAAATTCAGTTGTGAAAGGATACTGTATAGGAACTTTAAAACTTTTAAACTACGTTGAAAATTCTCAGCATAATAATGGCTTTAGGCACTGTGCTCATCTTACTTATGACTCTTCTACTGTTCATGTAATGTATGCATGTATCAGTATCTTGCCTAAATAATTATTTTTATTATTAGAATTATTATTAAAAAGTTATTATTCCTTTGTAACTCTGAAGACATTAGTTATGTTAATTATAAGAGGGTACACATATGCAAAAAATGACATGCAAGTAGATATTAGTTTTAGCTTAAAATCAGATTGTGAGCAGGTGTATATAACAGCGTGGTTGACCAGTCCAACAACCAGGAATTATGACCTAGATGGAGTGAAAGAGCCTTGCTCCCTGGAACCATCTCAAGGTAACCCATTCATCTACATGTTTCATCAGTATTTGGACTATGTTTGAAAATACTACTGTGATTCCAATGAAGTCTCTCTAGTCTCTCTGTCATTATTATATTACAGGCTGTTTGCACTAAACTCTTAAGAGGCAAACAATTACCCGTAAGTCCACTTTTGCTTCCCCGTTTGGCTGTCTGCATTGAACAATTTCTGTACTGTCACCCCATACAGGACGTGAAGAGGGAGAGGGAACGGGTGCAGAATAAACCTTTACTAAAGGCAAAACTTAATTCAACAAACACTATTTTTTTTATCCTGTTACACTGTAGCAACATAAAAACACATTGTGGTTACATTGTCTGTTTACAGGGAAACCGCATTCACCATTTTACTCTTCCAAAAGCATTCACCCTGAAACTGCTTCAATACTCATTCAAAATTATTTTAATATTTGTTATATTCAGGGACTACAGGTAAATAATAATACTGTTTCTTACATAATACAGGTACTGTATTATGCAAGAAACTATTTTTATAGTATATATTATAAATAATTACATCCTATCCACTATACAGTAATATGTACTTAATAATTTTAGCCATTAAATATAGATATTACACACTGATACCTCGGTACTTGAACGGCTCTGAACTCAAACAATTTAGCACTCAAACACTTCACTTGAGAAAAAATGCTTGGTAGTCGACTGTTTGCTTGGCACTTGAATGTATACATGTAACAAATGAGTTGGTTTCCAGTAGCTGTCATTCAGTGCATAACCCCATTAAACTTAGTGAACATGGCATGACTTAGGATAGACTTTCCTGCAACTCACAAAAAAGTAAGAAGTCTAGCTCACCTCCTCTGCAAGCAATGATGTTTTTAGTGCTTCTCAGTCTCTGCTAGGGCATAATACATGCATAATATTATACTTGTTGTGACTGGTGACATTCATTTGCTTAACCTTTATCTTCGAGTTGAGACATTTAAATATTCAACCCCACAATGGGTCACACAGCAATGTAATGTAAATTGTAACAGTGAGCAAAAAGGCCAACACATTTCAGCAATTTGTCTTACCGTCACATACTCCGGTGTTGTGGTTGAGAGTGTAGCCAGTACCACAACCAGCAATGCGGATGCACGCATACGACCCCAGAGTGTTGTCACACCGCTGAGTGTTCGAACACGTATGTATACCAAGCTGACACTCATTTAGGTCTGTAAAGAATGAAGTCTCATTTAAGATAAAAATCTATAATAAATCTATTACAAAGAAAATCATTTAATACTAGATAATTCTGAACAGATGTACTATTACAACATAAATGTATTTTACATATTTTATCTTTAATAAATTCAAAATATTTAAGTTACTTTTATACTGCAAACACAATGTACAGGGGTACCTCGGCTTAAGAGTTTAAGCCGTTCCTGGAGACAGCTCATAATCTGAAAACTTGTAAACTGAAGCTAATTTCCCCATAAGAAATAATGGGAAATGAATTAATCTGTTCCCGACTTCCCAAAAACCTTACTTCAAACTAAATTTTATACCTAATTCATCTAAATCTACACTACAAAAGTATGTTCAAGTTATTACTTACCCTTGCTGATGACTGCTTTTGGCATATGGAAGCTGGTGAGGAGGAGGGAGGAGGAGAGGTGTTACTGTTTGGAAGGGAAGTCCCCTTCCATTATAACATCAGGCAGTGAGGACTTCACTGGTGTGCACTCTCTGGCATGTTTTGCCTGCATACCACTAGGACTTGCTTGTCTTTCTAAGAAACTGTCTAAAGTAAACTTGTTTTTTCCTACATTTTAACACTTGTCCGTAGTAAGACATCACATTGTCATTCAAAAGGTCAATGCATCGGCCTGCTATAGCTTTATCTGGATGAGTTTTTTCAACAAAACTTTGCAGTTCTTCCCATACTTCACACATTTTCTTAATGAAGAAGGGACATCCTCTACTGCCTCTACTCACAATTATTTTCTTAGGTTGAAACTTACCACTGGCTTTCTTGGACCCATGGCAAGATATATAATAACTTATGGTCAAATGGCCAAAAATCAGACAAAAAACTGTAAATCCTTGTGAAAAATTCAGAAAGGATAGTCACTGGGTGCGAGGCACTGGTAAACTGAGGCGCGATCGCCATGCCACCACGCGCTAGTCGGCCTGTATGCGTATCAACATCCCTCGTCTTCCGAGGCACCCTCGTATTCCGATGCAAATTTTCTGAGAAAATCTGCTCATATTCCGAAAAACTCGTATACAGAGGCACTCATATTCCGAGGTACCACTGTACTGCATTTTCCTGCAGATGGGACACACTGTTTTAGTTTACCACCAGCCTAATATGTATTGTATTAACATGCACCAAATCATCTATTTTTCCTAACAAAATTAAAATTACTTTCAACAAATATATGATAAAACATACTATAAAGAAAATACAGCCTTGAGCATGAAATACTTCTTTCTAGTTGGTCCTTGGTTGCTCCCTGTAGCTAGTTCGCCGAGGCAGCTCCATACAGGAAATACATTAGCCCCACAACTCTGTAATGGCCTACCAGAGACAGGAGGATGGGCTGCAGCCCAACCTTCTGTTTTGTAGTACTTATAGTAATGATGAGAACCACAGTATATATACCGACATACAACAAAATTAGAAAGTAGAAATTGGCACTAGTGAGATGGACAAACAGGAAAACTCTAGTCTAATGTTGCAAATATAAACTAAACTGACCTAACCTAACCTTCCTAGGCCTAATACACGATATTTGAGGCCTAATATAGTACATAAGTGTGCCACACTAGGCCTAGGAAAATTTAAGTTTGTTTTTTAGCTTTATTTTTCCAACTCTATAAAGAGATTGCTACAAAGTTTTACCATCTATCTAATGGCTTAGAATGCCAATCTTTGTACTTTGGTGCACATAGGCATAATTGTGCTGGGGTTAGGTTAGGTTGGGTTGGGTTGGGTTAGCTTAGGTAACTTTTAAAATCCACTGGCAAACCCTCTTGTGTACAATGTGACTTTTATCCAGTCATTCTCACCTTTGCATTTTCCATCCAAGTCATCTTTAAAGAACCCAACTTGACAGCCACATTTATAAGAACCCTGCGTGTTCTCACATATTTCCGTCTCTGGGCATGGCTGGGAGGCACATTCATCAATATCTGCATTGAGAGAGAAATTCGCATACATTTATTAATCAAATGTATAATAGGATTTTTTAAAGAAAACATTGCAGTCATAATCCTCACTACCAAAGGACTTAACCAAGCAAAGCCCTTTCTCCCCACATCTTCAATTGTTCAATATTTACTCCGCTGTCAAATCAGGAGTGCAAAATGGAGCATAGTGATATAATGCATGCTATCAAATAACACAGAGAATAAAACATAAAGCTGAGTAATTTCATATAAGTAAATATTAAATATTGAATGACTTATACTTATGAAGTCATCATCAATTCCTCCACTTATTAACCCAAGGATGCAAATGATACAGGGTTTACTGGAATTACTTGTGACATATTCTAATTACTATGCAAAGGACTATCCATCTGTACATTTAGCAACAGTTTTGTTGCACTCACTTAAGAATAGAATGTGATGAGCTTTTTATGCTGATTCTTTATATCATAAAACAATTCACTTGGGCTCGTCAGTATACAGTAGTGACACCCATACTTCTTTCGGGGTCGAAATTTTACTCCGATGATCCAAGTGGTTGGGCACCATTCTTCACTATCCTCATATTTCAGCTCCAAGTGCTATATAGTCATACTGGCTTAGCCAGTATACACCTCCAAAGGATACCTGATCAACTAAGCTGTGATTCATACATTAGGTTGCAAACAGCCACGTCAAACAATCTGGTTGACCAGACCATCAACCAGGATGGTCAGCCTGGTCAGAGACCGGGTTGCAGGGATGTTGATTCTGTAATCAATGCAAAGTAAGGCAAGGCAGCACTTTTTCCTCATAATTACCTGACCTTTCTCCTTATAGATACCTTACCTTTCTCCTCATAGTTACTGTGCATATTTAGTTCATAGATGATGCTGTTACTCAATTCATACTTCTTTATAAATTGTCTTCAGAATGTCAACGTTATACAATATTGTAAGCTAAATAAGTACTTATCAAAAGGCAGCGGCAAGCCTGGAAACACTATTTAGCTCTGCTTGTATCACAGAACATTATAAAAATTCACAGATATTATTCAGGAAACCTATACAAGATACTGTAAATATGCAAGTAATTATCAAAAGATGGTACCAAGCCAGGAAGAGTATTTAGCACCACCTGTGCCACTGGTTATTCAAAAGGTCCTAAATATCACCAGAAGCGAACAGAATACGGCAAAACAACACGAGATGAGCAACGTCAAAAACATCATTTTCTCCAAGGATTTTATCGAGGTATGAGTGACTGAGGGAATGCAATACTGTAAGCTAAATTACTTTGTTTTATTTAATTTCTTATTTTTACTGTATATATAATTAATTTTGTTGGGGAACAGGCAGCCTGAGTATGTATACAAATTAGGTATATATCGAGGTTTTCCCCCATGAGGTCAAACTACTGACCCTCCTCAAAATGGAATTCCACAAACAGTTTACTAACTCCCAGGTACCTATTTACTGCTGGGCGAACAAAGGCATCACGTTAAAAGACAAAATGTGCCAACAATTTCTCAGTAATCAAACTTAGGATCCTAGATTGTGAATCGAGGATGTCGAGTACTGTATTACATTACAGGACCCAAGTCCCTTCCCACCCCATGAAAGTGCAAATGGGGGGTCATGTGTTTATGATTATCAAGAAAATGTACTGTAATTAGGAACAAAGATTTAACAATATAAAATATTGCAACTTACCTACACATACATTAAATATAATATCATACAACATGCCAGGTGGGCATGCGAAGCCAGGATGAGGAGGCAAGGGAGGAGGTGGAGGTATGTTGAAGCTAGCAGGAGTAGAAGCAGCTACAATGTCATCATTAGCTGGATTAAGCTTAGGAGCACACCAATAATCACCCATAGAGTTGACACAAGTCTCCAAGAGATTGTTGCATAAATCAGGATCCTCTTCACATTCATTTATGTCTGTGAGAAGAGTGGTATGAAGTAGTTTGCAAATCAAAGAGAATGGATCATGTCACATTGAAAATATATTTTAGCTCTAAGCATTATATAGAGAATGGTGCATGTTATATTGTTAGTATATTATAGTATATGAGGATGCTTACAAGTAAGGTCTTGCATGCTTATACCAAGCTGTTATATTTGTATTGCAACCAGCATAAGTTGTCCAAGAAATATATTAGTAAAGGAAAAGCTGTCTAAAATATCTCAAATTAAAATATATTACTTTTAAGTTATGCCTGAAGCACTGTATGTATCTTGCGGCTTTATATAATATACAAAATACTTTATCCACTACGTAACCACTTTAACTTTTCATATGTACTGTCAGACATGTAATCGTATTGATATTTAGCACAAAGTTTGACCATGAGGGCCTCGCTCCGTGGAACCATCTCACGGTAACCCATTCATCTACATGTCTGATCAATATTTTGGACTATGATTGAAATATTACTGTGATTCCAATGATCAATGGAATCACTAGTCTCTCTGTCATTATTATATTACAGGCTATTTGCACTAAACTCACTTAAGAGGCAAACAATTACGGTAAGTCACTTGTGCTTTCCCTTTTGGCTGTCTGCATAGAACAATTTCTGTACTGTCACCCCATAGAGGATGTGAAGAGGGAGAGGGAACGGGTGCAGAATAAACTAACCTTTACTAAAGACAAAACTTAATTCAGCAAACACAGTTTTTTTATGCTGTTACACTGTAGCAACGTAAAAAACATTGTGATTGAAGCAGTTTGAGGATGAATGCTTTTGGAAGAGTACAATGTGTGGTGAGGTTTCCCGGGGTAAACAGACAATGTAAC
>WNGS01001312.1:50036277-50057622 GCA_020271785.1 Procambarus virginalis
CACATGAAAGGAATTGACGACGTTTCAGTCAGTTCCGGATCCTTGCCAAGTCCTGACATTCGTTGATTAGGGTCCAGAACAGACCAGAACATCGACACCTTCATATCTGTGTGTGTGGGTTGGGTTATACTATTATCTTCCTTATCCTGCTTCCTCACTAAATTCATATGAATAAATAGTTCTCGTCAGTTCCACTCTTGGTAGCTGAAAAATTGCAATCCTGTATCCACCTGCTCTCTTTTGCAGAGACTAATGCAAATGTTAGTTGCATTGTAATCAAATGACCACATCTTACTGCTATGATTATTTATGCTCTTGTCATTTTGATTACATACATGTATTCCTAAGCTGTCAACTCATAACATGTTCAGTATGTTACGCTTGGTGAGAATTCATTATTTTGTCATTTCTGTATAAATATTTGTTTTAGTGTTTTAACAAGAATTTGTTTCAGAAATGCAAATATATTTATTGATTATTAATCCTATGCAAATTGCTAACTTTTATTTATATTTTTTGTGCTATTATTATTGATAAATGGTTAGATATCTGCATTAGTGAGATGCCTTATAGTTTTGTCTTATTTTACCTTTATAATTAGTGTACTGTATAGCTCTCTCTCTCTCTCTCTGAGGCTCCAAGGTAGGTTCATGTTCCCCAGTGCTGTATACGCAGCAGATATTGCCTTGAAGATATTGCTGTCAACTGATACAGCTCAGAACATTGCTTTTCATGTTCACTTGATTGTTGCTGAGGTATACATCTTCATGATATCTATGAATGATTATCTTAAGTGATGTAACTATAAGTGATATATCTTTATGATAATCTTTGAGAAAATCTTTGTCGTGTAATTTTCATTGTTCGAATATTAAGAGTTTTTCATCATTGTCTGTGGGTTATTTATTGATTTGTTTACTCTGTTTAAAGAATAGTCTAATGCGATTTTGTGTGACGGCTTGCATTTATTACCGCATGCTATTCAGTCTAAGGTCCTCGTAGTTTGTTTTTTTTTTTATGTGCCGATAAATGATAATCCACCACCACTGTTTTTTTTTTTTTTTTTTTTTTAAAGCAAGGACGAATACTGAGTATTTTGCAAAGTGTAAATATTTTAAATTCATTCAAATTGGGTGAACTATAAAACTGTTTTTTATATTTCTATTAATCTCATACAGTACTGTATTTTATAAGTTTAAGTATTACCCTGTATTACCCGATAATGTACCCTGGTATTAAATGAAAGTTGGTATGTAGTTGGTCTGTCTCTCTTAAGTTTATAAATCAAAATTCTTATTACTTTTCATGGAATGGAAGACTTTTCTCTATTTTAACCCCTGCACTGCCACCCTGTATTTGGCAAAACTTCATAGTGCAATTGCTAAAGGATATATTTTTGTTGTTTTTATAAATGTCAGGTAAGTTATGTCAAAATGTTTCCAAACATTTTGTTTCCTATTTTCATTTCAAAACACAAAGAGTGATGAAACATTAAAAACATTAAAATTAGCCTAATTAAAAAAAGCAACTCTCAAAACAGCATTTGTCGTTTGGCGCAGTGCAGTGGTTAAGACCTTCATAAGATACTTCTCAAGAAGTTTTACTGCACGCATCTTTGCCTTATTCTAAATTTAGTATATTCTTTAAACTTATTATTAAAACATCTCCACACATTCCATATTTGATGGTAGATAGGACACACATTTTTGGGACCGCCAACCGAGTATATATTGTATTTGTATGAACAGAAGCACGTGTTCTACCCTACACACCACTTGAAAATCCTTTCAATAATGTATGATGAAACATGCTGAAAGTGTTTTCCCACAAAATATCATTGTGCGTCATATATGCCAGAAATTATGGTATGCATCATTTTGGATATGTAACCGTAATGATATTTAGCACAAAGCTTTATATGTAATCTTTTAATTATTTTACATGTGATAGTAGTAGTACTGTACCATAAGAATATTTGTGCAGTCTATTCTTGCAATGAGACAAGCAGTTAATATGTAAACCTATCTATGCTAATTAGTCCAGAAACATTTAATTTACATTGCATTTATAGATAAATTTACTACAATGCCATAGTGCTTGAATGAAGGTGAAGCAAAGGCCCAATATATGTATTAAAAAACTAAATTTTGGATGCAACCTACATCCTTTCTCAAGGTTCTGTACTGTATTCTATATGTTCAGAACATACATTTTTCAGAACATTCTTGTACTGTATACAATGTTCTGGGTTCAGAACATTGTATACAGTACCTTGAGAAAGAATGTAGGTTACTGTACATTCAAAAGTTTGGACTTTAATATATTTATACAATATATTGGGTCTTTCCTTCACCTTCATGTATTTATACGTCGTTAGAACATTTTTTTTAGATATATACAAGAGTTGTTACATTCTTGTACAGCCACTAGCTAGTACACGTAGCGTTTCGGGCAAGTCCCTGGAATATGATCCTCGCCGCGAAGAATCGTTTTTTACAACCAAGTACCCATTTTACTGTCGAGTTAAACAGAGGCTACAGTTAAGGATTTGCACCCAGTAAATCCTCTCCGGCCAGGATACGAAACCTATGACAAAGCGCTCGCGGAAACGCCAGGCGAGTGTCTTACACTACACCACTGAGACTGGTGGTCTCCGTGGTGTCATATGCTTGTTCAAGTCATATGCTTGTTTCCTTGGTGAACACCTTTAGTATGAGAGGCTTGATTTTTAGATAAAATACTTTGCTCCAAATCTTTTGATAATGTTTAATCATTCTACAAAGAAACGGGTATTTATTGGATTTTTTTGCGCGTGTGGGAACATGCATGTGTATCTGTAGTGGCATGTTAGGATTTAAGAATGTAATTCATTCATATTGAATAATGATTTTTTCAGTGGAATATTAAAAATGTTTGTCAACTAAAAAATAATAATAGTAATAATAATAATATTGGCAGGCTGGTGTAAATATGTATACAGTATTCTGTTATGGTAGAAACTTGCATATTTAGAACACCATTACACACAGAGATCACATTAACATGATGCATCAAATGAACAAAGTTTCGTTCATTTGATGCATACTGGGATGGGTTGGGATATTTGTTTCAGCCACATGTTGTGACTCATTCTCAGCAAAAGGAGGGGAATTAAAGTATTATTGATAAAACAAATGATCAATTTCAAGTTTACATTCATCAATTGTTATTATAGTATATGTTAAAAGTTTACAACTTGTAAAGCCTTTTTAACACTATTAGTTATCACAAGTACAAAGTTTTAGATCAAAATGAAGAACAATAATGATAAAGAGCAGACATACCCATACAACTATGACGACGTCGATTGTAGCGATAACCATCTTGACAGCGGCCACGCTTACTGCTGCTTCCACCTGGCTCTGTTGGGCGTTAAACACACTCACAATTCTCTGTACCCCATATTGTGTACAGAATTGATATCTTAATTAGAAATAAAGAATACACACGACTACATATTTAGTGCCCTTTCAGATAACAGAAAATATATTCGATTATTCCCAATATACGCTACCCATTCACTAATTCGGACCTCGGTGCCTTGAATCTCGGTAATTCGGCCAAAATCATGACATCAGAAATCTAAATTATGTGACTTAGTTGTTGGGTTACTGAACAACATCCTGTGACCTATGCCGACTATGCACAAATACGTTGGAACAAGGTATCAATAAAAATTACAACAAATATTATAGACAATTTTACAATGTGTATAAAGGCTGTAGGTTGTACTGTATTTTCCTTATAAAATTAATTATTTTTGCATCTGGCAGGTCATGTACTCTACTACAGCTGAACCACTCCATTCACCGAGCACTAACCGAGAAATGTGCTTCTGTACTCACATGAGAAACGTCAAAGTGACATCCCATAACCGAGGGATTTTCTTTATTTCAAGGGAAATAATGTCAGCAAATTTTTTCACTAACAAGATGTCATAATGTCTTGGGTAGTAAAAAGAAGCAACTTCTTCTTATCGATTAAGTATGCAGTATCTTAAAGTTGGGAAACTTTGTAAGAATGACTGTGCTATTGAGTGTGTTGAGAGAATATGGATGAACACAAGCACTACATTAGATATTTGGAAAAAAATTAAAAATACATGTACTGTAAAGAACAATACAGCACTATATTCCAATATTATATATATTTGATATAATATGTATAAATATATATATATATATATATATTACATACATACATACATATACTATATTTGTGTATAGTCAGCATATACTGTATGTATATATACATACATACCTATACATACATATATACAAACACACACACATTATACATCATATAATGATAATTTGAGTAAATAATATTTTACAATCATATAATATTGTATATAATACATTAAGTTTTGTTATTATCCCAAGACTTCCAAAAATACTTAAAGGAGCATGCAGCTTGTGTGGCATGAAAATCCATGTTTCCAAATTAAAAGTACTGTACTGTACTGCAAATCATGCACTAAAACGTACGGTATTTATTGTTGTGATACCTTAGCCACCACAACATCGTAATCTTCCCCATCATTTTCCTCTCTGGTATATGCAGTGCTATTAAGAACATCAACTCGTAGCTCACAGACAAAGTCCCCACGTCGGTTGACGCACGTCTCTAGTGATGAACAGCCATGGGTTCCCTCCACACACTCGTTTACATCTTCACGGTGAAGGAAACAACACATCAGGTGGCATAATTTGCAACTGCCCATTTAGTGAAAGCTATGTTTAACAACAGTAGTTCAAAAACAACAGTTAGCAAAAAGCTAGCACTAGAGTCTTTCTCAGAGTTGCAGTTTTTAAAACTGCAACAAAATGAACAGTTATACAATGTACAGTATATTGACTTTTTCTGCAATGATACTGCACAGTAAAATTCAAAATGCTGGAATGTCAATTTCTATCGAGAGATTAAGGGCCATAACATCCCTAGCTCAGCTCATTATATTTTGTCCTTTGAACATGATCTACCGAATGCTTTACATCCTGGTCCCCAAATTGCGACTTAGTGCACAGGGGCAAATAGAAAACTATACATTTTTGCAAAAGCAAATCCAATTTTTATAGTTTAATTTTCTTCATAACAATATTTTTATCATGCAGTTGCATTAAATGTTTTACCCCTATGCACTATAATTCATCAAAATATTTCCAAAATTATAAATGCTTAGCCCTTGAAATGCTCATACCATCCTTAGATGTTAGACCCCATTCTGAAATATTTTAAATACTTTGCAACATTTGAAACTCCTGCTGGTACACAGTGTTCCCAATTGGTATTTGAGGCCTCCAGTAAACATCTGCCATCTTAAAAAGTGACAACATTATTTAGACATTATTCCTTTGCTCAGGGTATGGATTTTAACAATACAGGAATACAAAACCTTGTTTTAAATATTATTGTTCTGTGTGTATGTCTAATGTCTAATTTTAATCCTTGCACAATCCAAGGGATAAGCATTTTTTTCTAAAATCAAATATTAACTAACCCACGCAGACTCTAGCAGTCACGTTGAAGGTGAATCCAGGATGGCAGGTCTGAGTGACAGTGTCCTGAGTTTGACACTGATACGACCCAAGAGTGTTGACGCAGTCCTGGCCATCCTCACAGTCATCGAGGTTTTCACGGCACTCATCGATATCTTTGGTAATATGGTGGTAGTGGAGGAAGAACTTGAGGTACCATAATGAAGGAATGCATCTGGGATTTTAGCATGCAGGTCCCCATAACCTTATCTGCACTTACAGAACCTTCAAGTTCCCAGAGTTTTTTATAAATATTAAGTGCTGTACAGTGAGAATACAAGAATGTGATATATGAGGACATACTGAAGCAGTAAGATGAGATTGAACTCGTGTCCCTTAAGTCCTCACCGATGTGCATATTGCCTGAAGAGGTCAGGAATGAGAGCTCGATGTCTTTGTACTAGTAAAATATTTTCTCATTTGGTACATTACTGAAAGTACATGCAACATTCTTTGAATTTGGCACACAGATATGAAATGTAAACATAATTCTGTAATTACATTGTTAATACATTGTATGACAAAGTAGTAAAAGAGAAATGCAATACTGTATCATTAAACTTAAAGAGAAAATCCGTTGGAGCCATGATGAGGGTTCGAACCTTTGTGGTGGGAGTTCCCACGCACACGTGCTAGCGATTAGACCACAACTTGGTTAAGGATTGCAACCTGGAGTTCTACTGAACACACACAAGGATTTCCCCGAGGCTTCTAGTGAAGCTGAAACAGGATTTTCACACACTACCCACCATGCACTCTGGCTCTTATCTAGGCTTGTTCTACCTCTGACACTCCTCTTTCAATACACACACAGAGTAATCACACTAATGTGACTGCACCAATAAGAAAATCCATAGGCACCATGATGTTAAAGTTAAGGTGATTATCAGGAGAAAGCACTCAGCCAGTATGATTACATAGCACTTGGAAGGGCTATGAGAACAAGTAAATCAGGTAAGTAACTGTGATATGAAAACAAGTGAAAAAAACAGCTCCCAACCACTTGAGATTGAATGTCAACCTGCAGGGAACTAGTCTATAGCTCTACTGACCAAAGTGGATGGTTGCTATGAGGACAAGGAGCTGGGATAAGAGGTCAAGGAGATGAGATGTATAGACGGAGTGAAGAAATGGTGCCCAACCACTTGGACCAGTGGAATCAACACAAACCCAAAATGTTGTCACTGTCACTGTTTCATATGTGTGAGGTGGGTTATTCATTATCCATTATTAAAACTAGTTAAAAGCATTTATAAATACATTAAATACATATGAAACTTATTACAACTTATTTGGAGGAAAGATGGCACTCATGCAAAAATGAAAATTTTATGGAACAGCTTTCAGCTAACATGTACAATATAAACATATTTCAAGGGAAGCTATTTGCTGGACAGGCTATAACTATGGTAAGACTAGAAAAGAAATAATATCCTATTATTTGCATGTTATATACAATTTAATATTCACCAAAATCGAAATCGACACATTTTAAAAAAAACTGCTGTAACCCAGACATACAGAAGCATGAATATCACACTCAAACATTACATTAGCGATAAAACCAAACTACATACAATACAAGCAACAACATTTTCAAAAAGCAATGAATTACTTTACTAAAACATCTTGAGAAGTGTCCTTAGTGTACCTACCAACACAAGCACGTATTTTGTCGTTATATCTGAAGCCAAAGCCACACGTGGGCTGGCGATCAATACATCTGAAGCTGCCGACAGAGTTCACACACGTTTGGGTTGACGAATCGCAAGAATACACATTTTCTGCACATTCATCGATATCTGAGGGTGAAAACAGTCATAGTGGTATGTCTGACTATTGCTAAACATGCTTGAAACATATAATTATACACTGTGAATTTAACTGGAATAAGAAATAGTCATGAGAGGAAAATTTTATTACTTTTAAATCATTGGAATACTGTATACAGGATGTATACAAACTATTGCCCTATTCATCATGCTCATCATTTCATCATTAAATTAATTTATCTGGGTGCCATAGAAGTACAGTAGGTTTAAAATTTAACATAAAAAACTAGCAGTATAAAGATAGTTTAATCAGCCTGTTCATGATTTGATAAGCATCAAATTTGAAATACAATTATATTGTTTAACCAAATGTGTACAAATTCAGGTAACCCAATAGTCCAACCAAGCATCATTACTGCTGCACTTTTAAATTCATTATAGCATCAGAATTTTGACACTATAGTTGCACAGTTTAATACATATTTGTCATAATTATTAATCATTCATGATTATCATTTGCATGACAGCATCTACTCTGTAACTAAACAAAAGTTATAATGAACCCTCGATTCGTAAATACTGTAATTAAATATCGGGTTAATTAATTTTATTTTTAATTACCCTCATCTTCTTCACTATTACAGCTTACTGCTACCCTAAACTTTGAAAGACAGTGGGTGTCAGCTAGTCTATTTAGCACTGACTATTTCATTATATACTGAATGTGCTTTATTTTTAAGATGTGTGACTGAGTGAATTAGTTCCATAAATTAGCCAGTTCCAATTGGACTTAAAAATACAATGCAATTGCAACACATTCAGTAAATACTGAACATTTATTTAACACTAGTTTCAGCTAAAAATGAATTAGGTATAATCAGACGTGTATTATATATCAAAAACATAGTTATTACGTGTGTATAATAATTCTCAATGATTAATACCATATAATATAGTGGAGAAAATTGAACTTACCTGCATTCTGCAGTGGAAGAGAGTGCTCCAACTTAACTTACTAACCCAATGACAAATAGATCATACAACAAGCTATAAAATGGCAATACTGTAGAGACATACACATCTACTTAATGAATGTTCCCCATAAAAAGTATTTTAACACACTTGAGAGAAAACTAAACATATTTACATACAACATTTATAAGGAATACACCACACCTTACTTCACAAATCACCATGCAGGATCTGAAATGAATTACAACAGTTAAAAACATGAACACATTTCACTCAAACTGAAACAAACCGGCAAAAGAATTAATTACAGGTAAACATTTTTATAAAATTTGTACTCTTCCTTTCCATAAAAAACACATACAGTATATCTTTAGCAAGACATAATGGACCAGTTGACTTTACGTGCTTCAAGAAGCACTTCAATGAAAAGTATCTGAAACAAGAAGAATAAAAGCAACTGCATAAGGCCTATTAGCCTATACTAGGCACCTCCTACTGGCCTATAATATAAAATGTACAGTACTGATAAATCAGAATTGTACTAGTAAAGCCATATCAATTGAGCTCTTCCAAAACTACAATTATATAAAACATTTTCATGATAAAATTACACAACAAAACATTTCATGAGCCTGAATATCAAATGGTAACTAGCATAAGAAAATCTAATTTAAAACACTGGTGATGAAAGACAAAGACGTACCCTTGCAACGTCTCTCGGGAGCATTGTACCTAAAGCCTTTGGTGCATAAACTGGGTGAACCTCTGCATTTAAACGTCCCATATTGATTGTAGCAGCGCTCTCCTTCATGGCAGCTGTGGGTGCCTTCTGTACACTCATCTACATCTGGTATTGTAAAATGACATGAAAAATAAGATTCATAATTACACAACACAGCAGTAAAATTATACAACCTTTAAAAGGGTCCCAAAAATTTGATTAGTATTTTATAAAGCTACAGTATTTAAATCACATGACAATGTGAAATAAGACTCTCTAGGAAGCAACACTGCCATATCCAACAGTCACGAATAGGTATGTAGCTCGTACATTTACTTATAATTCTTGCAAGTTACCTTAACTTTCATATCCAATGTTCCAATGTTATTTACAAGAGCAAACTCTTCACCTCTCAATTTTTTACCTGCTAGTTCCACACAACAAAACCTTGCAGAAATCCACAAAATCCTTACAAAAATTCTTAGGTACTGTAATTGCAATTTATACAAAGTGTATGGCACAATGATCTAATTTACAATACACAGAGAAATCACATTAACATGATATATAAAAAAAGTCCACAGGAGCCTTGATGAAGATTCGAACCTATGCGCCAAGTGTTCCCAGACACGCTCTAGTCAACTGTACCACCACATGGTCAAAAGAATTGCAACCTGGAGAGCTACTGCACCCACAAGGGTCCCGAGACTTCCACTGAAGCCTAACCAGGGTTTCTGATTATTGATCCGATTTTCTTGTATGTAACTGGCTTTCCTACCAGGCATACTGATCTGTGATCATGTAATATAGGATATAAATCTTAATCTGACATTTAGTCTCAAATCACACGACACATCTGTTATCCTGTGATGTTTCCAGCAGAAATTGAGCAATGCAGCAAACATGGCACTAATACACATTTGTAAAGTAGCAATGCAGTATATAATTTTTTATCACAACCAACCACTAACCATTTCAGAGACTCAATCTTTATGGTCACCGACCCACTATTCAACCACCTAAGGACCAAAACCAGTGAACAATACTAGGTTAAATTTAAATGCATGATTATACCCCATGGAGTTTACGAAATGTCAAACCACAGAAAACTGCATAATACGAGGTGTAGTCTCGGGGCTGAACCCAAGTGTAGTGTTACTATACAGAACTCATCAGTCATTAATCTGATGTATTTGCTAAATTTTATATTTACTTTTAAAGGAGTTTGTGTGTGTAAAGGTGGACGTTAATCGAGTCAAGACTTCAACAAATGAATTCAGCCAAGATTGGGAGGCAACAGGTTTTTAAATGGATTGGAATTCAGCATGGAATGAATCAGTTCTGCCCATAAACAATTTACTCTCAACTTACCGACACATCTGAGTGACTTTGGATCACGAGTGAAGCCTTCTGCACAGTCTGTGAGAGGTATACACCTGTAGCTGCCTTGAGTGTTGATACATTCCTCCTTTGGAATACGACACGTGTGCTCGCCAGTTTCACACTCGTCCACATCTGTGATACACATGCACAACATCATTTAGGGCCTATGTATACTCGACATTAATCTATATTTGTTTAAACGTTACCATTGGGAATAACCACTCTTCAAGGTGTTGTTACATGTTCACTTAATTACCAATGTCAGGAATGGGAAGCATGCATTTAGGCTTATTGAGATCCCCCTAGGCCAACTACAGAACTTTTCCACGAAGCAACCCACAATAGTTGCATCTTGGACATTAGACTGCGTGTCTAGTGGGTACCATTGGTTGAAAGGGACGACGTGCCATACTAAACTATATGTAATGTTGGTCGATTTCATCCATCAGTAGCCATTGGGCAGTATCTATTGCTAAATGAACAGACTCATTAGGTGTAAGGAAACATTCCCAAAAGTCTTGTCCTGCCCAAGAACTGAACTTAGGACTAAGCCGACTACTCTGATATGTTTGATATAATTTATAACTAATCTACATACAGTACTGTAGAAAAATATTACCAAAATCAATAGACTAAATTTACATCACATTTAAAATTATAACTTAAAATTGTTAATGTTTACATAATGAATATATTTAAGGGTCCTGTAGTGCAGTGGTGTACATTTTTGGCTTACAAAGTTCCTGGGCTCCATTCCCACAGTTGGACAGCGACTGTTGCACATGTTTCCTTTCACCTGATGGCTCTGTTCACCTAGCCGTAAATGAGTTAGTGTGACAATTTTTATGGATTGCATCCTAGGGGAAGGTCAGTAGTTGGTCTAGGATAAACCTTAATAAGCCTAAGTATAGAGTTTATGTCCCCAATAATGGGAATCCATACAATTAAACAAAAGAAGGCCACCTCTGCAACGTCCACGTGCATCCCGCTGGTAACCTGCAGTACAGTCAAGTGTTCTACATCTGTAACTGCCACGTGTGTTCACACAACGTTCTTGCTGGGTACATGGGGCTTCTTCAACACACTCGTTGATATCTGAAACACGAACAAGTTACGTGAAAAGATTGTGGATGCCAAACCATCAGTAATTTCCAAGACTCATATGACAGAGTTCAGCACTGGGAAGACAGGACACCAAGAGTGTTGAAATGGCTAGTACATAATGTCTTGCTTTTATTGTAATTAATGCAAATGCTTTGTTTTATTGTTAGTCTGTTTAATAATTATTCATTGTGTTGGGGGACAGGAAGCCAGAGTGTATTCATATGCGTTAAACTTATATCAAGGTCCCCTCCCAAGGTCGAATTACTGACCCCGCCCAGGATGCAACCCCACAAGTTGACTAACTCATGAGTACCTACTTACTGCTAGGTGAACAGGTACATTAGGCGAGAGGAAATGTGCCCAACCATTTCTGTCCCATCCGGGATTTGAACCTGGAATTCTCAATTGTGTGTCGAGAATGAACCCGACTGTACCACCAGGACCCTACCAGTTTTATTTTTGTCATTGGTAATTTTCATTACTGTACTGTACCTAATTTCAATGCTTGCATGTTGCCGAGTTGTGCAGGAAGGAGAATTAATGTGAAGTACGACGTCACCTCAACTTACGACTGCCCCCTACTTATGAATTTTTTGAGTTACGACCCCAATTTCATCGAAAAATGTGATTCGATTTACAACCTTTGCCTCGACTAGCGACTGTGTATCGACAGAGTGCTTACTTAGTGAC
Source organism: Procambarus virginalis (assembly GCA_020271785.1). Lineage (NCBI taxonomy): Eukaryota > Metazoa > Arthropoda > Malacostraca > Decapoda > Cambaridae > Procambarus > Procambarus virginalis. The sequence goes on from WNGS01001312.1 coordinate 50,048,496, forward strand.
TTGCAAAGAATTTAATTGTTTTTGTGCTTTTTTTGTTTTTGAACATAAAAGTAATTATTATATATCATGCCATGGGCCCCAAGAAAATCAATGGTAAGATTCAACCTAAGAAAATAGTTGTGAGTAGAGGCAGTAGAGAATGTCCCTTCCTCATTAAGAAAATGTGTGAAGTATGGGAAGAATTGCAAAGTTTTGTTAAAAAAATTCACCCAGATAAAAGCTGTAGCTGGCCATTGAATTGACCTTTTAATTGACAATGTGATGTGTCAATACAGACAAGTGTTAAAATGTAGGGAAAAACAAGTGTCTTTAGACAGATTGTTAGTAAGACAAGCAAGCAGTGAGCCACAACCAGGTCCTAGTGGTATGCCTGCAAAATGTAGGAAAGAGTGTATCCCAGAGAAGTCATCACTGCCTGATGTTATAATGGAAGGGGACTCCCCTTCCAAATAGTAACACCTCTCCTCCTGCCCCCCCCCCTCCTCACTGTCTTCCATATGCCAACTAAGAGTCCTCAAAGAAGGTAAGATAAACATATTGTATTGTAGCTAGTATAAAAAGAGTGGTATTCGGTATAAAATGTATTTTTAAACCAATATTTTTTGGGGGTGTGGAATGGATTAATTCAATTTACATTATTTCTAATAGGGAAATTCATATTGAATTCTGAATTTCCAAGTTATGACCCGTCTCTGGGAACGGGTTAAATTCATAAGCAGAGGTACCACTGTACTCGCCTAATTGTGCTTGTGGGGGTTGAGCTCTGGCTCTTTGGTCTCGCCTCTCAACGGTTGTATTATGTATTATCGGTTATCACTGTATTATGCAGCTTTTGAGCATTTTTGTGAGGGTAGCATCACTCCCTGCTGCCACCCTCAGAGAGGTTACGTATCTTGTCGAGAAAAGAGTTGTTCATGTGGTTATGCCACGAGGTGCTCCTCTTATAAATTTACCAAATATATCAAATTGTTAATAAATTTGCTCCATGTTGTAAATGCCCAATTTCATGATTTTCCACAGTATTATTTTAGCTGTGTGACTTTCACTCCATATCTTGGGTATGGATTGCCCTGTAATTACCCGAACAGTTGTTAACGAGTCATGCCACCTGCCCTCTGGGAAGGGGCGAGGCGACCATGGGGGTCATGGTGCTGGTATGGTTCAGTCGGTGTTGGTGACAATCCATTAATCTTAGGAACTGCTAAGGCAGTTGGTAAGATTCACGGGTCTGTTAATATAACTTTGTATTTTATTGTTTATTAAAAGTCTGAGCCTTTTATTTTGTCTTTGTTTAGTGTACCTCGCTGTTTGTTTGAATCCTGCACTTCAAAATAGTTGTGTTGTTTACTTAGAATTCCCTCTGCTGTTTGAAGTACAGTATTTGTTCTGTGTTCCTAATTTTAAATAATATGCACGAGCTGTAAAGAGGTTTACAAAATTAACCCTTCCCTTACAGCATAGCTCTCATCCTACAACTACTTAGGTAATTATATATCAATTCTATTTTATTACTCAATAATCAGTTTACTACATATAGAAATGACTAAATATCCAAGCTTTTAAAATTAATTACCTTCGCACTGCTTGCTTTGTTCATTTCTCCTGAAGCCCGGACTACACGGCGTAAGACGACGACATGTAAACGACCCATTGCTGTTGATACATTCTTCCTCGGGTCCACAGGGTGCAGACTCACATTCATCTATATCTTCTCAAATGATAAATTAAGATCAGTGGAATGAGAACTTTTTTATAATATTTTATAATATACAATATACTTGTATATACAATATACAAGAATTACTAAGCGTTTATAGACAAGATTGAATAAGAAAAATTACATATACAGTACAATACTGTATTACAAATTAATACAAGTTTTATTAAAATCTAAAAAAAGTTGGAAAAAAATTATATCTTAAATTTCCATAAAATTCCTTCTCACCTATACACTGTCTGGGGTCATCCATGTTACGAGTAAAGCCCGGGTTGCAAGGTTGAGGCTGGCAGGTGTGGCCCCCAAGGCTGTTGACACACTGCTCGAATCCTGCCTCACATTCATGAAGCCCTTCTTCACATTCGTCAATATCTGTCACAAAATAATGAAAAAGTAGTATCTATTGTGACAAGCTGAATTTATCCTCCTCAGTTATGGATGTAGCCATAAGTGTATTTAAAACATTGGCCCTTACTCAACCCAGGACTATAACGCTTCTGTTACTTAACAGTATTCATGTCTAGACAGTTGAACGACTCGCTCCAAATCTGCTATGCCCTATCACCTGCTGCTGCTCTCCTCTTTAACAACTGTTGTGCCTATTAAAACTGTAAGAGTGCAATTGTTTATACCTCTTCCTTGGTAAACTAAAGTATCAAAAACAGTTTTGGACTCTTGTCCACATTGTTTGCATTGCATCTCAAGTGCACAAGAAAGACTCCTGCTGTTGTAAAATGTCACATTAACTACAATCAGTTAAGGGCAAGTTAGAGATTGTGCAGGCAAAACTTATTATGTACAGTACCTTGTAACCCCAGGTAGTTTCTATTTCCCCATCATCATCCAACAAGGCAAAAATAGGATCCCTTATGGCACTGCTACATGAGATCAAACACATTTAGCTATCACACATGTCATCCACCCATGTTCTTGTCCATGTATTTAATTACAGGAATGCTGATCATGCAGTGTTCCTGAATCATTATTTACTTAAGTTTGATAGACTAGTCACCGATTTTTGGACACTGGTTTTGTAGGTTGCACTCGGAGTTACACAAGCTCGGGGAGCTGGGGGAGCCACCAGTGGGGCCCACCAGAAAAGTCATTTAGATGGCTACATCTAAATGGTTCTTAAGCCAGTCTCTCTATACTTGACTGTCACCAGAACGGATACAAATGTAACAGCAATAACTTTGTCCCCTATGCACCAAACAAGAAACACAACACAAGACTTAAAAACTACAAACACTAAGATATGAAGAGATACTGTAAGTCTATCGATAATAATAATACCTGTACTGTATATTACTAATAATAATAATAATAATAAACATGTAATAATAATAAACATGTAATAATAATAATAATAATAATAATAATAATAATAATAATAATAATAATAATAATAATAATAATAATCGCAAAGAAATCACAATAGCATGATACTGTATATCAATGAAAATAAATTTGAACAATCATGGCAGAGTCGGTTAAGGCAGGTGTCTGGGATTCACCAGAACGTGGGTTCAAGTCACTCCAATACCTCAAAATAATTTTCAATAATAAATAATAATAATAATAATAATAATAATAATAATAATAATAATAATTGAGCCACAAAGAGTAAGCTGATGATTCCAAGCCAGTGCCAACAGATTCACTACTGAGCAGTCCCTGTGGTGTAGTGGTTAAGATGCTCGCCTGGCATTTTGTGAGCGCTTTGTCCTGGGTTCGTATCCTGGCCGGGGAGGATTTACCGGGCGACAATCCTTAAATGTAGCCCCTGTTCAACTTAACAGTAAAATGAGTACCTGGTTGTTAAATGATTTGGCATTCTGTAGATATGGCATAGTCACAGCCAAAAAGCAAAATAAGAAAATAATATTCATTATCAGTTACCATTCACTTATAATATTAGGTACCCCAACCAGACAAACCTAACACAAAGCATTATATTATTGGGAAATCAATTAAAATAAAAAAATTCCAATATTCTAACCTTGACATATATGAGTCCGAGAATCCCTCCGGTGTCCAGGGTCACATGGAAGCCAGGTGCATGTGTATGATCCATAGGAATTCAAACAACTCTGCTCTGGCTCACACACCGGAGTTTGACATTCATCAATATCTAGGAAAAAATCATACAATAAAAATGATGATCATGACAAGAAAATAATTTGGAGCAATATGGAGATTTGAACCAATGTTTAAGTGGCTCCTAGACGATTGCCTTAACCACTTGACCACAATAGGACAAATGGATTTTCTGACTGGCAGATTACACCATTGTGATTTTCTTGTGTTAATAACAATAATAACAATATTTTATTTACAAGATATCTAATGGATCTTGATCCTGAAGATATAGAGCTGCCTTATAGAATTAGTTCATGACACTGACCCTACATTATTGCCCTAGGGTGTTTCAACATCCCAAGCAAACCTTTCATAAAACCAAAATTACTTTCTTAAGATTACTGTAAATAAATCAGTGCTATAGGACCTATAATGGAGGTGAAAATTAAAACACCCCTAAAATAATGAACATATAAAAATAAACATTCATGTCCACCTACCTTCACAAAGCAAACTATTGGGATTTCTCCCGAAGCCGGTGGGGCAGGAACTGGGTGGTTTACTAGTGGTTGTGGTTGTCGTTGTTGATGTGGATGTTGTGATTCTAGAACTCCTAGTGGGGGTAGGCGTGCAGACAAATGACCCCTCGGTGTTGGTGCATTGCTTTCCAAACTCACACGGTGTTTCAAGGCATTCGTTGATGTCTACACACACTGCAGCATCTCTTAAGAAGTACAAATTTGGAAGTGAAAGCCAAAATATATATAGTATAGTATACCATACAGTATTTCCCTGCATATAAGATGCACTTATATACTGTACACAAAGTGACGGACCAAAAAACTGGTATCCTATCCACCAGAAAATACAGTATTACAGAAGTGCTAAGAATACAGTTCTATTTCATATGAAAAGTAAGATGATTAAAAGACTCACGTCGGATTATATCTGAAACCATCTTGGCATTCCACACGACACTCAAAGGCACCCTCCGTGTTAAAACATATTTGGCCAGGCAGGCAGTTTGTAATTCCTGCAGTACATTCGTCCACATCTGTAGAATACAATGTATGCTTTGCATATTGGTGGCTTTATTAATATGCAGCCTCTGTAATACTTAATTACTCTTATTATTACTTATTATTATTTCATTATTTGCACAATGAAATCACATTAATGTGATGTATCAAAGAGAACATAAGTAGGAGTCATGAACCGCTCACTTGGTAAAGATGTAAAGAATAACCCAAGATTAAGAGAGGTCAGATGATAGACTTTACAGTATTTATTTATTTATTTATTTATATACAAGAAGGTACAGTACATTGGATTTATGAGAGTACAGAGCATTGATGTTTTACATTCTTGTAAAGCCACTAGCACGCATAGCATTTCGGGCAGGTCCTTAAGCCAACATATAAATTTAAGTATTTGCTCACAATAAAATGACTAACAGACTCACGATAAAAGGAAGGAAATATGCAAGATATTAAATTAGCTGTTAGATACTGTGTTTATTCAAAACCTGGAGTTTCCAACACTGCCACAGCCATGGTTTTGAAACCGAAAAGTTACACATGTCTGGAGATGGCTAAAAAATAAAAAATTCAAAAAGATATATTAGTCTGGGGGTATCAGTCAATTAGAGTTCAACCTACCGGGAACCACAAGCCAGAACCTGGCCCCTTCAAAGGGAGGGTCCGGGGGCTACCCCTCCCAGGGAGGGGCGGGCTACGCAGACAAGCGGCGGCAGTGTATGACATATGCTTGTTTGATTGTTTTCTTGGGTGTTCTGGGAGTTATGCCTCTGTTTGTTCTTCGGTTGCAATTTTCTTGCCAAGTGGGGTTAGTTTTGTTATGTCTACCTTTCTGGGTGCCTAACCCAGGTCGATGGCAGACATGGAATGCCCCCCAACCACATGGGGGTTTCCATAGGCCATTACTCCATGTGCCTCTCTGAGGGGGTCAGGCTCTGTCTCGTGGTCCCCGGTAGGCTGAACTTCAATTGATTGATGCCTCAGACTAATATATTGCATATCAGTCCGATAGTGCCAGGGAGCCGATGGGGCTCCCCACAAAAAAAAGACTATACTGTATATTAAATTTGTGCCTTACCTTTACATTCCCCTGTAGTAGGATCGGGAGCATATCCGGCAGAACAGCGACGACGTGGCCTACATAAATAGCCTCCGAGAGTGTTAATGCACCTTTCTGATACAGAGCAGTCATCTAGAGCCGTGTTACACTCGTCTATATCTGATGAAACATAAAACTGTATTGTTAATCACTCAAGGTGAAGTAAAAAATTTCACTCATAAAGTGTACTTTAGCTCTTGCATTGTGTAAGGGTTTCAATGAGGCATTATCTGCATGTGCAAAGAAATATGGTATTGAAACAAGGTTTTTGACTTTCTATATTCCTAAAAACCAAGCCTTGAGCATAGGAAAAAAAAGTGTCTTTTTAAAATTGAAGATGTTTACTGGAGGCTTCAAATACAGTACCGATTTGGAATACAGTGTTCTAGCGGAAACTTCAAATGTTGCAAAGTACTGTACTGTACCAAAAATATTATATGTTGTTATGCATAATACAAGGGTTAAAGAGTTAAAAAAAATTCACTATATTTAGTTTAGAGTACAATATTTTTAAGTACTATGAGTACTGTAATACATAGTGTCTCTCAAACTTCATTAAATATTGCCATCTGTAGCACTCCTCAACTTTAATAACAAGTTTTGAAATGAACAGAGTTAGGACGTCTATTATATTACGCAGTAATTTGTTCCATAAATCAACAACTGTTTCCACACCAGTATAATATTTACCAAGGTCTTTCTTAAATTTTACCCTATCTAATTTGTATCTGCTGATTTGTATTCTACTGTGTGTTAATATATTAACACTTTATTAGCATTCTCCTTTTTATATTTTCAAGTTAAACAAGAGGATGTTTGAAATATAAAACTTGTAAAAATTATAACTAAGAGATTTAAGTGTTAACCAACCTTGAAACATTTAAAGATGCAAGTGCAGTACTACACTCAACTTACCGAGGCACCGACTAGTGTTGAAGTCAAATCCAAACCCTTCAGGACATTCCTGAACAGGAGTCTGAAAGGTAGCACGAGCCAAAATTTCAAATGAATTCCTTTCAGGATCAACTTCATTGATGCTAGTGGGCTCGCATCGATATTTGCCAATCTCATTGATGCATATCTCTTTACTCGAGTGGCAGGTATGCAGGTCTTCAACACATTCATCAACATCTGTATAAAGACATACTTGTTAAGTCATACTGAACTATTATACATGATTAGTGGCTTTATAAAATTCAAATATTGAATATAATTTGGCACCTCTTTCCAATGTGCTTCAGTGGTTTCCTCATCTTAACTCAAGTACAGTGCCACCAAGCCTTAGACTAATATACTAGGCCTCAGAGGCCCTTCCAATGCCTACTTTGAGCCAGGATGCAAGAAATATCCTCAGTAACAATGGGGGGGGGGGAGACAATTGACAAATTGCCAGTTTCCTGTCCTCTCAAGGCCATCAGAAAGATGGTGGTCCTCAGGTAAATCCAGGATCAGAATCTGGCTCACTCGACAAACAAAGAGAAACCGGATCAGGGATCATCCACAACAAAGGGAAACTCCACTAGACAAGCATGGTCCAGGCTCTCACACTAGGCTACACAAGCCTGGTGTGTCGGGCTACGGCTTGGGTGTATCACTCAAGGCTCCCGCTCCAAAACTTACATTGTGTACATGCTACAGCTTTGCAACAAAACCAGTATGCTTTTTTAATATTATATGGTATACTGAGGATGAATGGGAAATTAAAAAAAAATGTACATGTAGCAATACTGTACTAATGCTTAATAATACAGAATCTAAGTCTGGGATGTACAGGTATTTATATTCAATGTATTTATATAAATAATTATGTAAACTGACTCGATAACTGTATAATTCAAAAGAAGAATGACATGAAATTATGTCCCTGAAGAAATAATAGGGAACCATTGACAAGCCACTGTCTTCCTGTCCCCCATCAAGGCAACTCGTGATAGTGACTAGTAAATTCAGGTACATAAGGAAATGCCATATATACAGGAGAACAGTGGAAGACTATTGTCCGGACAACTGAACGAAAGTCTTCCACTGTTAGTCTTACAATATAGTGGCGTTTCCTTTTACATTTTTTGCATTAGTACAAAATATACAATACAGCATAGTATACAACAAAATAATTACTGTATATGGTAAAAATTAGTGATAAAGAAAATTAGTAAATAGGTAGATCATGCAATGGTTATTAATAACACACTGTAAACACTATAAATCTACCTACAAAATATTTGCACAAGAGGATCAAATGCTTGAAGAGCCATACAAAAATTGATGACAAATTCAAACCAAGAATAACACGGTGAATACACACAAATGACTTATTAACCAAAACACAATATGAAAATTATTTGACTTTGCTCATCAAACTAACCAACCATCTTGCTTTGGCCAAAGACATGTTTATTTTGCAGTTTTTCTCAAACGGTTAGAGCATATAACAATCACGTCCAGTCCCCCCATTATTCAGCAAAGTTGTAATTTACATTACAATACTTTGATGGTACCAGGTAAGGTAACGTATGAAGACAAAGTGATAAGACGGTACGAGTGTATAGCACTTGGAAGGGATATGAGGATGGGGTGAAGGAACAAACCCCATCCGCCTGGATCCTCGGTAATTAAACCCTGACCCTGTAAGAAGCAAAACCATCTCTCTTTGGACTAGTCCAAGTGGCTGATGGTGCAAGGAGCCATCAAAGTCCATCACGCAAAGAGATTATGCCTTACCTTCACAACCCGAAGCAGTGCCATTGTTAGGTTTATAACCAGCAGGACAGAAGGCACGGGGTAACTCGTGACATTGGTAGGACCCTGCCGTGTTGTGACACTCCCACCAGAGTCGCATGGTAGGTCGACACAATCATCCTGGTCTGTGCGGGCTGGAGGTTACCTACGCCTGCTTTACATCTGAATCAGTGGTTAGTACTAAAGATATGACCAAAAAAATCTGAAAAATTGTAATTACAATATTTTCCAGCAAAAATGATGCACCTAATTTACAAGGATATTTAGTAAAAAAAAAATTATGTTTCTTTATAAATTAATTGAAAATGATGATCAAGTGTTTTTGTAGGTGAAACATTATTTTGAGCATGTAAAAACAATGTACAGTTATAGTACTGTACAACTGTTCAGTCTAAACAGAAATGTATGAATCCAAGCAAATCCCTTTATACTATAATAAGGGCCAATGAGTAGAAA
>WNGS01001312.1:50057647-50080427 GCA_020271785.1 Procambarus virginalis
ATGTCACTACTGTATCATGGTGCTTTAAGTTTTATGAATACATTCCATTTTTTAGTGACTCAATTATGTTAAAGTACAGCATATTAAGCAAAAGGACATGTCAAGGTGAAGCCTATCAATCATCTCATTCGCAACAATATGATATCCTTTGATAGGGGTCCAGTCCTCAGATGTCAGACAAGCATTCTGAAAATGTGTTCCATTTCTGCACACTGTAGCATTTAGATGATCTAGTGTAAAAATACTGTACCTACATAGCAGTGAAACATTTTGGTCAAACCTCTCATACACAGCATAAATACAATGCATACTTCTGAAAAGCAATGAAGAGTGAATGAAGGGATACAAGGCAAGATGAAGGGGATACAAGGCAAGATGAAGGGATATATTAGATACTGTAGTTACATAAATAGTTAAAGAATAATAAGCATATTTATGTTAGCTTGCTAGGTTAGTTTTGGTTGATTTATAAATCCAAAAGCTAGAATCTTTTGATATTGAATGTTTAACAAAATAATCTATGATGAGGCAACATATTTCCTTATTAACAACCATTTAAAGAGTAGGGGAATATAATACACACAAAGTAAAGTAACTTGAAAAACTCACATGTTATAATATATTCTGTATGTATTAGATATGCAACTTACATTTCTGCATCTATCCTTTATCAAAACCAATTACTCATACTCACCAACACAAGTTTGGAGGGCCAGGCTAAACTGAAAGCCCTCGTCACATTTGATGTCACACTCATATGCACCAGCAGTGTTTCTGCAGGTCTCCTCCAGAGGGTCACAACCATGCAAGTCTTCAGTGCACTCATCCACATCTGTTAAGAGGAGACTGGCGGCTTGGAGGAAAGTACAGTACATGAAAGAGGAAGCCCCACTACAGTGATATCTCACGTGAAAAGAACCCAGTCCATGTGATTGAAAGACTTGCCAGACTAAGGTAACACAGTGTCTTGCTCGAAAAGAACCCAGTCCACATACACGAAAAGGGAGCCCCACTACAGTACTGTAGTATCTCACTTTAAAGGAACTAGTTCACATACATGAAAGAGAAGCCCAACTACTGTACCATATTATCTTATTTCAAAAGAATCAGTTTCACTGGACAAAAAGAGTTGCACCAGAAAAAATTGTTCTGGCTGTGTGATCAATGGCAAAGGATTTACAATATTTTGCTTTAAAGAGAGAACATGTTAACCTAACATGAACAAGTCAAGATCTCGATACATATCTGTTCCCAGAATGACATTTGTAGGACCTCTACTAAGCCAAACTCAGACCTTCAATATTTTACGATATGCAGTGAAAAACCTATCCTGAGTGAGCAAAATTAAGTCATTCAAAAAAGAAAAAAAAAAGCATATGATCCTCTTAAATTTTAGCCTTACTGACTTTTTAAAACCAAGACACTTTCTTTGGCTAAAGAACCTTGGCCCACCTTGGAAAGGCTGAGGCACGCATGTTTGGCAACTCAAAGTGTTAACATGAGAAAATGCAGAAATACTTTCATAAAATATTCAAGTCTCTACCGACAAGGGAATATTTTTTTTTATCCTCAAAGGGTATAATACTGTCACTAACTGCACAACTTTTTTCAAACTTTGTTAATTAAAATTTCAATCTGACCTTTCTAAACTAACAAGGACATTAACTGTTTATGAAATTGATTCGGTTTGGAATACTGTACTGTACAGTATTGTATAATAATGATGAACACAGAATTAAACTTAATTAATCCCTAAGTGGCACAGCTATTTAAAAAGAAATACATGAAGGTGCACATGAAGGTGCACAGGTCTAAAATTGTTAACAAATCAAATAGGAAAAAATCTCATGATATGTGAAGCACAGGAGGAAATCGCAGATAGCGATTGGAGCAGTATAGGGTTAAATTTGTTTAAACTATTCAAACATTATTTAGCAGACATGGAATCAGAGAAAACAAGGATTTACATGCTAAACTGTGTACATATTAAGTAGCTCACGCCTTAATTAGTTCCCAACATACAATACCACAAACATATCTCAACACCATTATGTATACAGAGTTCTCAAATACTGCTGTGCTATCTAATCACAGAAATTAATTACACACTGCTTACCTTGATAGACTGTTGCATGGAGTCATCTTTTGCATCAATTCTTACTTTTAACTATAATATTTATATGGCTATGAAAAAATATTCTGTGTTCAAATGAAGCCAAGTCTTAACAATGTGGTTGAAAATATCCATCCCACACATATGAAAAGAAAGGAAAGTGACGACATTATGACCCATTCTGGACCCTAGTTGTGCCTTGATAAGGGGTCCAGAACAGACCGAAAATTTGTCCCTTTCCTTTCTTTCCAAATGTGTGAATTCAACTACTTATTTGAAAAATCTAAAATTCTTATTAAATTCCCCTTTTTTATTAGTCATAATATCTTCATTATACTAAGAACATGTTCAGCAAAAAAATAAATATTAATATCTTGCCAGACTACTGTTGCTAGACTCGCTACAGGTGTCAAAACTACACACACTTATTATGGACAGGCATACCTATGCAAGTCTGCTGTTGGATACTATACTTGTAACCAGCTATACAGCCCGTAGGACCTCCCCTTTGCTGACATGTAAATCCACCCTGGGTGTTGATGCAGAAATGCGTTGTCTGATTGCAGGTGGTGGGGCTGTCCAGACACTCGTCAACATCTATTGGTAAACAAAATTGTATTTTGTAAGTCTTTTCTATGGGTAAGACTTTTATTAGAATATAAGAGTTATTTGATGTGCAGTATATATACAGTATATTTTAAATGAAATTTAGTTCTTTTTTAATGCTTTCACTCTGTGTGTTTGACAATATTTTTGAGAGTGAATGTACTGTGTACTAATAAATTTGATAAATATCATTGTAGTTCTTTGGTTATGAATGCACTCAAGCATACATACATACTGCACATACATACGTACTATAAAGCTTAGCATGCCAGTACATTATACAAAACCAAATAACACTGTAGTAATTAGCCTTACTACTGTAACAAATATTATGCACATATATAAATGACCACGAACTTGAATACTAAGACCTAGACACAAGACAAACCCAAGCAGGATTGGAGATTCAAGTCAAAAGCAAACCCAGGTGGACATTCAGCGACGGGTATCTGTGTACACGTGTAAGAACCAATGGTGTTCTGGCATACTGCTCCTCGGCCACACAGGCCAGAGGTTACGTCACATTCATCAACATCTGTAGGGAAAAAATCAGTAAGTACTCAACATACATGGAAAACGACTGAGCCTTCAAACAAGTCAAGAAGAGAAACTACAAAGCCTACAGACAAAGCAAGAAGAGAAATAGGCCTCAATACCAGGTAACATGAGATACCACCCAGTGAGCACAATTGGTTGAAAGTGACCGACCTTGGTCACTTTCAACCTATGGTGCCTATTAGGTAATAGTCCTACAAAGAAAAAAAACAAGAACTACAAGCATTTCCTCTCAATCTTTTACCATTTGGCGCAACTCCACACACAAGATGCCAAATCATCTTTTGTAAAATCAAATAAATTCAGTGAAAATACTGGGCATGACCTGCAGGGTTGGGTGGGAACAACCCAATGAACCCTTTATGACCTGTCATGGTGGCTCTTGTAGACCACAGCAGGTTTGGGATCCCCCCACCCTCTCCCTGTTTTAGCACACTTCAAGTCTACTGGAACCCTCTATAAGCATCAAAACATACATGTAGACATTTTTATACAGCTACACTTATCCAGTGCAGAAACATCACTGAAATTCAAACTCCTAACAAAAGTTTACATTTATGTATTCTTAAGTCAACTATAGATTAAAGGAAGCTTTATTTTATCATCTTTATAACCAATTTCATTCACTTAGGAGCGAGGAGACTAACTGCCAACCCTACTATGGTGTGAAGTGGTAGCTTTTCCACTGAGCTATCATGGGAGGCCCAAAAAGGAAAGCTTTCCTATTGGGAAAGAAATGGGAACATATTCAAGCCGTACAATGGGACTGAACTTGCATCCCTGGACTCCTCAGGCACGTGGTCCAGTTGATAGCTAGTATGGCTGAGGAGTTCTGGGATGTGGGTTTGATCCCATTGTATACCTTCAATATTTTGTCAAAGTACTTTTGCTTCAAGCACACAATATAAAGATCAACAGGATAAAATTTTAAGGATTTTCGAAAATATCTGTCCACAGAGACCAGTGTACAAATTGAATGTAATACAAGAACAACTGCAATATATACACATTTTTTAAATAATAAATAGGCAATCATGCACAGTGGGTTGCAAGAATGCAAAACTACAATAATTAGAAATATGGCAGCAAGCCACTACAGTATTAAGAAATTTTTTTTTTTTCTAATCAGGATTTCCACTAGTAATGAATGAAAAATTGCCCTTTCTAACCACGTGCTATTCTTAATCAATTAACTCATTATGGTTGTAAGCATTACATTTTATCTATATAATAACCCAATTCTTACACATGAAATGTAAGTGATGACATGTTGGTCTGTCTTGGACACTTATCAAGTCATGATAAGGGTCCAGGATGGATTAAAACAATGTCACTTTCAGTTCATATGTGAGAATTGTTTTGTGTGTTTCAACTATGTTATTGTGACATTCTCTGCATTGTTATCTGTACTTCAAACAAAAGATTAAATAATTTTTTTAGACCATAACTAAACTTCATCAACTCACCATCACACACTCTGGTATCCAAATTAAAATTGTATCCTGGAGGGCAACGACCTTGAGAATGTGTAGTATCTAGATACCCATGTTCAGGTCTTGCCCCAGGGAACCCTTGCACCCCTAAGGCTCCTACTCTTCCACTGATCAATCCTGATAACTCTTGATCTACTTCATTGTTTATGCCATAGCCCGATGATCCTCGAGTCCCAGTTGACCTGGTTTCCTCAAGAAGACCTTTGGCAACCCCTGCACCACGGCCCGGCTGGTGCTGCGTAGAGCCCGGGGAGGACAAGGAGCCGTCTGCATTGATACAGGCGTAAGACCCAATCTGGTTATAGCATACCTGTTCTCCAGGAAGGCAGCTATGCACACCAGTGCTGCATTCGTTCACATCTGCCACATGTATAGATATAGTGCTACAAATAAAATAATCACACTCTCCACAATTACACTAGTGTACTGTATAATAATTCATAATAAGTCCCATTGTCGGAAACAGGAAGCTTGTATACTTGGGCTTATTGAGATCTCCCTGGTTCAACTACTGCCTGGGAATTGAACCCAGGATCCTCAATTTTGAGTCGAGGATGCAGACCACTGTACCACAGGAGCCTTGTGTGTTAACCTTTGTATGTGAAATTAAAATCCCATTGAAACATGTTGTACATACATATACTTAAATAGCTAAATTATTTGTAATATTTACAACTATAGTACTGTACTATGAAAACCCTGTATTACCACAAATAAAAAATCATTAAAATTCAAACGTACAGTATATTAAACACTACACAGGAAATTTGAAGTCCCAGTCTACAGAACCACATTTAATTAAGCAACAACTACACTACTTTCATGACTTTTAAGTAGAAAAGTATGTCATTACTTTACCCTCGCATGACCTTTGATCAACAGCTAACTTGAATCCCGGGTTGCATGAACATTCTATAGATACACCTGTGTCTCGGCAGGTGTGGGCACATGGGTTGTTTAGATGGCACCTGACAGAGGTAAAGCAAATATAATATTTTTTTTTTTTTAGTCAATAAATAACCAACTGTAAACACAAATCAAGTTTCATTAGCATAAAGAATATAAAATGATTAATGGTACTGCATTTCCAAATACTGTAGTTTCAAAATTAAATACAGTATACAGCATTCCTTAACAGACTTCATGAAACTTTAAAACATATTTAATTTCAAAGCACATAAAATCTTATAGGCTATGTAGCTTGTCTTCATTTTTCCCCATAGTTCATTACTCGATTTAATATTCTAACAATACAGTAAAGAGGTTCTTTCCAATATCCTTGTAGTTCATTAAGATTTTTAATTTCCACCTGCAATTACATAAGTATAATTCTTATTATTTATTTTGTTAATTTTGTCAATATCACTGATTCACTGACCTCACTTAAATAGAACTCAATAAACCCCCTTCAATGGACAACTTATCAGCAAGGCTGTGATTCATACATCAGGCTGCAAGCAGTTGCATCCAACAGCCTGGTTAACCAGACCACCAACCATGAGGCCTGGTCAAGAGACCAGGCCATTGGGATGTTGATCCTCAGAATCACTGCAAAGTATGATACTATATTTTGATTTTTAAATTGCAGCAATGTACTGCATTTTCTGGCAGATGTGTGTGAGTAAAGCACAGAGATAAGAGAGTGTGGGCCAGAAACAAATATTATATAGGCATGCATGGGCATGGGGCCTTAAGCCCTACCCCTAGGAAGAAAAACTAATTAAGAGTTTTTCTCCCTTTTCCCAGAAAATATATGAATGTCTCACACTTTATTTTACAAGAATATTTTTGGGGAATTTGTTTTCATTATGTTTCTTTTAAACATTATAGGGGCTTATTTATATTTACATATGCTCAACCACTTAGACAGGGTGGTAAAGCAATGGTCTTGCTTCCTGCAGATCCGTATTCAATTCCCAATCGTTCAAGTGGATGGGCACTATTCCTTTGTCTCTTCCTATCATAAATCCTTGTCCTCATCCCTGTCAAATATTATACAGCATAGTCATAATGGCTTACTGCTCTATCCTGATTACCTTACTTAAAGTTACATTAAACTTAAAGGTAACCTTGCTTTACCTAATATTTAGATAACAAATAAATGGTTCTTAAAGGTAACAAACATAAAATAATGAAGAAATTTCTGTACATTCTATTCACCAAAAAAATATGGCAGACTTACAAATTATATCCAAGAGACTTCCATAAATTTAACTAACCTATCAGCAACAGAATCCTATAGTTTAATCCTATAGCTTCAACTAACCTGTCAGTGAGAGAATCCTATAACTCCATCTTACCTGTCAGTCAGAGAATCCTGTATACACGTCTTGCCATCAACAGAGAGTGTGAACCCTGCTCGACACTGGCAACGATATGATCCGGGCGTTGGTATACAAACATGTGCACACAGTTTACCTGGGAACCTTGCACACAAGTCATCAGATTCTGTTATGAGAAAAAACGTAAACTGTATTCTAATAAGGTCACCAGCAATAAATATCCTACTTAATTACGATCACTTTCTTATTGATGTTTTACTTAAGAGAAGTAGTGTGTAAAGTACAGTACTTCAAAGTTGAATGAAAGTACATAAGTATCCAGTTTACAAGCAAACTGTTTCATACTGTACTCAAAATAAAATAAACACTATACATAGGTCAGTCACTTCACTCCCATTTCTGGAGTTGTTAATGTCTCAAAATAAAATTAACCAAACAGGTTAAATTCCTGGGCACTCTGCACATATAATAATAATAATTATATTATTGCATCTGACAATAATAATAATATTATCATTATTATATGTATAGAGTGCCCAGGAATTTAACCAGTGACTACATGGTTAATTTGATCATGAACCATTAAGCATATAATCATTGCTTGCTACAATGATGCTACTTGTTTTCAAAAACAGTAAAGCACACTGAAAACATGAGAAAAACAGACTAAATTTGTCCATCTCGTCTAAAAGGGAGCATGAAATGTGATCCATATTTTCACCAATTATGTGACTTGATGACCACCTCACCTGAAAGTCTTGGGGATACGACACCGGGATATAGGTTATTGCCATCCACCACTTGAGTACCTGTAAATGTGATGTTCACTAATTAATAGCATTTCAATGTCTGATTTATGACAAATGCCAAGATTATAAACAAAATTTTTATTTCAAATTAAGTTAATTTTACCGATGATATCCAAAGTTCAATCCCACCAGGATAGACAGCAGGGCAAGTTTGCTTTCTTCCAATTTCTCTGTTCACCTACCAGTAAATAGGTACCCTGGAGTTAGACAACTGTTGTGGGTTGTATCCTGAGGAAGCTCATAATTAGTAATTTGCCTAAGAGGACCTTGATAAGGCTAACAAGCTTCCTATCTCCAACTATAAGAAACCATATAGCTGAAAATAACTATAAACCATATAGTTCCCAACTATAAACCATATAGTTCCCAACTATAAACCATATAGTTCCCAACTATAAACCATATAGTTCCCAACTATAAACCATATAGTTCCCAACTATAAACCATATAGTTCCCAACTATAAACCATATAGTTCCCAACTATAAACCATATAGTTGGGAACAGGAGACCTGCTTGCTGTGTGTGTCAAGATCTCCAACTTAGCTTCCCGGGGCTGCAACACACAAGCAACATTTGCCTAACTTCCAGCTACCTTATCCACTTCTAGGTGATCCCAGGCATCAGGTGAAAGAAAACATTGCCAATGTTTTTGCCTTTCCACAGAAATCAAACCAGGACCTTTTGGTTGTGATTACACCAACCACTAGGTTACAGAACACAGCAATGGTCCTACTTGCCCATGCTAAGCGGGTCCACAATAATTTTTGCCAAAGAAATTCCAATATACATCTGGCTATACACATGGATAAATAATCAATTTATGTTAGGCTATGCCCAAAACACATAACATATTGCCTAAGAAACACACTGCTTTATATAAAAATCACATTGTGTGCCTACAAGTACACCATTGTATCATGTTTCAAATGTAGAGTACTTATATAAATGACTATTATATATTATTATTATTATTGTAATCTATATAAAAAAAAATACAAAACTTACTAATATCTGTAAAACCAGGTGAGGTGCCTGGAGAAGCTTGAGTGCAGCACTGGTGGTAGGCATTATCCCACGGGAAGCCAAACTTGAAGCCCATATTGCACCCCATACCCATGGTCCCGCTGAATAACCCCAGCTTACATCCTTGCAACAATCCTGAAAAGTATACACAATGAAATCACAGGAACATGGTAAATATATAAATGAATATCGACTCTATATGATGGAATGGAAACTCTTGTTCCTGAACTCCTAAAGGTGCTAGCACTACTGACTAGACCATGATGGGTTTAATAGATACCTGAATGAGAGGCTTTTAAACCCATCATGGTCCAGTCGGAAGCATGTGTGCCCAAGAAATTCAGAAACACGGACTCAATTCTATTGTGCAACCTCAATATTTGTTCTGAAAAGAATATTTAGAAAATAATTAAAACTATAAAATGCTAATAACATTTGACCTAAAATGTTTTGGAATAATTTCTAAATAAATGCAAGAATATCTGTATTCAAGAACTAGACACGACACCGCTGTGAAGGACTGGTTTGAACCCTCACATACTCAGCTTTGTAAGTGAGAATGACCTGGATTCAATAACTTTACTTTTTCCCAAAGTATTGCAAATACCTTGAAATATTCTCCACCTTGGTTGCTGTTGGTGATGCAATCTTGCCCCACTTGGGCTGCTTGCTTGCCTTTCTGGCACTGCTCATCTCTGTTCATAAAACAATATAATTATTTTACAATTAGTTAAAGGATATAAAATGTAAAACATGGTTATGATACTAGTAAAAATATGGTAACATTGAAGATTTTAGTAAACCCTGACAGATCAAAATCCAGCTGGATATCCATCAAAGCTGGAAATCCATCTGGAAATCCATCAAGACAAAATGGCATGTTTCTCCTGATAGTTCCCTCCCTTCCTCTATTAACTTAAATTTAAAGTATTAGAATTGGAAAAGTTCATTAAGGCAAATGGGGGAGGGGGCCTTCGACAAGCCACTGGCTTCCTGTTCTCATTGAGGCCACTAGAGTTAGTGGCTCTCGGGTAAAGTCAGGTACTGTATGTTTTAAATAAAAATAATAATAAATTATTATTATAATATACATATACTCTATACAGCAACTAGCATGTTGCTTAGAGACTGTTTCAACACCCCACACTGTCTTCTTTTAACCCAACAAGCATGTCAAAAGATAACCGTCCATAACTTACAAATGGCATAATTAAGATCGTCAGCAATTATAATAATTATTAATAACTAATTAATAAGCACTTATAATAGACAAATATTAATTACTATCAAAATATTTAAAATATTTGAAACTACTGTACTGTATAGTCAACCAATGTGGGTAAAGCTCCTGGTATCCGGACACTGGCCATGCAATAGTGGATATGGTTACTAGGTTGACCTTGATACAAGCCTATTATGTACAGTATATTTACATTTTATATATGTGCACAGGCTTCTTGTCCCCAATGCAACAAATTATTATTTTCTTACCTAAAGTATCTGAGGCAACAAATACCAGCAGCAGTGATACAGACAGTTTGATGCTCAGAGGAGATGCCAGTGACAGGGGCAGGGAAGGTGGAGCACTTCTGACCTTCCCTCCCCCAGTTGGCACCATACACACAGCACCTCGCAAACGTTGGCTCTAGGTCACCTGGAGAGAGGTAAACTTGGGTCAGCTTGAGTAAACACTGGTCAACTTGGGTAAACTAAGGTAAACTCAGAACAAACAAAGTTTCACATGTAAATACATGGGCAAAAAGCTGCTGCTTTATATGGACCAATAGGAGCTGCTTCGTACAAACCAAAAATAGGAGCTGCTTCGTACAAACCAAAAATAGGAGCTGCTTCGTACAAACCAAAAATAGGAGCTGCCTCGTACGGACCAATAGGAGCTGCCTCGTACGGACCAATAGGAGCTGCCTCGTACGGACCAATAGGAGCTGCCTCGTACGGACCAATAGGAGCTGCCTCGTACGGACCAATAGGAGCTGCCTCGTACGGACCAATAGGAGCTGCCTCGTACGGACCAATAGGAGCTGCCTCGTACGGACCAATAGGAGCTGTCTTGTACGGACCAATAGGAGCTGCCTCGTACGGACCAATAGGAGCTGCCTCGTACGGACCAATAGGAGCTGCCTTGTACGGACCAATAGGAGCTGCCTTGTACGGACCAATAAGAGCTGCCTCGTACGGACGAATAGGAGCTGCCTTGTACGGACCAATAGGAGCTGCCCCGTATGGACCAATAGGAGCTGCCTTGTATGTACCAATAGGAGCTGCCTCGTATGGACCAATAGGAGCTGCCCCGTATGGACCAATAGGAGCTGCCCCGTATGGACCAATAGGAGCTGCCCCGTATGGACCAACAGGAGCTGCCCCGTATGGACCAACTGGAGCTGCCCCGTATGGACCAATAGGAGCTGCCCCTTATGGACCAATAGGAGCTGCCTCGTATGTACCAATAGGAGCTGCCTCGTATGTACCAATAGGAGCTGCCTCGTATGGACCAATTCTGTAGTTTACTTTATTAGGTTCTTAGTGAAAGCCCGAAAGGCTTTCTGCCCGAAACGATATGCATGCTAGTGGCTTTAAAAGAATGCAAAATCATCAATGCTATGTACTCTCATAAACCCAATGTACCTTCTTGAATAAATAAATAGATGGCTTTTACAAGCCCAAGCTTCGTCCTGCAGTAAAGTTCACTCCTGAAACCATATGGAATGGCCTATCCCATAAACCTGCAACCCGTCCTCGTCTCAGCCCGTCCTCGTCACAACCCGTCCTCGCCATAACCCGTCCTCGTCTCAACCCGTCCTCGCCATAACCCGTCCTCGTCACAACCCGTCCTCGCCATAACCCGTCCTCGTCTCAACCCGTCCTCGCCATAACCCGTCCTCGTCACAACCCGTCCTCAGACTAGGCTCGTCCAACCGTCGGTCGAACACGAAAATCCATTCGTCAATTTTCACGTAGTGTATATTTAAAATTTTTATTTTCGCAAATACAAGTTATTATTATTACCTTCTAGAATGTGCTATATTAAATGGTTGTAAACTGTTAGCAATTATTGGTACTGTATTTGGATCGGATGGAGGGTTCAATTCATGCAAAGGCGATGTGAACGAAGCATTGCTCGAGGAAAGTATTTACGTAATTATTTTTGTTTTTATATATATAAATAATTGTAACTATTAACAAGTAAGAATTTTTTAATTGTAAATTTAAATAATTATTAATTAATAAATAGGTACCCCATTCCAAAGGCGAGTTTTCTTCCAGCACAGAAAACAATTGCAGGCGATGAGTCACAATAACGTGGCTGAAGTATGTTGACCAGACCACACACTAGAAGTTGAAGGGACGACGACGTTTCGGTCCGTCCTGGACCATTCTCAAGTCGCTTGTGATGAGGAGGTAGAGAACGGGTAATAAATAGGCAAGAGAGAGGTGAGGAGGAAAGTAAGGTGTAGAGAATAGTAGTAATAATGAGAACTGCAGAAGGCCTATTGGCCCATACGAGGCAGCTCCCATTATAACCACCGAAGGAAAAGTAATAGGAATAAGAAGAGGATAGCAAGGGAGCGTAGGAGAAGAGAGAAAGAAAAGGAAAGAGAAAGAAAGATAAATGGAAGAGGAAAGCTTATGTTAAGTCACGTTTGTTAGAAAGATTAGAGCATTTGAGTATGTACTGTGAAAGGGAAGAGTCCACAGCAACAAAGCCAGGACTCATGTTCATGTTGGGTACTTGGTGTATAAGAGCCGATTCTACAAGACGGCGTCTGTGAAGAGTAGAGGCAGGAAAGATTATTTTGGAGGAAGACCAATCAATGGGATGATTAGAATCCCTCACATGGCAGAAGAGAGCATTGTTAGTGTCTGCAGACTTAACACTTCTCTTGTGTTCTTTAAGTCTGTCATTCAGTGTACGGCCAGTTTCGCCAAAGTACTGGAGAGGACAAGATGAACAGGAAATAGAGTAGACACCAGCAGCATTTGAAGCAGGAGGAGCAGTGTGAACTAGATTGCTACGAAGTGTGTTAGTTTGTCGAAAGGCGAGTTTAATGTCAAGAGGACGAAAGGTATTGGTAAAAGTATTGAGTTCAGATATGAAGGGAAGGCATAGTACAGTGCTACTACTGTTGGAAGCAGGTTTAGGATGAAAGAAATTTCGTTTAGCTTGAGAGTAGGCAGAGTTGATGAAATGCAAAGGATAACCAAGGCGAGAGAATGATTTGTAGATAAAGGAAATTTCAGAATCAAGAAACTGAGGGTCGCTGATGCGTAGAGCGCGGAGGAAGAGAGAGACGAGGACATTTTTCTTAACAGAAGGAGGATGGTCTCTACCTCCTCATCACAAGCGACTTGAGAATGGTCCAGGACGGACCGAAACGTCGTCGTCCCTTCAACTTCTAGTGTGTGGTCTGGTCAACAGAAAACAATTCTTTACTTTCTTGTACAGCCACCCATACCTTTTCGGGTAAGTCCTTAATCCAAATTTTTCCCGGATTACGACCCGCCAAATAGTTTAACAACCAGGTAAACATTCACTCCTGGAGTGAACAGAGGCTACAGTTAAGGACTGGCACCCGGTCAATCCTCCTCGGTCAGGATATGAACCCAGGCCAATGCGCCAGGCGAGTCTTACGGGAGACTGGCGCAGTCCACGTTGAGTGTCATCAACAGTCATCAGTTGAGTGTCGTGAGTAAAGTATTTTTAATTCATAAACAGGAGTTTGCCGGAAGGATTAATGAGCATTATGCCTTTGTTGATCAGGCAACCTGTCCTCATCAACAAAGGCCTAAGATTCCTGGTTCAACCTTGACACTGTGCTGACGCCTGACTTCTGCTCCGCCTGGAGATTGCCGAAGAACGTTTTGCTTTGTCTCCCTACTGGGTTACGTTTTGCAGTAAGGCGCATTTATTAAATTGCCTGGATGGTTGAGACGCCTGGCGCATCTCAGGTTTCCCCTTGATCCCTTGTCCGTCATGGGGGGAGTCAAGGGGGTGATAGATTTCTTGAGTTTTCCGGCTTGCACTTTAGGCGTTGAGAACGGGGGTCCGGAACCGGTTTAGCGGGCCCCGGACGTGGTGAACATCTCACTCTCGCTCTGCCGGGGTTGTCACTCTGTGGGTGGCCGATGCCTGTCCTGCCGGGGTTATCACTGTGGGTGGCCGATGCCTGTCCTGCCGGGGTTATCACTGTGGGTGGCCGATGCCTGTCCTGCCGGGGTTATCACTGTGGGTGGCCGATGCCTGTCCTGCCGGCATTTAGAAGGCCAGCGCCACTAAGTGGTTTTGTTTTCTGGGGTAGCCTCCCGGCTGTTGTTTTCATTTGGGTTATTGTATTCAAGCATGGAGAACTTACCTTCAAAAAACAGCTGGATTGGAGAAAGTTCAACACTGGGGCAACAAAAATAATTCCAGAGCCAAGTCAGCTCTAGTCATACAAGAAACTGTTGTGGGTCAGAGGCCTGACAACACTGCAAACCAAGCATAAAAGGGCTGATCTCATCGAAACTTTTAAAATGCTGAAAAATTTAGAGGATATTGATGCAGACAACTTCTTCAAAAGGTAAGCCGTAAATGCCAAAACTGTGTTGAATTTTATAATCCAGCTAAAAAAAATCATCAATACAAATGTGGGGGTTTTGACAAGCCGCTGGCTTCTTGTCCTAGTCGAGGCCAGTAGTGTTAGTGGCCCTCGGGTAAATTCAGGAATCCAAAGACATGCTTGGTTATTCCTAAGGCTTGGTTAGCTTTTGTTACTGCTGCTTTTACCTGTCGTGCAACTTTCAGCAAATGGTGGATTTTGACTCCAAGATACTTTCCTCCATCAATCTGTTGCAAAGTAATCTTATTAATTTGGTAGTTGTGACGTGGGTTGTTATGCCCCACATGTAAGGTCTTGCATTTCTCGATATTAAAAAGCATTTGCCAGTTTTCTGACCATTTGTGGAGTTCATGTAGACCTCTTTGTAAGGCTTCTATATCATTTTAATTTCCCACTTTACCATAAATCTTTGTCAATTTCCTTGCCAGTCTTTCATGTGGTACCTTATGTGGAGATGGTGACCCTCAGGGCTCCTTGTCCTGGTCGAGACAACTAGAGATGGTGGCCCTTAGGGCTCCTTGTCCTGGTTGAGATCACTAGAGGTGGTGGCCCTCAGGGCTCCTTGTCCTGTTCGAGATCTCTAGAGATAGTGGCCCTCAGGGCATTCCGTCTCCGTCGAAGCCATTAGAGATAGTGGCCCTCAGGGCATCCCGTCTTCGTCGAAGCCATTAGAGATAGTGGCCCTCAGGGCATCCCGTCTTCGTCGAAGCCATTAGAGATAGTGGCCCTTGGGTAAATTTTGTTAGATCAACATCGGCAAGTGATGCAAACTCCAATATATTTTTATTACCGACCTAAACCGAGCAGTAGTAAGATCTCGTTAGGCTGATTTAAGGAAAAGAAGGTACTGATTAAATTGTAAAATTCTCTGGTGCGTCCCCTTTGGATTACTGTATCCAAGCATGGAGACCACTATTCTAGAACTAAGTCAACTTTCATACCAGGAACGGTTAAGGGTCACAGAACAAATAACAGTGCAAACCAAACATAATTAGGGCTGATATCGAAACTTAAAATACTAAACAATTTGGAGGATATTATATTCTCACCTATTTGTACCTGCAGGATTGAGCATTAGCTGTCGGATACTGAGTAAATGGAATGCACTAGGAAATGATGTGGTGGGGGCAGACTCCATACAGTTTCAAATATGGATATGCTAGAACTCGAGAAGCTTAGGAATCTGTACACCAGTAGATTGACGGTTGAGAGGCGGGACCAAAGGACCAAAGCTCAACCCCCGCAAGCACAACTAGGTGAGCACTGCTTTTCTATTCGCCGGTTATTTAATACAATGACTCCTGACCTTCCCTATCATATCTACTTGTAAAATTATGAATGGAGTTTGCTTCTACAACCTGCTCCTTTAGTCCACTCCATTTTACCTCTACTCTTGTGCTAAAAGAAAACTTTATAATATCTTTACTATGACTCTTGCCCAACCACTTGGGCTGAACGGTAGAGCGACGGTCTCGCTTCATGCAGGTTGGCGTTCAATCCCCGACCGTCCAAGTGGTTGGGGATTGACCATTCATTCACCCTTTCCCATCCCAAATCCATATCTTGACCCCTTCCAGGTGCTATATAGTCGTAATGGCTTGGTGCCTTCTGCTAATTCCCTTCCTCCCTCGATTATGACTCGCCCGAGCCTCGAGGTTCCATCCATGCCCTCTTGTTTTATTGGTGTTAAATGTAAACATTTTCTCTTTCTGTTCTCCACTCTGTCAGTCCCCCTAAGTATTTTATACGTCTAAATCATGTCCCTCTCTCCTCATAATGTACTTACCAGCTGTTGTCATGAACAGTAGTAGAAGTAGAGTTGAGTAAAGCCATACTCGAAATGATGCCCTCTCCATAGTCTTGTATATGTTCTCAAATCATGTAGTTCTGCCCACACTAACTGGTAGTTAATTACAAAACTACGACACAGTATGAACTGTTATCTTGTATAATGTTCTAGGCCGCGAGTTTCGCTGAGTTTAATATCTATAACACATTAATAACAAACTTTAGTTCTAAATACATATTTGCATAACATGTGTGAGTCTTACACAGGTTGTTTTATCTACGTTCACATCAGACACTCACACACACACACACAGTAGGCTATAATTAATTATGCTATTATATCATTTTCCGTTTACTGTCACTATATCAAAAAGCCAGTTATATAATTAACGTAAACAATAACGTCATATATAACGACCCTAACTTGTCTAGAACTTTGATGTGAATGGAAGCAGGTCAAAACACCACTAGACCAGCTCCTCGTGCCTAGCTCTTGATGTGAAGACAGTAGGCGTCTGTCTGGGCCGTCTCCACCACCCCATAAGGGGCCCCCCCCACCTGTGTCGGGGGGCCCCCCACACCACGCCTCCCACCCAGGGGATGCCAGTTGACCCCAGTATATATCACCATCTATAACCCCCACAAACCCCCCCACACCCCCTTACTGTAATCTTATCTCTAATTATCGATAAACGAACGATAAGTACCTGACCACAACCCCATTTCTCTAAGGCTTGATCAAGGGTGTGTGGCGATAAGGACTCCTCGTGTATGGACACAAGGATGTAATGGCAACACATCTGTTTGTTTGCTCAACCTCAACCTTTGAGGACTGACAGACACGGACATTCTTTCATTCACTCGGAGATGCTTGCCTTAGGGTATATGAGTCTTATCTTCCACTTGGAGTTTGGATCTCAAGGTCCCAATATCTTCGGTAAACATATCTAACCCACATAGATAGTGTGAGATTATTGGTCCTACATCGAATCCTATATACCGGATGTATATATATATATATATATATATATATATATATATATATATATATATATATATATATATATATATATGAAATTGAAGTACAGTGGACCCCCAGTACCTATCCAGTGGGTGGTAGTGAACCCCCAGTACCCATCCTGTGGGTGGTAGTGAACCCCCAGTACCCATCCAGTGGGTAGTAGTGAACCCCCAGTACCCATCCTGTGGGTGGTAGTGAACCCCCCAGTACCCATCCAGTGGGTAGTAGTGAACCCCCCAGTACCCATCCTGTGGGTGGTAATGAACCCCTCAGTACCCATCCTGTGGGTAGTAGTGAACCCCCAGTACCCATCCAGTGCGTGGTAGTGAACCCGAAACGCAGTACACGTTTCAACAAGTTAAAAAAAAACGTGCGTGCTGCGTATTAGTATCCACTATTAGTATCTACGTGCTGCGTATTATGCACTGTACAGCACTCGTCTCACGTATGTATCTCCCTCTCTTTAGGTAAGCGACTGCACAAACTGCTGAGCCACAGAGCCTATAGATATTCCACATTTCGCTGCGCACTGTACACACAGCCTATGTGTTCTGTCTGCAACTAGAATACATACAGATTATTATCAGTGATACGGCCAGCTGGCGTCATCTAGGAGCTAAGAGGCTTTGATGAGGCTTCTCCTGTCAATAAATGGCACACGTGCAGGGTGTCCTGTCCGTGTTTATTAAGCCACGTGTAGGGTGTAGAGTGCGTGTTTAAGACCCCCTGCAGGGTGCACTATCCGTGTTCAAGACAGGTGCTGGGCTGTGGGGCATGGGTTCGAGTTGAAGCTCCACAAGAGTAGTAGTTCTGGCTCTACCTGGCGGTCCGTCTTCTAATCTCTCTACTGTAGATAAAATTGCTTGTTCTAGTATTGGAGAAAACCCCTCAAGCATGAAGTGCAAGCACACGTAGCCTCTTATAACCGATATGGACCGGTTATAAGTACCTTATCAGACACTTAATTTTGTAAATGAAGAACAATACGCATTAAATTTTGCCCCGAAGAGCGAGTTTATTGGGCAGCGCCACTCATCTTGTGAGTGGACACACCGCCATAGCAGCATGTACAACACTCCCCAATAGGAAGAAAACCCGCTGGGTTGTTCATCCTGTCACTTGTACCCAGACACAGCTGGAACTTGCTTAACTCTCTCAAGTGAACATCTATGCGTCGTTTTGCTCAGCGACGATCTTTTTAGCGGCGATCGCGTCGTTTTAGTGACGATCGCATCCTTTCGGCGACAGCGTGTCGTTTTGGGGATGATTGCGTCGTTACTGTTCTCCCCCCCTGGCTGGGAGGGTGTTTTTTTTTTTGGGGGGGGACGCTAAGAAATATTGTCCCACAGCAGACAATAGTTTTCATAGTTTCGTTTACGTAATATCTACTGTGCGTAACTATTGTGTAGTTTTTACTACTTTATTGTTATTTATTTATTATTACCTACAACTGTTACACATATATTTCGGTATATACAATTTTGTGACAGACAAAATACGTACCTAAATTATGTTTACTTAGGAATATTTAGGGTTTATTAAGGCACGTGCAGCGTGTACTGTCCGCGTTTAAGACACGGACAGTACAGTTTAAGACACGTGCAAGGTGTACTCTCCGTGTTTAAGACAAGTGCAGTATGTACTGTCCGTGTTTAAGACATATGCAGGGTGTACTGTCCGTGTTTAAGACATATGCAGGGTATAAGAACATAAGAACAAGGTAACTGCAGAAGGCCTATTGGCCCATATGAGGCAGCTCCTATCTATAACCACCCAATCCCCTCATAAACATGTCCAACCCGCGCATGAAACAATCGAGGGACCCCCACCTCCACCACGTTACGCGGTAATTGGTTCCACAAATCAACAACCCTGTTACCGAACCCGTATTTACCCAAGTCTTTCCTAAATCTAAACTTATCCAATTTATGCCCATTGTTTCGTGTTATGTCTTGTGTTGATACTTTTAATACCCTATTAATATCCCCTCAATACTGTATGTGTTTAAGACGCGTGCAAGGTGTACTGTACGTTTAAGACACGTCGTATCGAGCGAGCTTGCCAACCAGCAAATATATACTTTAAACTTAGTTCAAGACTAAAGTAAACTTTCACGTATATACACCGAGAAGAAGGTTTACAGCTCTCAGAATTTATACCGCCACAAGTACACACTCCTGACAGCTGTTATACGAACCTACTGATTTTAATCTTGCAGTTTATGAGTGATTTGTGGCTTTATGTACATTATATGTTTACCTTTCCTGTGCATACAATTTGTATTCCAATCATAACCCCCCCCCCGTATATACACTGAGTAGTATGTATGCATACAAGAGCCAGTTCCTGCGATACATATAAATACATATATGTTGCTAGCCCTGCGTAGATTCGCGAATGTAAACAGTAACTCGATATTCTTCTGAAAGGTCAGCTGTTGCTTAAGTTTTATATTTGACACTTCTTATGTACCCATATTTATTGTGCGCTAGCTGCTGCTTTTGTATTATTGTATATTACTTAAAAATATTTATGCCGCTGTTTGGAAGTTTTGTTGCATTTTCATAGTTTCGTTACTGGGTTGAGTAGTTTAAAAGATGAACCTGTATATATATCTTCTGCACAAGCACAAATGAACCCACAGAAGGCCTATTGGCCCATACGAGGCAGCTGCTAATGGCCCATACGAGGCAGCTGCTAATGGCCCATACGAGGCAGCTGCTAATGGCCCATACGAGACAGCTGCTAATGGCCCATACGAGACAGCTGCTATTGGCCCATACGAGGCAGCTGCTATTGGCCCATACGAGGCAGCTGCTATTGGCCCATACGAGGCAGCTGCTATTGGCCCATACGAGGCAGCTGCTATTGGTCCATACGAGGCAGCTGCTATTGGTCCATACGAGGCAGCTGCTATCGGTCCATACGAGGCAGCTGCTATCGGTCCATACGAGGCAGCTGCTATTGGTCCATGCGAGGCAGCTGCTATTGGTTCATACTAGGCAGCTGCTATTGGTTCATACGAGGCAGCTGCTATTGGTCCATACGAGGCAGCTGCTATTGGTCCATGCGAGGCAGCTGCTATTGGTTCGTACTAGGCACCCGCTAATTGTCCCATACGAGGCAGCTGCTATTGTCCCATTTGGGGCAGCTGCTATTGTCCCATACGAGGCAGCTGCTATTGGTCCATATGTTGAGAAATTGGAATTAGAAAATGATTGACTATTGTTACATGATATCTGGAAACTGTGCAACAAGTACAATGCCTAAAGCCACTAATACGCAGAGCGTTTCGGGCATAATATTAAAGAAAAATGGTGAGCAATAATGAAGCTGAATGGGGTAACTTAAAACGAAAGATCAGAAATATTAATGAATTGAAATAGAGACATAGAAATATAATGACAATAATTACGTGATGATTTTAACTGCAAAAATTGCAACAGAACAAAGTAACAGTGTATGTTCAGTATAATGTCTAATCGACGCTTGAAAGAATCCAGCATCCATTTTATTTTATTTTGCCCCGATAGGCGAGTTTATTGGGCAGCGCCACTCATCCTGTGAGTTGTACCCAGTAGTTTGTTCAATATACCAACAACCCTGTCGTTGTGGTTTTTATTCTGCTATATAGATTACGTCACGCAACACCTGAGCACCCATGTTGCGCTAATATTCATTGATGGCTACATCCAGCTCTTTTCTAAACGATACAGGAGAAGACGCACTAGCTAGGCTTGGGTGTGTGTGATTGTTGACCAGACCACACACTAGAAGGTGAAGGGACGACGACGTTTCGGTCCGTCCTGGACCATTCTCAAGTCGATCGTGTGTGTGATTGTGTAGTATAAGCCAGTGTTTTGGGCATCCCTAAGTGTTGGTGTTGAGACTAGGGTTACCACGTGGGGCTTACTACCCCAGGCTGCTTCAAGCCTTTGTTTCTTTTCAAGTAGACTTTACCCTAACTTGTCCCAAGTGTAAGCCTTGTACCTTGTCTATGTGGACCAAGGTAGTTAACATAAGATAGTGTGGTAAAGTAGTTATTGTTATGATAATACTGTATAGAGGGGTTGTTCAGAGGGTTTAATAAATAAGTTAGTTTTTGAGGTGTATCCATTAATCCTATTGTAGTGGTGTAGATGATTGTATCCTTGACAACAGATCTGTTTCTAAAACCTTGAAGCATTAACAGGAACCTATGTTCCTTGGGGGGGGGGGGGCAGGCCTATCTACCCCACTGTTCTTGATATATCTTGATTCTAGCTGTTGGCCTTTCTCCTTAATACTCTATTACCCCCCATAATAACAGTAAGCAATTCATAACAACGCCTTTTATCTCCAGTTAGGAGGCTCAGAGATTCCCTTCCCTCAGCTCTTCGTAAGCCTTATCTTCCTTGGAACATGATCGACTTGAGAATGGTCCAGGACGGACCGAAGCGTCGTCGTCCCTTCACCTTCTAGTGTGTGGTCTGGTCATCCACCAATCTGTTAACAAGTCACAAGCGACTTGAGAATGGTCCAGGACGGACCGAACGTCGTCGTCCTTCAACTTCTAGTGTGTGGTCTGGTCAACATCAATCTGTTAACAACCTGGTCCCCATTACTGCTGGGCAAATAGGGCAAATGTTTAAGGATTTGACGCTCAGTCATTCCTCCCAGATGTTAAGCTCGCTGGACAGGACTTTTGTGACTTGTTTGATGACTAAGCAGAAAAAAAGAGGAGCAGCTGGGGGTCATCCTGTTGGACGCCTTCTCGCGAGTCAATTTCATATTCGCAAAAAAAAGTAGCTTTAGATCCATACCGTAGTATGAATGTCCAAACGGTAGAGGGAATAGAAATGACGATCCGCACGGGGTACAGCATCCCTCCGCACCAAATTGAAGGCATTTTTTAAATTATATATATATATATATATATATATATAATATATATATAAATATATATATATTATATATATGCGACAAGCCTGAATGGTCCCCAGGACTATATGCAACTGAGAACTCACACCCCAGAAGTGACTCGAACCCATCTTGAGGTTATCTTGAGATGATTTCGGGGCTTAAGTGTCCCGCGGCCCGGTCCTCGACCAGCCTCCACCCCCAGGAACAGCCCGTGACAGCTGACTAACACCCAGGTACCTATTTTACTGCTAGGTAACAGGGGCATAGGTGAAAGAACTCTGCCCATTGTTTCTCGCCGGCGCCTGGGATCGAACCCAGGACCACAGGATCACAAGTCCAGCGTGCTGTCCGCTCGGCCGACCGGCTCCCTACTGCCAGGAGCACGCAACTGGTATGTACAGGACGCCTTAATCCACTTGACCATCACGACCGGACAAAAGGAGGATAGATCAAATAGCCGAAGCTATTTGACCCCCCCCCCCGCCGGCACCCGGATGGTAATCTTGGGCATAGTATTTTATCAATCACCTCATTCTTGGGTGATATATATATATATATATATATATATATAT
>WNGS01001312.1:50085268-50111683 GCA_020271785.1 Procambarus virginalis
TTGAACAATCCACACGGGCCGTGATGAGGGTCCGAACCTACGTCTGAGAGGATCCCAGACGCGCCATAATAGACTGACTCAATATAATCAAGACTCAATATGTTGGTCTTGTGCTAACTGGGGGTCACTTGCTGGAATTACCAGATCAACCCGGCTGTGATGGTTCTGGGTTACCAAGTCAGCCTCGCAGATAAAGTAATCACCAGGGAAGACCTCAACCAGACGTTTTAAAGACTGATGAACCATAAAATATTCCCATGGTTTACCAGTTTTTATAATTGAACATAATGCTCTATCGTCTTGTAGTAGATTACGTTAGTGTTGTGGGTTTCCTTGCTAGTAATGTGGCTGAGGAGCTGTACAACACGATATTAGATTACTGCCTCCATCTTGGATACCCCGCGCGCTCTGCTTGTCGGGGAGTGGTGGTGGGGCCTTAGTGGGGAGGGAAGCTGCTGCCGCCCCTTCATCACCCCCCCCCCCGCCTTTTTCTTTCTTTCTTTTTTCTTTTTCTTTTCTTTCTCTCACACACGGGCAGAGTTTTTCACCCCTGATGCAATTGTTACCTAGGAGTATCAGGGTACAGTAAATATGTACCTGAGAGTTACAGGTGAGACAGCTGTTACGGAGCTGCTTCCTGGGTGTCTGTTAGGGGGGGGGGGGTAGTTACAGTTGATTGACAGTTGAGAGGCGGGCCGAAAGAGCAGAGCTCAACCCCCGCAAGAACAAACGGGTGAATACACACTTAAAGATAAGCGTGGGTCTGTACACCAGTTGATTGAGGCGGGACCATAAACAAAGCTCAACCCCTCGCAAGCACGACTAGGCGAGTACAACAAAGTACAACACATACCCTGCCGGCAAGGCCAGGGCTGACCGCCGCCAGCTTGCGTGCTGCTGCTTTTCATACCATCCTTGTAAAGTGATCCAGCCGGCCCGCGCAGAGGGGCGTCTTCCCTACTCAAGTAGTCTCGTAGATTTAGAACCTCTTTATACAAGTCGTGTTCTATTGGTGCATAAACACTTACAATTAAATTTGAGAGGTAACATGATGAAATGTGCTCAGGTGAGGTAATTATGATGCGGAAGTACTTGGCAAGTATGGTTATAGTACACGGAGGGGATATGAGGACTTCGAGTACAGGAATGGTGCCCAGCCTCTTCTGACCATCGGGGATCGAATGCAGACCCCGCAAGAAAACACCGTCGCTGCACTGATCAGTGGTAGGCTAATGTATGCTCAGCTGGGCTGGCTTTGTATCCAGTGACACCATTGGCGACGCTGCCCCAGTAAACATGGCATTTTTGGCCCCAAGGTGTTCTCGGGGGGCCTGGAGGGGCCAGCAGCTCCTGGGGGAGCAACTGGTAGAATCGTCAGGGTTAAACACGGCCCCCTCCCCCCGTCCCACCTTACAAGACTCCTTAAGGCAACTCGAGTGAGGACAGATAAGGGTTGCAATATATATAGATAAGAGTTGTGGAGGCATTCATGAAGGGGACTTAGGATGCGAGTAGGGGAAGATTAAGTCTATCTCGTCTGGGATGGTTGTAGCCAGGCTTTTCTAGGGTTTCCTGGTAAAGTTAGTGAAGTAGGGAAGCCTCGTGAAGCCGCAGCCACGCGCACTACCACTTCTTATCATTTGACATTTCACATAAAAAAAAACTTGGCTAGGCAGAAACGTATAAACCCAAACAACCCACTTAACCTATTGAGGCCGATGCATAAACGTCAATATTAGTACTTGAATTTTGACTTGATACATAACATTTTTAACGGATTGGTAGATTCTGCCACATGCGACGTTTTGTGAGTTCATGACCACATCATAAAGGGTGGAATATAGTGATATACACCATGCTTGTGTGTTGCTGCCTCTCGGGGAAACAGGCGATGGTGACTTTTAATTGTAACCTTGTGTGATGAGAGGTCATCTTAAGGTCAGCAGGCGGTGGCTTGAACTCTCCCTCTTCGGCCCCTCTGTGTTCAGTCTTGTTCCTTTTGGGCCAAGGTTCAACAAGCATTTGCATTTTCGAAACTTGTGAATCTTACTAAATCATGGCAGCTTTGCTTACCTTTATTAATTAAACAGTTTGAGCCCCGAAGCGCTACGAGCTTGTTTACAACAACAATGACCTTTTGGGTTTCCAAGCTTGTGAACTGTTCAGTAAATATAAACCAAGCCAACATGATTGGGAAAGGATGTACACGTTTCGTAAGTGGTTGGGCAAATGCCCAACAAATGCAAAGGCAAGTGTGTTCGGGTCAGTATCCTCTGTGACCCCTTGACGACAGCTGGGAGAGGGGGGGGGGTCATACTAGGCCAGACTCCACCATTGTGGTGTCTGCCTAGTTACCCCCCCCCCTCTCCCAGCTGTCGTCAAGGGGTCACAGAGGATACTGACCCGAACACACTTGCCTTTGCATTTGTTGGGCATTTGCCCAACCACTTACGAAACGTGTACATCCTTTCCCAATCATGTTGGCTTGGTTTATATTTACTGAACAGTTCACAAGCTTGGAAACCCAAAAGGTCATTGTTGTTGTAAACAAGCTCGTAGCGCTTCGGGGCTCAAACTGTTTAATTAATAAAGGTAAGCAAAGCTGCCATGATTTAGTAAAGATTCACAAGTTTCGAAAATGCAAATGCTTGTTGAACCTTGGCCCAAAAGGAACAAGACTGAACACAGAGGGGCCGAAGAGGGAGAGTTCAAGCCACCGCCTGCTGACCTTAAGATGACCTCTCATCACACAAGGTTACAATTAAAAGTCACCATCGCCTGTTTCCCCGAGAGGCAGCAACACACAAGCATGGTGTATATCACTATATTCCACCCTTTATGATGTTGGTCATGAACTCACAAAACGTCGCATGTGGCAGAATCTACCAATCCGTTAAAAATGTTATGTATCAAGTCAAAATTCAAGTACTAATATTGACGTTTATGCATCGGCCTCAATAGGTTAAGTGGGTTGTTTGGGTTTATACGTTTCTGCCTAGCCAAGTTTTTTTTTATGTGAAATGTCAAATGATAAGAAGTGGTAGTGCGCGTGGCTGCGGCTTCACGAGGCTTCCCTACTTCACTAACTTTACCAGGAAACCCTAGAAAAGCCTGGCTACAACCATCCCAGACGAGATAGACTTAATCTTCCCCTACTCGCATCCTAAGTCCCCTTCATGAATGCCTCCACAACTCTTATCTATATTATATTGCAACCCTTATCTGTCCTCACTCGAGTTGCCTTAAGGAGTCTTGTAAGGTGGGACGGGGGGAGGGGGCCGTGTTTAACCCTGACGATTCTACCAGTTGCTCCCCCAGGAGCTGCTGGCCCCTCCAGGCCCCCCGAGAACACCTTGGGGCCAAAAATGCCATGTTTACTGGGGCAGCGTCGCCAATGGTGTCACTGGATACAAAGCCAGCCCAGCTGAGCATACATTAGCCTACCACTGATCAGTGCAGCGACGGTGTTTTCTTGCGGGGTCTGCATTCGATCCCCGATGGTCAGAAGAGGCTGGGCACCATTCCTGTACTCGAAGTCCTCATATCCCCTCCGTGTACTATAACCATACTTGCCAAGTACTTCCGCATCATAATTACCTCACCTGAGCACATTTCATCATGTTACCTCTCAAATTTAATTGTAAGTGTTTATGCACCAATAGAACACGACTTGTATAAAGAGGTTCTAAATCTACGAGACTACTTGAGTAGGGAAGACGCCCCTCTGCGCGGGCCGGCTGGATCACTTTACAAGGATGGTATGAAAAGCAGCAGCACGCAAGCTGGCGGCGGTCAGCCCTGGCCTTGCCGGCAGGGGTATGTGTTGTACTTTGTTGTACTCGCCTAGTCGTGCTTGCGAGGGGTTGAGCTTTGTTTATGGTCCCGCCTCAATCAACTGGTGTACAGACCCACGCTTATCTTTAAGTGTGTATTCACCCGTTTGTTCTTGCGGGGGTTGAGCTCTGCTCTTTCGGCCCGCCTCTCAACTGTCAATCAACTGTAACTACTACCCCCCCCCCCTAACAGACACCCAGGAAGCAGCTCCGTAACAGCTGTCTCACCTGTAACTCTCAGGTACATATTTACTGTACCCTGATACTCCTAGGTAACAATTGCATCAGGGGTGAAAAACTCTGCCCGTGTGTGAGAGAAAGAAAAGAAAAAGAAAAAAGAAAGAAAGAAAAAGGCGGGGGGGGGGGGTGATGAAGGGGGCGGCAGCAGCTTCCCTCCCCACTAAGGCCCCACCACCACTCCCCGACAAGCAGAGCGCGCGGGGTATCCAAGATGGAGGCAGTAATCTAATATCGTGTTGTACAGCTCCTCAGCCACATTACTAGCAAGGAAACCCACAACACTAACGTAATCTACTACAAGACGATAGAGCATTATGTTCAATTATAAAAACTGGTAAACCATGGGAATATTTTATGGTTCATCAGTCTTTAAAACGTCTGGTTGAGGTCTTCCCTGGTGATTACTTTATCTGCGAGGCTGACTTGGTAACCCAGAACCATCACAGCCGGGTTGATCTGGTAATTCCAGCAAGTGACCCCCAGTTAGCACAAGACCAACATATTGAGTCTTGATTATATTGAGTCAGTCTATTATGGCGCGTCTGGGATCCTCTCAGACGTAGGTTCGGACCCTCATCACGGCCCGTGTGGATTTGTTCAAGATATGTTGACCCCGATTAAGCTAGGAACTATGGAAGAAATATTTACCCACAAAGTCTAGGGACCGCCACTAAGTCGTGTAGCCTAAGCCGGCCTAAGATTGTTTTTCACAAATAGACAAGACCCCATGCAGTGTAGGGGGAGGAGGAAAGGCCTATTGTTAGGGGAGGAGGAAAGGCCTATTGTTAGGAGAGGACAGGCCTATCGTTGCCCCCCCCCTTCAAAGGCCGAACTCAATTCCCACAAGCACAACTAGGCGAGTACGCTGCCAGTCATCACCCCCCCCCCCCCCCGCCGCCGGGCGTGTGGCGCCGTGTGCCGGAGCCGGCGCCCAGGAAGCACCCCCCCCCCCATACACCGGTCGATCCATACCAAATCGTGGCGGCTGGCACTTCCTGAGACGTCACACACAAGGTCTAAGACCTACAAATGTCTCCCCTTACATCACCGTTGTTCTAACCTGCTTTAATTCAACCCAACAAAATGTGATTTGCACGGTGTACACGACGTACGTGACGTCACGTCAAGATGACCACATCTGTACAGTAATTGTGTACCCGACCGAGCGCATAACCACAAGATCACAAGCCCTAAAAGGGGCAGTCAATACATGCTATGTAGCTGTGGGGTGGGGGGGGGGTGCCACATTACCAGATGAACATAAATGAGGGACCCAAGAGCCGAGGCTCGTCCTCCCCGCCAGCACACCTAGGCGAGAACTGGTCGCCCTACCTCGGACAACTATGAGGAAATATTGAGGCTGTATAATGGGATCAAACCCGCACCCTGGACACCCCAGGAACCCGTTCATCCCAAGTCTCCAAAAGAAGAAACATGTCGAGCTCCTGAACCCGCAGGCAGGAAGCAAGGTCACGCCTTCCTCCAGTGATGGGGTTAGCGGATGAGCCTGGCTGTGGCGGCTAGGAAAGTTCTTTATGAATACTACAGCTGAAGAAAAGCGCACTCAACGGGTAGTCGAGACAAATTAAGAGCAGCTGCAAGACATACAATAGGCTCTGAAAACTATAAACCAGTTTTAAGTCGAGAGGCGGGACCCAAGAGCCGCGGCTCATTCCTAGGAAATACAACTAGGTGGCATCGTCACCTTGGCAACCAGAGATGTAGGGAGCTGCAGTGTCGCCACAAGTGCCACCCCCGCCCCCCTCTCCTTACACAGGAACACTTGCCATAATAATGGGTCCCTATTCCTCTTGTCGGGGGGGGGAGGCCGCTCATATATACCCCCCCCCCATTACCATGGAGGAGGAAACCACCTTAAGAGGAAACCAATTACCACCTACCTGATGTGTGATTATACTATCAAGATGCCGGATGGGGCGGGGAAGAGGTCATAGAGGAGAAAATGCATGACCTCAACTATAGACTTGTAGCTTCCGGTGACCCACAGAGACCCCTCTCGCCCCCCCCCGACCCCATTAATCACCCCCCTCCCCCCTCCGACCCATTAGTCACCCCCTCCCCGACCAGAAGCCACACTTGTCAAACGCTGCTTGTCAGTAACTCCCGCCGGGTCTCGCCCCAACCCGCTCACTTGCCCTGCTATTCCGTGCTGGGTCGACATGTTTACTATATAATACTAACTGACCAGAGGGACATACCTGGAGAGGTCTTTAAGTCCACCTTTGTTTCTTAAGCTTGGTGGGAGGGTGTGGACGACTCGTCGCCTTCACTATGACATAGGAGGATGGGTTGTAAGACAGCCATCCTTTGCCAATGATGTCACGGCCAGATATTTGGTTTGATATATAATGTACACTTTCACTGGAGCAAAGTTCAGTAGGTTAAGGAGTGGAGGGACAAGCAACTCATTCAACCCCCCCCCCCCACCTCCACAACCCGTCAACTGGCCTAACTTCTCATCTGTACGAACAGACCCAACCGCTAAGAAATGTGATGTATCGGTACACATTAAACACAGTAATATTGACGTTCCCTATGCCTTGGCCACGATAAGTTAGGTTACACATTGCCACACAGCCCGGCGTATGAATCACAGCCCGGTTGATCACAATCTTTGGAGGCACTTATCAAGTTTTACTTTAACGGCAGTTAAACCCCCCCCCCCATGTACCAACAGCCTTTTAGATCAAGTAATGCCAAGATAAGCCTGGCCCCAGGTCGAGCTTGTAGAGTGCTAACTACCAGAACCCACTCCAGGTATACTCCAGGTACCCAGGTATACTCCAGGTACCCAACTAGTCACCCAACCTTTATGTTACCATAAACGCCCGCCAGCAGTAACTGTCAAACAAGATTGAAGACGGCCGCGGCTTAGACC
This sequence comes from Procambarus virginalis, assembly GCA_020271785.1. Lineage (NCBI taxonomy): Eukaryota > Metazoa > Arthropoda > Malacostraca > Decapoda > Cambaridae > Procambarus > Procambarus virginalis. The sequence continues at coordinate 50,092,241 of WNGS01001312.1, forward strand.
CAGCGACTTATCCCTCACCTAGGAACTTCGGGTTGTCGGGGGGCACGTCCTCCAGCACCTTCAAAAGAAAGTCAACCGGAAGACCGAGAATTGGGAGATGGGATGGGTGAGGCAAGGAAAGGTAGGGTTCGTCTGGCGATGGCATCCAGCAGGTATCTGGGCCACAAGGCAAGAGCAAAGGGGGGGGGGCACGGGCAAAGGAGAAAATCAAGACTGGGGCGGGGTGTGGACGGCAGCTGTAGAGCTGGGGTGGGTACCTCAGTAACCACCCTCGTGTGGGCCACGGAACCCATCAGGTGAGGTGAGGTGAGGTCAGTGTCAGGTCAGTACCAAACAAAGGTTAAGTTGACCATAAGCCACGCGGGCAAGGATCACTACCACTTGCCGGGCTGATGACCTTTAACCTTGTGTATGCCTGCCAGTTCCTCTACTCCAAGGCCGGCCTGGGGTCAGACTTGTCGTTCACTACTTGATCTACAAGACTTTTAGTCAGCGGGCCGCACGCTCTCGTGTTCCGGACGACCTGGTATGCTCCGCCACTTCCAATTGCTCACAAACAAATTATACGTCAGATGTGAAGTATTTTCCCCCGTTGGAGGACAAAAGCCTGTACCTATTTACCTAGGCCAACTATACTAGACCTTCCCCAAAATGGCACCCGCAACAAATGCCTAAGTTGTGAACAGTGGCATCAGGTGAAAGGAAGTGCGCCCAGCCGATTCTGTGCTGCCAGGGAATTGAGACCTGGGTGCTTCTAAGGAAGCGAGGACGTACAGACATGCTACAGGACAATACACAACACTTGCATTAGTGTTGACATAACCTGACTAAGGCCACCTTGCTCTCCGGTATGACGTGCACCTGGCCTCTAGGAGACTAACCATAGACCGTGTGCGAGGCCCAAGCTCTCTCACATTCTTAGGTGCGGGTCTCCTACATCCCAGCTGAATGAAATGTTTATATCCACGGAAGTGTGAACCTTAGTTACCTTGAGATTTCGGGGCTTAGCATCCCCGCGGCCCGGTCGTCGACCAGATGGATTTCCATCTCTAGAGTGCATAATACTGACCTAAGAAAGCTAGAGACTTACTTTCTAGCTTTCTCAGTCTACGGGCGGCGCTATGTACGAGGACAATCTATAGTCTTAATATAATGGTCACTTCTATACTATATAATATTACTATTTACTATTACGGCCAAACTGCCTCATTCTTGTGGGCTTTGTGGGCCCGCACTTACTGGCGCCAGCACCACTGGCACCAGCACCACTGGCACCCGCACCACTGGCACCCGCACCACTGGCACCAGCACCACTGGACAGTCACAGGCTTCACCAAACTCAACGGACTATACAACTTGACTAACATGGCATGAACAAAAATTAAGGCAGCCTAACTTACACCAATACATCCTAAACATACCATAGAATTATCAGAATCTGAAAGTCGTGTCGAACCACCACCGTACAATTTTACCGTATCCCGTTCAGGTAAAGATCCCATATCTATGGGCTACCCAATAAATTTGCTTTGATAAATACCATTCCAAATCCACATTTTCGGTGACTTGTTACATAGTAAAATACGCCATTTATAAACATTGGCTAAATTGTCGGAAAGCCTAAAGGCTCTTGGGGGTTCGACCCAGGGCCAGACTTCGTCTGAGAGCCACTCCATGTCACGTGACAGGCCACGCTGTGCCAACTGGTTGATACCTGGTTGATGGGGTTCTGGGAGTTCTTCTACTCCCCAAGTCCGGCCCGAGGCCAGGCTCGACTTGTGAGAGTTTGGTCCACTAGGCTGTTGCTTGGAGCGGCCCGCAGGCCCACATACCCACCACAGCCCGGCTGATCCGGAACTCCTTGGAGGAATAAATCTAGTTTCCTCTTGAAGATGTCCACGGTTGTTCCGGCAATATTTCTTATGCTTGCTGGGAGGGTGTTGAACAACCGCGGACCTCTGATGTTTATACAGTGTTCTCTGATTGTGCCTATGGCACCCCTGCTCTTCACTGGTTCTATTCTGCATTTTCTTCCGTATCGTTCACTCCAGTACGTTGTTATTTTACTGTGTAGATTTGGGACCTGGCCCTCCAGTATCTTCCAGGTGTATATTATTTGATATCTCTCTCGTCTTCTTTCTAGTGAGTACATTTGGAGAGCTTTGAGACGATCCCAATAATTTAGGTGCTTTATCGCGTCTATACGTGCTGTATATGTTCTCTGTATTCCCTCTATTTCAGCAATCTCTCCTGCTCTGAAGGGGGAAGTGAGTACTGAACAGTACTCAAGACGGGACAGCACAAGTGACTTGAAGAGTACAAGCATTGTGATGGGATCCCTGGATTTGAAAGTTCTCGTAATCCATCCTATCATTTTTCTGGCTGTCGCAATATTTGCTTGGTTATGCTCCCTAAACGTTAGGTCGTCAGACATCATTATTCCCAAATCCTTTACATGTTGTTTTCCTACTATGGGCACATTTGATTGTGTTTTGTACCCTGTATTATGTTTAAGGTCCTCATTCTTACCGTACCTGAGTACCTGAAATTTGTCACTGTTAAACATCATATTATTTTCTGATGCCCAGTCGAAAACTTTATTAATATCAGCTTGAAGTTTTTCAATGTCTTCAGCCGAGGTAATTTTCATACTGATTTTTGTGTCGTCTGCAAAGGATGATACGAAGCTGTGACTTGTATTTTTGTCTATATCTGATATAAGAATAAGGAAAAGCAGCGGTGCAAGGACTGTACCCTGAGGTACAGAGCTTTTAACTGCATTGACTAGATTTTATATGGTTGACCGTTACTCGCTTGAGTCCTATTGACAGAAAATGAGTATCCAGCGTCCTACTTTACCGGTTATTCCCATTGACTTCATTTTGTGTGCTATCACGCCATGGTCACATTTGTCGAAAGCCTTTGCGAAGTCCGTGTATATCACATCAGCATTCTGTTTTCTTCTAATGCCTCAGTGACTTTATCGTAGTGCTAAGTAGCTGTGAGAGGCACGATCTTCCCGCTCGAANGCTAGTCGCTCTAGGGACTCTAGAACTGAAGCTTTCAAATTACATATACTTGTTGGGTGTCATATGAAAGCTTATGTTAAATGCTGTCAGTTAAAACTAGTTAGAGGTCTGTGATTGCTCTGTAGAGAGAATTACAGCAAAATTTGCCTGTTCTGTGAAACAGAGAGGGTAGTATAACAAAAACGTTAGAGGTGGAGGGGGGACAGTGGGGCGAACGCTGCCTCCCCCCCACCAAGGGAGACGTTGAGACGTTGTGTTAGGCCTCACCCTCCTTGTGACGTCACGCCACGCCACAGGCGAGGGGCCCGTGTGATTGGTCTAGGCACCCTGCTCCTATGCCGAGTTTTGGCGCGAAAGCTGTCATTGGAAGCGGCACAGGGACAGTGCCGGCTTCCTGCTGATTGGTCAAGACAAGGTAGGGGAGAAATAGGGGGATGTGCTCTCTGGGCCCGCCAAGAGTTAGTTTGAATTGGGCAGCCAGGGTGTGAGTAGTGTCTAGGTGCGGGGTGGCGGGCCTGCCACCCCCACCACCGTTATCGCTCCTGTCGTTCTGTTTACTCATATTGCATGGCACTCCAGCCACCCTGGGTGTGTCGAAGCCCAAAATTGCGAGAAACTGGGACTTGGACTTTGAATTGCGCCCGACGTCGTCCATGGGGAGGTGACGCCGGCCAGTGTCACTCCTGTAACCCCAGTGTAAGAGCGAGTCATGCTCTGGTATGATGGGGTTGTTAGTGATTCCCCATCCAAGTGTGTATGGCACGCGGCCACCCACCGCCCACGGGCACCCGCCGGCCGCCCAGTCACCCCCCATGCGGCCCGGCCCGGGCCAGGCCCAGGCCACCACCTTACACCGCGCGCGAGCCGGGGTGGGGTGGGGTGCTGTGACGTCACGCGCCACCCGTGGCCACCCTCCTGAAGGCCACGCAGTGGCCACATGTTGGCCACCACCTTTGGCCACCCCCTTGGCCACATTCCCAGGACAGCCTAGGCCACATCTTGTCGACGCACGAGGAGCAAGCTAAGTGTTGACAGCCAGGTGGTAAGGACCTGGGAAATGAGGAAATGTGTGGACGGAAACGTGAGTACTTTATCAGTGTCTAACATTCAGTTAAATGAGATAGAAAAGTTGTGTGGGCCCCTAGCCCGGCCAGGCTAGGGAAGTAGCTGAGACGCCCGTCTGTGGCATGCCCAGGTGACTGTGGGGCAGTACCTGGAGAGGGAAATTGTCACAGTAAATCACGTAGTGTTATAATTATATATATCTGTAGATATATTGTTGTGTGTAGACTGACTAGAGTTTGGGACCAGTCAGTGTAGAGAAATCATCATATAAATGATCCAGTCTGGCGATTCTGTATAATCGTCCAGCCTTGGTTAGTGCCATGGTACCTCATTATGTAATTAGGCCAGGTTAGAGTTAATTAAGCAGGCCCGTGGGGCAGGGTTATTAGTGGATATCCTGAGGTCTGTATATGTCCTGGTGATTAATTACATTGTTTATGGAGGCCATTTCCATGTGTTTCATTTGCATGATTGCATGTATGATGTGTGTGTGGTGAGTCAGTAGATGTGATCGCTGACTGATTGCCTAATGATGTCATTAGCATGGGGGGCATGCTGACGGTATCATTATGTGCAGGTTTGTGCAGTGTTATCAGGTATACGATATTACTGTCCTAGGAACTGTGTTGAGGATTTAAAGGGACCCTTTGAGTATTCAGGGAAATTCTCAGTCACTTAATGGGAGCGAGCAATTTGTTAATTTGCCTAATTATGGGAGAATTAGTGCCAGCTGTCCGCGTAGAGCGACGGTGTCTTATATTAACGTATATTGTCTTGCTGAAGCCACCGGGATCGGGCGATCTTTTGCAACGTTTGCAAGATTAGAGGGACAGTAAGATTGGTATACCTTGAGTGTTGCAAAACCGTGTGTTATCACTGTGTGGGCATAGTAATTAACGAGTTGCAGTAGTCGCAACTGTATGTGGGCAGTGCTATTTTATGTTTTGCATGCCATTATATGTGTGACCTATGTAACCTTAGGGTTACTTTGTTTCTTTGAGTTGTGTGGAGTACTTAAGGATTCAGTGAGTTAATTAGGGGTAATTAACTGGATAAGGGGGTGCACACTTGAAGTTGTTGAATGAGTGAGTGCTGTTATGGGAGAACAGTGTTGAACTTGAGCTTGTGGGAATACGTGTCCGGTGCAATTAATTGTCCGTGTGACAATTAATTGACCACTCTAGCTAATTATGTAATTAGCATTCTCATCATGAATTCACGTAGTGGGAGAGGATCTGTCAGAGTCTGTCAGTGATAGTGCTAACGTCAGTTGCTCGAGACTAACTGCCTTTCAGGGTTGGGGCAATTAGTGGCTCATGATAATTAGTGGAGTAATTAACGTCTGGAGTCTTGAGGACTCAGATGACTCGGTAAAGCGAGGTCATGGGGTTAGCATAATACGTTATATTAATCATATTCTGTCTGGTGACAGTGGATTAAGTTGCACTCATTGTTAATTAGGGTAATTAACTCCTCTTCCGTGAATTCACAGTGTTTGATGAGACCTGCTTAGGCAGTGCGGAGTGAGACGTATTTATGTATGATTAATTATCGGTCCTGGTGACAGTTAAATTGCTCAAGGCTAATTAGGGTAATTAGCACTCATTAGTAAGTAAACGTAATTAATGATACACAGACTGTTGAGAAGCCACCCACTTGGGGTAGGCTTAGTTAACGTAACTCAATTGGGATGTAATTAGTGGTCCGTTTGACCTTAATTAAGAATTACTCACTGAATACTTGCAAGGAGTCAAGTGTGATGTAATTTAAGAGTTTGAGTTATTGTGACAAGAGGACTTGTGTTAACGTAGAGTACTATCATGTTGTGTCTAGAGTGAGACACTTGTTGTTATTAAAGTAGTACTTGTTGCTGACTGCTGTGATCAGTCAATTTCCATCATTATTCACATAATCAATGTTGCAATTGATTAAGGCAATTTCTTTTGGTTATCGTCTAGTGACGTGGGTAAAGTAACTTAGGGATGAGTGGAGCTGTGTCCCAGAATCCCACCTTGCCTGACTGTGTTCACTTTAGTTGTGATAGGGGGAGTCACTGTTAGACTACCCACCTGATTACGGGGGTCGTCTCCTGTTAGGAGGGAGGGCCTTAAGCTTGTGATTAGAGTAGTTGCCACTAGGAAGTCGTGTCACTATTGATTGCTTGCTTGTGTCATCAGTGGAGATTGTTCAGTTAGTTCATGTTGTCAGCCCGAAGTGTCAGCAGGATGGAGCCTGCTGTCATTTCTCGAGGGGCTGTTGAATAGCTGTGTTGCAAATGCCACTGGTTGGACTGTAACGTAATTAAATCACACGCTGTGGTGTAACTTAGTCTGTGATATTTTTCTTTGAGTTTGCATTATTGCGTCATCAGTGGGCACACCTGTGTTCAGGTTAGTTCAGTATGCAGCCACACAGCAAGGGTTGCTATTTAGCTGTTGGTTATGGTGCCACTGGATGGACATTAACGTAAAGATTAATTTGAGGAAGGGTGCTGGAGTTGCCAGTGAACCCATTAGTTATTGATGTCATTGAAAGGCTACTGATTTGATTGCATTGCAACCGCTATTGCAGGTGTAGACTGCACTGAGGCGTAGAACAGTTAGGAGGTTACTGGAGACGTGTTCCAGAACTCACTGTGTCATTTGTTGTAATTGTGATTATAGATCTGTTAGTTCTTGCTTGCGTGTTGATTCCTCTGTGGGCACGCTTATGTTCGAGTAACGTCATTGACATTCTTTTGTTTTAATGTAGTAGTCTAGTCTCTTGTTATAATAAATTGTTATTTGTTAACAGTCTTTGATGTCAACCTTCAACTATTCTGTACCACTCCCATTGTTCTGATATATATTTGATATTGTTGTTTTAAATCTTTGATATGACGGCTGCGCTCTTGGGAATTCGAATTCCAATTCATAGCGCCACACAACAAATATAAAATTTGATTGTGAGAACCCGTCGGTTACCCTTTATTGGTTTTAACGTCATGTTTAACTAGGAGGAACCAGCGGCCTATTGTGGACAGGTTTTCACCCTGCTGGTGGAAGCCTGGCGGTTTGCTCCCGCTTCTCCTTTTTCTACTGGACTCATGCTTAACTGCCAAGAGCAGCCTTTAAACTTGTAGTCCACCTCCTAAGGGAGGTAGGCGTAGAGAAAAATCTCACACTAACAACACTGTACTCACCTAGTTGTACACACCCACTTCCACACACACCCACTCACCAGTAACCCAGTGACCACCGTCTATTCTTATCTCGTTGTCGTTCCTCCCAGTCAGTCTTCCATTCTTCCTTCCGTCGATGTCATTACAAGAACTCCCAGGCGTACCACAAGTAACAGCCTCGTTCACCACACCATCAAACCAGACCCGCTAGACAATGAATCCTGGAACCATCCCAAGGTAGGTAGTTACAGGATGAGGGGGGGGGGGTAATAACCTAGTACAGTACTGTAGCGGCGCTCTAACACACTGTAGGAGAGCCGAGGTAGTCATTGCTGGTTACCGCTGCATAAATACATGCCAACACCTGGTAGACAACAACAAAAGTACCCAGAAGCCGCGAGTTAAAAGTCTACTCTAAAATATTATTCTACACTAGCTTACCCGTACTGTGTTTCTAGAGTTGTTCAATTGCACAAACTTGTGCTATAGCTTACCACTGCTGGTCTGTACACGTGGTTGGTGAGAACAGCGCTCTTGGTACCCGTCTTGGAGGGTTGGGGAGCTACAGCCTTCCCTGGAACACTACCACTCTTGTTATCTACAACCTCCTGTGTCGAGGCAGCATCCTCTACGTCAGCGCCTGCTTCCACTTCAGGCTCTGGGGTAGGGTCTACTACAGAGCCTTCAGCGGGAACTCCAGACTCTGGAGCATCAGCTGTAGCCTTCATCTTTGTCCTTTCCGCAGGCTTAACCTCTGCATTCTCTACGGTCTTTACATCTGCTTTGTCCGCGGCTCTAACTAATGCCTTCACAGCCTTAGCCTCGGCCTTCTCCACAGCCTTAGCCTCGGCCTTCTCCACAGCCTTAGCCTCGGCCTTCTCCACAGCCTTAGCCTTCTCCACAGCCTTAGCCTTCTCCACAGCCTTAGCCTCGGCCTTCTCCACAGCCTTAGCCTCGGCCTTCTCCACAGCCTTAGCCTCGGCCTTTACCTTCTCTGCGTCTGTGGCTGAGGTGGCCACGGCGGCCTCAAGTCGAGTCTGGTCAACAGCGGCCACAGAAAGTGGAACCTGGCCGCCTCGGCCCTGGTCATCGGGGAAGAAATGCTTGCAGCGAAGTATACCCTTGGGGGTCTTGGGGGTCCTCGGGGTCCTGGCCGACTTGGACCCCGTCCCTGAGCGGTGGATGGACCAGAAGGTGCAGTAGCGACAGGAGGTCGGGTGAGCTTGCTGGTATTTTGCACCCACCATCACGACGAAAGTTAAAAGACGTACAAACACAACCTCAATAACTAAGGGAAATATCGTGACGGCGGGTAGAGTGACCAGCGAGCACCAACGCCAGGCTTAATGTGCAAAGCTGCGACAAGTGGGGTGGCCCCGCCACGGGCCAGCCACCTAACACCAGACATATGACAAGGCAGGTTTGAGAATGAAACACGGGTTTAGTCACAGTGCTTCACCTCAACCGGTTCCCAGCGCGCACTTTACTTCCGACACAAAGTGCAACGCAAAGCCCACTTCTCACCTCTCTGCTACACGCACAATTATAAGTCTGAAAAGTTGATAATGTTATTCTTATGTAGTTCAATAAACTCTTGCCAGTTTACTATACAAAACTGGCAACGTACGCGGTTTATACGTGTATGTACTTTTAGCAAGATGGCTTAAGGACGGCCCGAAACTTACTTCCTCTTACTATACGTGAGAGGAAGTAAGTTTCGGGCACCATTCCTTCCCCTCCGTCCCATCCCAAATCCTTATCCTGACCCCTTCCCAGTGCTATATCGTCATAATGGCTTGGCACTTTCTCTTGATAATTCCCCGTTCACTATACGTGCGTGTGTACGTACTTGCCTAGTTGTGCTTGTAGGGGTCGAGCTCTGGCTCTTTGGTCCCGCCTCTCAATTGTCAATCAGTTGAGAGGCCGCGGACCGGTTCCCGACTAGGGCTCCCTTGCAAGGCAAGGGTGTCGCCCATCTCGAGGGACTGACTAAGTGTCCACAAAAAATTGAGATAGGCATGAGGGCGTCGCGGAGGGAGGGAGGGAGGAAGGGGTATGCAACAGGTTGTGTGACTTGTCTGGTGTCTGGAACCTTAAACCCAAGTCCTGCAGTCTGGCGCCCGACCCCCCCCCCCCCACACCACCCCATCGGCGTCCACCCACGTCACTCCCGACGGTCGAAACTTGTACGCAAGAATATATATCTAAGTCTATAAATTGCTCCTTGCTTAGATTTAGTTAAGACTTTTGTAAATACCTGTTTGGAAACATGGGTTGTTTATTAATAAAATTACCTAGTAAACTCGGGATTGATAATTTTGTCTTAATTGCTTCTCTAGGGTCTCCCCTAAAATTTGACAAGTGTTACATGTAAAGTGGTTTCACCTCCAGAGTGTTCCACCCTAGACAACCAGGAACCCTTAGGCTAGCCCCCCCCCCCTTATTGAAACTTATTACGGTGGTCACTAAGCACCAAATTTTTTACGTTATGGACCATACAATTCAAAATTGCCGCTGAAAGGTTGCAGTTACCCTTCAGTCTTTCTTGCTTTAGCTCCGTTTTCTCTCGTGCACTCCAGCAGACATTACGTTTTCTTTTGATCTCGAGTCGACTAATATTTGTGGTTACTAGGATCAATTTCCCCGCGACCCAGTCTCTGATCTGGTCAACCATGCATGTGAAATAAAAATGAAGATGTCTTGGTAGGTGGATTATTATTAATAATTCCTGCGTTTAGGGAACAATAGCCACTGTCGGGGACAGGAAGCCTATTTCGGCTTATCGAGGTCCCCCCTACGCGCCTAGGCCGACTGCCCCCCCCCCCTGCATGCAGCACAAAACAGTTGCCTAATTCGCAGGAACCGTTTTACAGTCAGGTGATCAGTTTGTGATTTCATTGTGTATTTGTGTGTGTGGAGCCACCACTTTGGGAATGCCACGAGTGATCGTGACCTAACACAACCAGAATGCTAGAAATAGTGCCGACCCAATGGCACTTGACCATACATGGTGCCAGATATTTAGTGCCGTCTTTGACAGTAATGGTCCCTTAACCAACGGCCAAATGTGTAATAAACGAGTGCAGGAGATGGACAACCCAGGGTTTTCTTCCTACTGCGGGGGAAGGGTGCGTGGTGGCTTTAGTGGCGTGTTAACTCTCAGGGTGAGTGATGCTTTAGTGGCGTGTTAACTCAGGGTGAGTGTGCTTTAGTGGCGTGTTAACTCAGGGTGAGTGGTGCTTTAGTGGCGTGTTAACTCAGGGTGAGTGGTGCTTTAGTGGCANCTGTGCAATATCATATTACTGTACGCACAAATGAGATACCTAAAGACCATTGTTTGAGGATGTGATTGCTATTCAAACGCACAATATCCCGCTTGATGGGATTCTGGCAGTTGTTCTACTCCCCAAGCCCAACCCGAGGCCAGGCTTTGCTTCCGAGAACTTGGTCCACTAGGCTCTAGCTTTGAGTGACCTGCAGGCCCACGTATCCACCACAGCCCAGTTGGTCTGGCACTTTAAGAAAACTACTGTATCTAGTTTTCTCTAAGATGTCCACAGTTGTTCTGGCAATACTTCTTGTACCTGTACTCGCTGGGAGAATGTTTAACAACCTTGGACCTCTGATGTTTATACAGTGTCCCCTGCTCTTCACTGGCTCTATTCTGCATTTTCTTCCATATTGTTCACTCCAGTATGTTATTTTACTGTGTAGATTTGGTACCTGGTCCTCTAGTATCTTCCACTCGTAAACTATTTGACGTCTTTTCGTCTAATTTCTAGCGAGTACATTTTGAGAGCTTTGAAACAATTCCAATAATTTAAGTGCTTTATCATGTCTATGTACCTTACCTTACCTTGAGATGCCGTATATGTTCTCTGTACTCCCTCTTACTTCAGCAATCTCTCCTGCACTGAAGGGAGAAGTGAATACTGAGCAGTACTCAAGACTGGACAGCACAACTGATTTGAATAGTACAACCATGGTGAGGGAATCCCTGTGTTTTAAATCATTTTGATGGAATCATTTTTCTGGCTGACAATATTCGTTTGCTCCCTAAACGTTAGGTCGTCAGACATTATTCCCAAATCATCAACATGGTGCTTTCCTACTATGGGCAAATCTGATTGTGCTTTGTACCCTGTATTATGTTTATTGTCCTCATTTTTACCATGCCTGAGTACCTGGAATTTATCAATGCTAATCATCATGTTTTGTTGTTCTGCCCAGTCAAAACCTTTATTAATATCTGCTTGTAGACTTCAATGTCTTCACAGAGGTAATTCTCATGCTGATTTTTGTGTAATCTGCAATGGATGATACGAAGAGGTGACTTGTATTTTTTACTATATCTGATATGAGAATAAGGAAAAGCAGTGGTGCAAGGACTGTACCCCGAGATAAAGAGCTTTCAACGGCACTGACTTATGTTTGTTACTTTGTGCACTGTTCGACAGAAAATAGAGTATCCACCATCCTACTTCAGTTATTCCCATTGACCTCATTTTGTGTGCTATCACTTCATGGTCACATTTATTGAATGCCTTTGTGAAGTCTGTGTATACCACATCTGCATTCTGCATTTCTTCCAATGCCTCAGTGATTTTGTCAGTGGTCAAGTAACTGTGATAAGTCATTATCTTCTTTCTCTAAATCCATGTTGGTCTGGGTTGTGAAGGTCATTAGTCATGAAACTGGTGATCTGACTCCTGATCACTCTCTCAGATACTTTTATTATGTGGGATGTTAGTGCAACTGGTCTATAATTCTTGGTCAATGCTTTGCTTCCTCCCTCTTGTGGGAACAAGTGGGAGGTTGTTCTTGTGGGAACAACTGTGGACATCAAGAGAAAACTAGATTGTTTTCTAAAAGAAGTGCAGGACCAACCAGGCTGTGGTGGGTATGTGGGCCTGCAGACCACTCCAAGCAACAGCCTGATGGACCAAGTCAAGCCTGGCCTTGGGCTGGGAGAACTTCCAAAATCCCATCAAGCCAGTATCAAGCAGGTATCCCTTGTGTAGAGGGGCAGTCTGCTGATTTAAGCACATCTGTTATCTCCCCAGTGTCCAAGCTCTTCATCCACACTATACCGAGTGCCTGTGCTACTGGCACTTTGCATTTCTTTATAAATATTTAATTCCACGAGTCTGGACCCAGGGCTGAGTGCATGGGCATGTTGTCACTTTCTCTTCAAAATATGCATGGTAGCATGGTAGGTTTGGTTGCATAGTAACCAAGAAGCTTGACCCAACAAATAACCAATTTCCCATACATGAAACTAAATGAATGTACTTTTTTGGACCATCCTGGAGAGTTAATACAACAAGACGGTACATAAGGTGAAAAGTGGTGTTGGGCACACTACCCATTTAGATCGATAAATCTAAACATTGCAGGATGACTAACCTGTGTAGATTTACCAGTGCTGGAAGCTGATGGTCCATCCCAGACCTCCCTCCTAGTGGTAAGAGGGGGGGGGGGGATGAAAACAGAGGAGAACCAGGTCTCAGCACCCAGCATTGATCACCCCATTTACATTAACAAGACCCAGTAGTTGCATGTGATTATGAGCTAACCCCCCCCCCCACAATCCAGCCATCCTAAGAATTTATGAATAAACAAACCTACCATGCTAGACAACCCTCACCTGGGCATATTTACTAACAATTGGGTGTGGTTGTCAACGTAAGTAGAGTACCACTTACATGGGTTCAGTGTGCTTACTATCAGTGACTATAGAGGAGGGGGGGGGGAGGAAAGCTTATCTTTGCACAGCTTCCAATTCATTGTACCTAACACACTAATTGCCCCTCTCAATACTGTATTAAAGTTTATCATATTTCTTTCAAAGTTGTGGATGGAATCGTGCTTCGACAACCTCTTCCTTCAATGCATTTCGCTTTCCCATAGAGAAATTTAACTTCACAAGTCTTCGACTATTGCATACAGTATTATCGATTTTTAGTTTAAAAGTGCTTCCTTTATCCACCCCAAGATCTTTTATGGGTACCAACAATCACATCACTCATTCATTACACTGTCCATTTCTCTGGTAATTCTCACATGTCAAGTCTGGGCACCACAGCAGACAATCGCATCTGTAATATCCAGGTATTATTACAAAAATTCATCTTTTAGAGATACCATGTACAAGGTTTTAGCAACATCAGGCATGGATGGATGGATGCAATAGTCAATCAAAAACTCAACCATTTACGAAAACTTTCAAACAAGGCGGCCTTATTTACATTTATTAAAAGGTTTATGAGTTTTGAATCTTCACAACCCAAGATTATTATTGTTATAATTAACCTCGCTATGCTTTAGAGTTCATTAACTGTTCAATAAATGTAAAAGCCGCCAGGAATGAAAAATCATTTACAAGTTTCGAGAGTGGATGCATAAATATTGTACTTTATGAACTATGAAATCATACCGGAGAGACTACTGCGGGAGGGTCCATGGGTACTATGATCAATGAACTTCGTCGAGAGCTTGTGGAGGTGATGACACCAAGTAGTTACGGCCTCAACTGTATCTTCCTACACCAGCCACACGACTTAAGACCTCGCTGTGCCCCCCCCCCCACCGAGCCCCCAACCTCCTCCAACACTATGCCCCTTTTACCCCCCCCCCCCACACACACGACCCCACAAGATCTGAGCCACGCCCATCGCACCTTTGAATGGGCGAGCACACGTCTAGTGACGGCGTGCGGAGGCGTGTGATGGTATTTGAAGGAGGAAGATACCTCCTTCAGACGTCTACACCTTCCTACAAAGCATGCCATTCGTCATACCACTAAAGAGATAAGTAAACTTAGTGATGGTTGTAGGTCTTTGCCTGTGATTGGAAATGGCTAGCAGGTTTAAATGGTACGGTACTGGTATTTATATTCATATCCTAAAAAAAATTACATTAAATTCACCGTAAATAACTTTACATTCACTAGCCGCAGGTTTATTCAAGGCTCCTATATGTGTGGATTGATTGATCAAGATTACGCCACCCAAGAGGTGGTACGGGCATGAATAGCTCGTAATATGTACACACATTTTCAAATTCACTTGTACTCTTTCACTGAAAACCACAAGTATGAAGGCCTCGTGTGGGCTTGCCGGCGCTCTGGGTCTCCTATCTTCCTACACCAGCCTGGGTCTCTGCCAGCCCGCACCAGACCCAGAGCGCCGGCCAGCCCGCCCGGAACCAAGGCCAGATTGCAATGATTTGTACAAGTCATGAATAACACTACTACACTACACAATGTAGTAATATGCAACGATTTGTTCGAGTCATGAATAATTTTGGATCCCGAATGAAAAGGGTTCAACTGCTTGTATTATGAAGAGCCTAACAAGGTAGCCAACCTCCCCCCCCCCTCTCCACACGCCCTTTGTAGGTAGTTTTAATAACTATTTCCGTGCGTCTTAAGAACCAGTTGGCTCTACGACAGTTGAAACATGCCAAGTTGACTTTGGAGTGTGATCAAGGTGTGGAGTAATTAGGAGGAAAGGCAGGGGGAGGGTATATACCATGGTGATAATCAGGTCACTCTTGACACTGCCCAACATATCCCAGGGGATGGTTAAATTGTACCGTTACATGCATTTTTCAGGGTTTGTATTTTCAGGGTTCAGCCAAACATAGTCTAGCCTAGGTTAGGCCGTTTGGCTCGACAGGGTTTGGATGTACAAGGTTAGGCAGGCTCAGCCAGCCAATCTTTATAAAATGAAAATACTTACAGTAACGCTATATTACAAAATATGGACATGATAGACCAATAGAAAGACTTTTGTATTGAATTTGGACAATTTCTTTTCTATTGCTAAAGAAACCTAACCATCCTAGGCCTAATATACGCTCAGGCCTGGGAATATTTATGCAGGCGATGAGTCACAATAACGTGGCTAAAGTATGTTGACCAGACCACACACACTAGAAGGTGAAGGGACGACGACGTTTCGGTCCGTCCTGGACCATTCTCAAGTCGAAACGTTCTCTGGTCAAGTTCTCTGGTCAACATACGGAATATTTATGTTTGCTTTTTTGCTTCATATTTTCCGAAATAAAATTAATAGTACCAATTTCCTTCGATCTGTACATTGTCGAAATTTGTACGATCGTCCAGTTACAAAGAGTAATACCTTATCAGGAGGATGACTGGGAGATGCATAATTTACACTACGGAAAACAAGGGGCCGGTTCCAAACCTGCACACAAACTACTCCACACGGTTATCTTGAGGTTATCTTGAGAGGGACCAGAAGGAATTACGGGATATGCAACATTTCCCCCCCCCCCCTTTTGAAAAGCAGATGCACAATAGGCACGCTGAAAGAACTATCATTAAGGGGCCAAAGACATTTTAGTGGCATAGCTAGCCGACCTAGTGTTCAAAATTACTTGGTAACCCCCCCCCCCCCCAAAAAAAAAAAAGGATTCATCATTTAATCGATGCTCTTAGTCCGATTCATACATTAGACTACGAGCAGCGGCGTGTAACAGCCTGGTTGACCAGACCACCAAGCAGGAGGCTAAACGGTATTACAGACAGACCGGGCCGCGAGTACGTTGATCACGACCAAGAGTAAGGCAAGCAGTAAGCATCCTAACACTTGGATGGGTTTGGCTCGGCTAGACAAGGTTGGGATGTATCAGCTTGGGTTGGGCTGTGTTAGGCTGGGATGGGAGAGGTTAGGGCTCCAAGCCCGCAGGCAAGTCGTCTCTAGTAGGATGCGCCAGCCCCACACCTGGCGCCCGTGTACCCCTGCCCACTATTTATTACTTTCCTGTCCACATCACCACGTGCCTTCGACAATTTATTGCCCACATGCCCTCGCAATAATGTATCAAACTGTCGCTAACATTTCCGCAGTGAAAGTAGGTTAGGTAAATTGGCAGTGCAAAGTTGTTTGGTTAGGACCAGAATTAAAGGATTTACACAACCTGCTTGATGGGGTTCTCGGAGTAGTTCTACTCCCCATGCCAGGCTAGACTTGCGAGAGTTCGGTCCACTAGACTCGCTTGCAGCGGCCCGCAGGCCCACATACCCACCACAGCGCAGTTCGTCCGGCACTCCTTTGAGAAAACTGCCTAGTTTTCTCCATGTCCACGGTTGTTCCGGCAATATTTATTATGCTCCTGGGAGGATGTTGAACAACCGTGGCACTTACGAAACCCTTACATCTCTACAATTATGGCTGCTTAATTTACCTTCATTAAATGGTTAATAAGCTCCTAAGCCATACATGCGTGTTTATATTTATAATAAAATTGAATTGTAAATTTTCAAAGCTCTTAAGTTGGGGCCAGCTTCACGAAGCCGTTACGCGAGAACTTAGGAAAGTTTTCGTTATCATCGTCGTGAGCGGTTACGTCGGGATTCAGGAAGGCATCTTATGAACGACTACCATTTAGCCGATCTTCATAAGAAGACAGCTTCGCGCTACGACACCTCCAGACTAGTCGTAGCTTTAAGTATACCATATATGACTAGTTGAGACTTGGTCTACTACACAAACCCGAGGATACAAATTTAATAAACAAAATATTTCTGCTGGAGTCTCAACTGAACATAATACAGCTGCCCGGGAGTTAGTCAGCTTACTGAGGGGGGGGGGGACCTCTGTACAGGCCTAACATGTATATAATAAGAATTCATGGTGTCGGGGACAGGCAGCCAGTGTATATATATATATATACACATGTTTATATCGAGCCCCCCCCCCCTTTCACTCCCAAGGGTCGAATTACTGACCCTCCGAAAGCTGCAACGTCACAAAGAAGCCGACTAACCCCTAGGTACCCACTTACAGCTAGGTGAACAGGCACACTAGGTGACACGAAATACGTTCAATCATTTCTGTCCCGCCCAGAATTCGAATCCGGAATTCTCTTATGAGTAGAGAACGACTCCGACTGCACAACCTCGTACACACACACTAGCTGTTTGGACCATGACAAAAACAAATAAATTAATATTTCAAAATTCGTCAGCACAAGCAGGAAGGCCCTTTGTTGGTTTGCAATACTGTGATAGGAAGGAATTGTCAAGGGAAAGCGCCAAGCCATTACGACTATATAGCACTGGAAAGGGGTCAGGATAAGGATTTGTGATGGGACGGGGGAAGGAAGGGTGCCCCAACCACTTTGACGGTCGGGGATTGAACGCCGATCTGCACGAAGCGAGACTGTTCCTCTACCGTCCAGCCCAAGTGCTGTGATAGGAGCAGTTTCCTTTATTCTTTTTCCTCAATGGACTATAATTATCTGAACAAATCCACAAGGGCCATGACGAGGGTACGAGCCTAGGCCCGAGAGGATCCCATACGCTCCCTTAATCGACTGAGCTACGACATGGTAAAATAATTGTAACCGAAAGTTCTACTGACCTTACTCGGATCCTGCAGCCTCTCAGAGACAAACCAGGACTACACAATTCCCCCCATGCACCCGTTACCTCGTCAGACTGCACGCCGCGGCGTCCGCAACCCTAGAGGCTTGGTCAGATCGGACCACTTGGACATTAATCCCAGGAGCCAACAAAGGACATGTTAAGAGCAGGATACCAGGATACCTGTATGTCTAAAACTTAGGGAAAAGCAACAATGGAAAGACGAGAACTGGCCAAGTTCTCAAGTCTCCAGGTACCGCCTAGGCCCCTCGAGTTTACGTCAGTTACAAACCTGTAGCACAGTAGTCTACGTCACGTCACTATCAGAGGTGAGGATTCAGGGAAGGCCAAATTCTTGGATACGTTTCCTTTCATCTGATGCCTCTAATTCACATACCAGTAAATATTTAATTGTTGCGGGTTGCATCCTGGGGGGGGACGTCAGTAGTTGGCCTAGGTGGTCCTCAATAAACCTAACCGCAGGCTTCCTGTCCCAGATAATTAAACTTTTCCGCCTTAGCACACCTTCACATTATATATATATAACGTGTCCATGAGCCACCGACGCCCTTGCGCACACCCCCACCTCCTTACACTCTTATAAAACGATCAAGGCAATACCTCTGGCATTGGGTACCCCCGGCAAGGTAATTGTGAGACTGTTAAGGTAATTATGAGGAAAGGCGTTAATACAGTACCACTGTATTAGCGCCTTTCAGTACCACTAATACAGTACCACTGTATTAGCACTTGGAAGGGATGCGATACAAAATGGGATGAGGATGGACTAAAAGAACAGTGCCTACCCACTTGGACCATCGAGGGTGGAACACCGAGGGAGGCCGTCGGTGTACCGGCCAGACCAAGTGGTTGGGTTAGTGTACACACACTACTCCAGACGCATACGGCAGTCTTCCAGGTAGCCCACACAAACACTCAAACTTCTCATCCAAAGGCAAGATAAAAGGTCTCCACAAACCACGGTTACAATGAGAGGGAAAGATGTCTAGGGCATTCCAACCCCGAAAAAATACAATTTTATTCAAAAGTTGGGTGACGCATTTGGGCACAAGTCAAGAGTGCCTGGGTACGTACGGTTGTGCCAAGCACTCGAGCCTGGGTGAGTGCATGCGCATTGCAAACCAGGAAACCCAAATGGGCTATTTTTAAGTTCTTTCTTTCCTCCGGCCATCATCCTACCTGTAATATACCTGCCAGCAGCGCCACCTGCCAATATCAGTATGTGGTAACTACCACAACACCACCGCGGTAACTACCACCCCATCCCAAAATGTACCACTAAAACTCGTGTTGCTAATTAAGCCGTATTACAGGAGGCTGTCCGACTACACACCATAAAACCTAACAAGGGACCAAAACAGACGCTGGTCAAGACTTGAGGCGTACGGACTAATGGCATGTTTACACGCCCTCTCAAGAGGCCGCAAAATTGCTGAAATAATTATGCAACGTATCTAGACCCTTCAGAAGTTAATATATTTACACCGAGAAAACCAACAGATCACCAAGATAACTTGCTTTGCGCGGGAAACGATGTCCCTTTAAAGTTGGCGCCAATTCCCAGTGATGCAACACCGGGGTCCAGCAGTAAACACCGTCAACACATCTAACAGAGGAAAGCTTGACAGGTGACGTGCCCCGCTGGCACAAACCCGCGAGTAATGGTGGTCAGGAATCTAGGCACCACTGGTTTTAGCTTCTACCGAGCCACGAGGGCCTTCCCCGATTGAAAGATGGGGGGGGGGGGGGAGGCAAGGTGTGGGAGACCGGGGGGG
>WNGS01001312.1:50118705-50139364 GCA_020271785.1 Procambarus virginalis
TGTTAACATTAACCATTATTACTAGCCTGTATCCACAACAACAAACTGCTGTTTTCTTTGGTTTAAGGTGTACAGCAATCAATAGTTAATCATAATTCATTATTGATTGCTGTTCACTTTATGGTCAGAGATCTTCCAACAGAATTGGTAGGGTAGTGTGTCACTTGCAGTGGGCTAGGAATCCTATAGAAAGATGCCAACATTGTTTTCTGCTGTGTCGGATGGAACGTGCAGTCCCTCATGAACACATGTCCAGCCTCCTGGGCCAGGATTCATCAAGCATTTACACAACCAGTTACAAAATTTCTCTCTCATCAATCATGGCAGCTTTGTTTACATATTAAAATTTATGAGTGAGAAACTTCACAACCCAAGGTTATTATTGTTACAAACAACCTTGTAGTGCTGCAGAGCTCAAACTGTTTAATAAATGTAAACAAAGCTCTCATGGTTGAGGAAAGATATGAAATCTCTACTAGTACTTTGTCTCCAAACCGGCAAAAAAATTACTACTACTAGCAAGCAAGCAAGCAGCTGGGTTAAGTCCTGCCACTCATAATAAAATACTTTCTTTTACACTTTATTATTCTCCTGCCACCACTAACACCTCATCCAAAAGATATTTTCTTCATGTAAAACAAGCGACAATTCATCCTCCAACCAACTGCTCTACTAGCATCACCGCAGTCAAGTCGCCCCGCTACAGGGACAGCTACCTGCCTCATCCGTCACTGATTACATTGGCTCGCCATGTTCCCCATTTCTGAACACCGGTGTCCTCCCCAGCTTGTAGCATTAACAACAGTGTACCAGTGTTTTTATTAAACCTGTAGTTGTAATTTTCATCTTCTAGTTAACCTCTTGTATTACTAAAATACTAGGTATTGTCATTTAATGATATAAAATAAATAGATCAGCTATCAGATTTGTGATAAATTTCTAGTTGTTTAGTAGTTTCTTATCAATTTTTATCATCAGTCCCAAGTCAGGCCTTCGGCCAAGTTTAGCAGGCCTTCTGTAATGTGTAATTATAATTATGGTTATTATTATTTTGAAGTTTGATCAAATCCAAATTTATCTGCTGTCTTCCCAACAGCATTTATCAGCAAGAAGGCACAGTTGTGTGCAAGAAGAGATGTCCACAAAATGACCGAGAATGCCACGCTAACAATACGCACACTGTCTTGTACTCGTTTTATTCCCTACCATCGATTTCTTACGTTCCAAAGCCCATGGTAAGATTATCGGGTAATGGCTGTTACTGTGTTTTTGTTTTTCATAATTATGTGGTTAAGTTTGGCCTAGTCATTCTGTCAATTACGTCTGTCTTGATAATTCATTTTCACGCACATTTTAGACATTCCCAGCTCATTCACCTTTCCAGATTTGATCATTCTTATTTTCTCACTAACTCTGCCATTACCTTATTTTAATCACCATCTAATTCACACTATCAATTACAGTACATGTTGGCATACAAGATGCACCTATAGTTTACAAAGATAATTGATGGAAAAAGTGTTTAAATGTACAGTATGACAAAACATACCTAAAAGTTATTTTAAAGCGGTTTTGTAGGGAAACTGATTTTTTGCATGCAAAATGTATACAAGATTGGTCGAGGACCAAAAATCCATGCATCCTATCCACCAACAAATATGGTATTTGCCCTTGTTATTCGAACTAATAAAGTCCATAGTCTTAAATTGATCAGTATTCCCATTCTCCTTTCACATCTCAATCTCTTCCACTAACTTTAATTTCTTTAAATAATATAGTATACATATACAGTATGTAAATTATTATAATAGTAATCTTTTAGGCAAAATTATTTGTATTGTAATGGTCACGTCCCCCACCAGCCCCTGACAACGTTGCGTTTTGTGAGTGGAAGGACAGGCCACGCTACAAGAACAAACTACAGAATTTTAAGTGGAAATAACAGGAACTGCTTTGATGTGTGGAACATGAATAGATTTGGTGAGTATGTTCATACTTTTCCCTTATAAATCTCTTTTATAACCCCCTTTATAGGGGATCTCCTATATCCCATTTCCCCAATAAACCTTAGTGTGCTTACATATTTTAACATCCTTTACCACCTCACATTTGCTGGTCCACCATTCTTACCAGATATTTATGACATCTGTGATGGCAACATTATTCACCTTCAAATAATTAGGTTTCCTCTATTGTGTGTGTTGGCCACCACGAGCCTAGTCTTTAACAATTTACCGTAATCTACCCGTGACTATAATTATTAAAGTGGTACACTGCATAACCTGGGGTAGAGTGTGATACTATTTCCATTTATTAATGTTAAATGCCTTTGGTATTCTTTATGCCTAGCACTGGAATTAAGGTCTTTGCAGTTCATTATTATTATTCAGTATTCACCACATGCCTTATTTTATGTGATGCACAAACTTGCAGGATATTACTGCATAACTACAACAAATATACCTGTTACAGCCCCTTTCAAAAAGGATTTACCCAAGAAGATGCATCAAATTTTGATGCAGATTTGATGTTTCAATCCTGCACAATCCGTCAGTTTTACAGATATAGATCAGTAACATTTTGCATAAAAGATCTGTTAAGTTTACATAAGTTATGTAAACTGTACAAGTAGTAATTTGATGTACAAACTGCATTTATCTGGACTTTTGCTTTTGAAAGGGTTCCCCATAAAAGAAAATTAATTTGAAAGTTTGACAGAGCAAGATGCTGGTAAAGAGCTTACTAAACTACCTATCATTGCTTATGAGAGGATGCCTGTAGTTGTCCAAAGTATTAACACTACCTGCTGCCCTTACCTGTGGTGATAAATCAGTCCTAGAAACTCCATTCAAAGATCGCTAGAGATTCTGGGACATTCACAAAGCAAAGTGCCGATTTTTTGCACGAGAATGGTGGGAAGACGGAACGGGCCGTAGCACTTTTACAACCAGTAACCTGAACTGAACCAGCCACAGTAGAGTAAGCAAAATCACACACAACTAAAATGTCTACAAGATTTAACCCTTAGACATTGGCAAGGGAGAAATGGTAATACCTGCCATGTACAAAATAGAAAAAGTAAAAAATAATTTTTCATTATAGAATTATTCATTTATATGCTGAATGTAAGAAAAAAACAAAACCATGTGAATACCGTTTCACTGGGTGCGCACCCAGTGGAAGCCTTTGGATGTTTCACAGATTGTGGATGTAAATACTAAAAAAAAAATGTAAAAAAAAAAAATAAATAAAATATTATCATACTGTATATGAAAAAAGACAATAAATGTTTAAATCATATAATGATGACTACAATAAGAGACTGATCAGTAGTCACTGACAAGGAAAATCTGTACATCAAAATGCAAATTAGGCAGGAATTTACTACTATGGTGATTATAGTAAAAACAAGAATATATCTGGGCCATATTAACTACTCATAACATTCCCCATTCTAATCACAAATAATTAAAATTGGATTCAAAATCCACCCATCATATTACTGCTAAATGCCTCTTGACATTTTGATACCATTATATTGTATACCGATACCTTTATTTTAATGGCATCAACAAATATATTAAAAATGTGACAATAATAATAATAAAAAAAAAGCATGTACAACTTCAGTATTATGGTGCAACAACCTTGATAGGTCAGATTAGTTGCTTGTATTCATACATTTCTGGTTAGACAAAAAAAAAAAGTTGTATTTTTAATTTAGTGGCAAATTGAGATAATAGGTTGGAAGTGTAGCCCATGCCTTTATAACAATCTTTTACTATACAGACGAGGAGTCACTAACGTGGCTCAAATATGTTGACCAACCACACACTAGGAAGTGGAGGGACAACGACATTTCGGTCCGTCCTGGACCATTCTCAAGTCTATTGTAGATTCATTCACAATCTACTTGAAAATGGTCTAGGACGGACCGAAACATTGTCGTCCCTTCACTTTCTAGTGTGTGGTTTGGTCAACAAACTTTTACTACTTTGCACAAAAGGCTTCTCAATTTAAGTTGCTGCTTTTATGACAAAACTACTTTAAAGCTATATAACATATACCACAACCCACACAGGAGATGAAAGTGACTGCAGTCCATCCTGGACCATTGTGGGCATAAGGGTCCACGACAGTCCAAAACAGTCACCATTTCATGTGTGGGGATACAATGTCTCATCAGCCACATTATTTTGACTTGCTTCCTACATATATAATGGAATACTGTAAACAAAAATTTCTTGTAGGGTGGTTGCGACTTGTACAGCCAGTGTTGGGACCAGATAGGTTTCAACTTCTGCTAGAAATGAATGCACTTGGATCCCACAACAAGATCATTACAAGACATTTGGCTCATGTTGACGTCGATGTGTCTGTTTATACATTTTAGTGAAGTTATTTAAACAAGTGCTTGGCACTGCTATGAATTGTACATTAAACTCAAAAGAAATTTTATCAAATTTAAAATGTGTGTACTTTAACCTTTCTTGCATATTCGTCTATCAAGTTTTAAAATTCACCTAAACAGTCGTTTTTAATTAAGCATATATCCAAATACTCCATAATTTAGCATGTAAAACATGTACAATATGTGTTTTACAATAGTAAAGACGAGTAAAGGGATGATGCCAAACCACTTAACGGTGGCACTATCATCTGTCCAACTCATTGGTCTTTGGGACCAAGTTTGTCAATTGAGTAACTGGCAGGCCAGTGTAAAAAAAAAAGGTGTGAATGAAAATTTGATACACTGATCAAATTCAATGGGCTTTTAATGCCTTATCCAAAATAAACTGGATGCCAATTTATGTATGCAGTAATAAAAGTACAGATACTGTAGATGAAAGGGTGAACATGCGAGTGATTAAAGATTGTGAATTGGCAGCAAGTGCACCTTGTTTACTGTGCACACAATGCACAGTTTTACCACATTTTTCCAATGTGGTAAATGTGTCGGCAGAAAAATACATCTAGACTTTTGTCACTTTTGTCACTGACCCAGTCCTCTAGCCATCCCTGTTTTGCAATCCAGTCCATGGAGGGTGGAAACTGGTGGCTTGCTGCATGTCTGGAGGACAATTGGATCCGCTGCAGATGTTAGGTTCTTTCAAAGGGCAGTAGGCAGGCAGGCCTGTTGCAGAAATAGGAAAAAAAATCATCTTTCACAGCATGATGTGTACTAGGGGATCATTTGTTAATTTCTAATTATCTTAATTTATGATATCTTCCAGTCCCAAGGTAGGCAGGCATAAAAATTAACAGGCACAGACAATCATCAGTTCATTACAAGAATCATAGGAAACTTGCAGAAATTGTGAAGAATCCACCAGTGAACAACAGAAGACTCTGGCAGTCATTTAACAGTGAAACGGCTATAACAATTTTATCAGTTACAAAATCCTTCAGATTGAGAACAAAATACATTAAGATTTAAATAGAAAAATAAACTGGGAGAAATCCATGCAGTTAACATGATACATCAAGGGCAATACACATGGACACTGTGGAAGTGAATGTTGAACAAATGTTAAAGAAATGAGAGCAAAAGGTGGCGACTGACCATGGGTATCGTAACTTGGGATGGAGAAGACCGAAAAAAGATTGAAATTTCAGAGCCAGTAACAATAGTGTACTGTTTGAGAACATAGTTAAGCAAAAATCAAAGACTTCAGGGGTGCAAAGCATGGACTATTTGGTCCAGATATAGTCACCTGACTATGCCTGGAAAGATTGAGAGTTGTTCTACTCCCCGTGCATGGCCAGCAGCTAGGCTCGACTTGTGATTAATTAGTCCAACTGACTGCTGCTTATCTGGAGGGGGTTTCGAGTTTTTCTATTCCAATCCTGGCCTGAGGCCATGATTAGAGTTTGGGGTGGTCTAGCACTTCCTTCAAGAACTTGTCTAAATGCTTCGTTTAAGACCGTCACCTTTGTCCACCACTATGGAACAAGAGCACAAATTACAATTAGTGCCTTGAGGTAAGAAAAAAATAGTGCAAGATAATTTAATTGGAACAAAGAAAGGAAAGAGTATTAGAAAATCTATAGAGAAATAGAAGCAATATAAGAATGAGACAGCATCCTGGACAAAATTTACTGCAGTACAGCCACATCCAGAGAAAGCCGACAAGTAATTATCCCAATCGGATTCAGCCAAACAGAAGATATGGAACAATAAATAAAAAAAAAAAAACTTTTCAAGACGTGTTCAGTCTAGAACCTGAGCACCTCCCAAAGTTTAGAAACGGGACATTATGTAAGGAACTTACATAATGTCCTTACTCACTGCAAAGGTAGTGAGAGAGGAGCTGGGAATATGGATGCGAGTAAAGCTGTAGGAGCAGATTATCACCAGTGTATGATAATGCTGTCTCCCTTGCTTGGAAACTTTATCTAAAGCCAAGGTAAGGTAATTATCAAACGAAGGCACCAAACCGGGAAGGCTATGTAGCACCATCAAAGTGCGAAATAATCAGAGGGCGCTAAATATCACCAAGAAAGCCAATACGAGAACAAAAACGCATAAGGCGAACGATATCAAAAGTATCCGATTCACCTAGAATTCTATCGAGGGACAAGTGACCGCGGGGGACGGTCGGAAAGCAAAAGACACGCTCGTCCTGGAAGGCAGGACATTCAACAAGGATATGCATAACCGTAAGAGGGACAACGCAATTCGGACAAGGAGCAGGGCGGCGCTCCATTAAGTGACCGTGTATCTAAAGCCAAAAGGATTATACTTAAATATCCCCAAACATGGCTGTGCATGGTGACCTGATAATTTTAGCAAATTAAAAAGCTTCCACCATTGTCTCAGCCCCATTTCTTCTGTGTTGGCAGGAGGTAATCATGGATCTCTGGTGCCAACAGCACTCCAGTTGTGCTTATTGCCATAAGCACAATTGGAGTGCTGACTTCACTTGGGCCTAGCCGGGCCAGGAGGAGAAAACTCTCGAAACCCCATTCGGGTACAATCCAGTTACACTTCCTAACATTCCTTGTTACAGTATGGATAATACAGGTTCGGATTGGCCTAGAATAAAAAAATTCCACTAGATTAAAGTCAGAATTTTTAATCCACAGAATTTTTAATTAAAAAAAAATTATCTTGTCTACTCCAGGAAGTACAGTAAGTGCTTTTGAGTGTAACCTTTCGTACAAACTTTCCTGCTATTAATTTCCATCTAGCAAAAAGTTTTTTTTCACCATTTCTTTAGTACCTAATTATTTTTTTGCAAATACATTCAAGAAACTCTAGTATTTAGGCTAGTTGATCTTCAAGCAACTAAACCTTCTCATAGAATTTATAGTTTTCTTGCAAGTAATTATCAAAAACTACCAAGCCAGGTCAAGACTATATAACACCGTCACAGATGTTGAAACGCCATCACCTAATGCCAAAGTGAGAGCAGACAAATAACATCAATGACATCGGAGTCACCAAGGGTGAACTGACAATGGGGGGGGGGGGGGGGGAGAGGACGCAAATGTTCTGTTAATGTGACAATAAAACAACAATACTACAATGTGTAAACTTCTTAATATCCTTTATTACACGGCAAATCAAGATATCATAAAAACAGCAAAGCACCAGTAAAATTTTGCTTATTGCCAATGCCAGGACAAAAAGTCTTGTGCAAACTTTCTTCTGTATATTATGTAACTCCATAAAAATTAAATACTAAAAGAGATTTTATTTTTTAATTGAAGTGCTTTTGCATACAATGACTTAAAAATTAAATAAAGAACTATTTTTTATAATTTACAAGAAAAATTTTGGTGTGTTTATAATAGCAAAGAGGTTGGTTATATCTAGTTAAATATACTATCAAAAATGCTGTAATTATTCCATTCTGCACATACCAACATTTTAGCTCTAATTAAATGATTAGAGGAGAGACTGCAGAAGAAAAATCCCAAATTCCAAACTGGGTAATATGATGCAACAGCAATTTTTATGGTGCTTAGGCCTTATTCTCTAACAGGCAGAAGCACATGTCATGGAACAATCAAGTAAACTAGATTTAATATATCAGCAGTGATTTAAAAAAAAAAAAAAATTACTACATGAGCAATACAGAGATATCCTAACGAGAGATTTGGGTATAAAATCATAAGTGTCTCGTTCAACTTACAAAAGTACTGCCAAATTATAAGCATTACTAATACAATAACTCATTTTTGTCGTCTAGAATTTACACTAGGTTTTAATAATAGTTTCTTGATCTAGCAAAAAATTTCATCCTTATTCACAATGCATAATACAAACTATACAAAAAGGTCCCTCTCGTCCCAACCACGCTCCTCCCCCTCACAAACAACAATTTAAAAGAACCATGTCAAATGATGCATCACACAAATCCATTCAACAGAGCTTAGAAAAATCACAAATTCCTTCATACGAAACGGGAAGAATGTGGTTGGGTGGGCTTGCCAATCACTTCACTTTTGCGGCGATACGCACTTAGGCTCTTATTGGCATACCGAATCACAACGAGGCTAAATTGCCCCACATTGTATTTATACAGTACACCATTCAAAATGAAGTCTTGCTGCATATACTGATAATAGTATAAATTTTGTGATATCTCCGCTTAAGACTAATCAGTGTGTCTAGGCTGGGTAACACAAAATTGAGTCTTAGAATTTATTATCCTCTTACCCCCCAAGATACCTGGCTTGCAGAACTTCCACACTGGCCAAATGTGAACACATGACGTGTTAAGGCACAGCAACACTACTATCAATCACTTCTCATTTGTGCACACCGACGACAAAAGCCCCATACTGCAGGCTTCACCGACATTTAAGAACTCGAGGACTAATTGAATACATATTCTCCAAGAGATTAAATACAAGGCTAATACTAATAGCTGGTAAAAGAGTGGACGTGTTCTGAAATATCTTGGGGGAACAACTAATTTGGCAACCCACTATAGCGAGGTTGTGTTGCTGCTTGACATAATTCCTGACTCCAGGAGGGGTGGGAAGGGGGGAGGGGGGCATGATGAAGCTTGATGGTGGAATGGCTTGTGGCAATGCACAGAGAATCCTATTACTCTTCAACCTTCTCTCCAGCTTCAGTTTTCTGTAAAATGCAAAAAGTTCATTATTCCAAGGCATTTCAAGCAATAACCTATTAAAAACATATTAAACAACAAACCTATTAAAAAAAGGGGGTTAATTGCTTGTTAGAACACACCACAAAAGAAGAATGAAATCAGAAGTTAGTTTGAAAAAGGTCTGTCCAATAGACTAAAGCTTCCAATTTCATTCTGTGGTGCAACTAAAAGACTGTCTACGGGCTCACCATAGCCCGTGCTACTTAGAACTTTTTGTTCCAAGTAGCGAATCTTCAACATTGTGGTGTATCATGCACATATATAAATGTGAGAGACAAATGGACACGCAGTGCATACGCACTTTGAGAGTTTATGTTAGGTGCTTTGTCTTTTCTATGAGTGCTGCATATTTTTATAGTCCCTCTTTCAGACATCTCTCTCGATCTGAAAGCGGAAGTACCAAGCGGTACTCAAGGCAGGGCAGCACCAGTGATTTAGATAGTATTAATATTGTGATGGGATCTCTGGATTTAAATGTTCTCAATCAATCCTATCCCTGGCTGTTGCTACATTTGCTTTGTTATAATCACTAAACGTCAAGTCGTCAGACAAATTCCGAAAAAAATTTCACGTCTTCCGTCTATATGTAGGTTTGATTGTGTTCTCTATTTTGTTCGAGTTCATTTCTATTATACCCAAGAATCTGGACGTTCCAACTACTGAACATGTTATTTTCCATTTCCCAATCGAAAACATTAATAATATCGGCTATTAGTTTTTCCAGTGTCTTCTCTAGAAGAAATTTTCACACTGAATTTTGCATGTCTACAAAGGATGACATGATGCTGTGACTTAGTCTTGTCTATATCTGATGTGAATTAGAAAGCAGTGCTGCCAGGATTGTGCCCTGGAGTATAGAACTTTTTACTGCACTTGGCCCTTTGACTATTTGTTTAATTTGCTCTTTGCATTGTTGGACAGAACATTGCAAATCCAACACCCTACTTTACCTGTTATTCCTATTTCTCTCTCCATGGTCACTTGTTGAATGCCTTTTCGAAGTAACTGTCAAAACAAGGAACCAAGGTAGGTAGAGACTGTAGCACAATCAGTGTTGCAGGATGTTCAAAAGGCACTAAATATCACCAAGGATACCAATATGAGAAAGGCAGACAAGGCAAGCAATATCGAAAGTATCAGATTCGCCAAGTATTTTAGAGAACATTAGGAAAGCCTTGAAAAATGCCCTGAAAAATCGAGACATTCTACAGGAGGTAGATGACTGTAATGGCGGACCAAGCAGTTTGGACAGTAATGAGTAGGGCAACATTTTATCAAGTGCCCAGTGAGTTAAGCATGTATGGCAGATACATAACCTAGCCAGAGTCATTTCAAAGTGCCAATTACATTTGTAAGGACAGCCAATGGTAAAGGCTAGTTTTAAGATTGCACAGTTTGTTACCCTCCTAACACCAGACCAACAACCCTGCCAATGGTTGCAAATAGATGAATAAATGACCGAGTAGAAATCTAGACAAGGAATGTTTGAGAACTGGAACACTTGCATTAGCCTCCTAAAAAGCAGCATCTGCACAGTCATTTAAGGTAATACCACCGTGACTGGGAACCAAGCAAAACAACTAAATCTGCTAAAGGTAAGAAACGGCCAGTACTGGATTTTACTTATGTAGGTTAGCTTAGAATTTTAAACACTACAATTACCTTCTGTGGTTGATTGTTCAATAAATCCCTGAACTATATGTTTAACAAATCTCTCACCCTGTCCATAGAGGACAGAAGAAAATGTATATATGCTGGTTAGCATTGTAATTGTGTGGCTGTGGTAGAGGAAAAAAAAAGTAATGGATTTTGACCACCACAGGTTACACAAGGTTAATTAAATGACCACTGAGCCATGACAGCACTGCGAGAATCAATGACATCATCCACCAATACAATATAACTCAAAAACACTGTCTTGATCTTCCACTTTCATGTTCACTGGAGTCCAAAAATAGCATTTTTTTTTTTTTTTAGGATTTCACAATTTTCTTTGTCATCCTCTGTGAATAAATCTTTAATTGTATGTATAGGTCCAATACTGGGAGGGTCCCCCCCACCCCCCACTATAAATATACTTTGGATTTTAAGTTAATTTCATTTCTTCAGATTGGTATGATGCCTTGAGATCTTGAGATGATTTCGGGGCTTTTTAGTGTCCCCGCGGCCCGGTCCTCGACCAGGCCTCCACCCCCAGGAAGCAGCCCGTGACAGCTGACTAACACCCAGGTACCTATTTTACTGCTAGGTAACAGGGGCATAGGGTGAAAAACTCTGCCCATTGTTTCTCGCCGGCGCCTGGGATCGAACCCAGGACCACAGGATCACAAGTCCAGTGTGCTGTCCGCTCGGCCGACCGGCTCCCTTTGGTGTCTGCTCCATTTCCTTTATCTTCCTGTTTAGACTTTTTTGTTAGTTTCCCCATGGGATATTCGAGTTCTATAATTCTCCCCACGAAAATTTATAATTGAACTTATTAACCTTTAAACTGCACAAATAATCATATGATGTCTCTAGTAACTTGATAAACTGCGCACATCGTATGTTGTTTGGGAGTATCATGCAAGATTTACAAGTACCGTGGTTACACTGGGTTCACAGCTTCCTCAGGGCTCTTAAACAGTCGCCATTTAAAAAAAAAAGTGGGCAACATTCCCGGGTGTGAAAGCCTCAGTACTGAGTGAGCCACCAAGGCTGGCGCATGCAGCACGAGCTCACAGCACTTTTTTAACTTATGACCACAGCATCGCCTAAAAATGTAGAAAAATGTGTGTATCTGGTATTATTTAGCAATGATACTATTACAGAAGACCCCTGACTGATAAAAATTACCAGGATTCTGATAATAGCAGGATTGTTGTGATAATTTGTGATGTGCACATTTTGTGGGAGGAGTAATGTTAAGGGAGGAGGGCGGTAGCATCGTCTGCCGAATCTGTTTGCCAACTGTTACTGTTTGCACTCACCATACCAGCTCAGTGGTTCTCTATGGTAAACACAAATGTAGATACTTAAATATAAAGTGTATATAGTGTGTAATAACAGCAAAGGAGTATATTGGGAGAAGCCATTTTGGTGAGGGAGGTGGCATCATCTGCATGACTCATTCTGTGTAGAGGGTGGCCCACTATGCTCTTTGGGCACCATACCAGCTTAGTTGCACAGTTATGATGAACAAAACATGTAGATATACGTATATATATAGTGTGTGTGTATATAGTGTAATAACACCACAAACAGTATAGTTGGGAGGAGGAATATTAGTGTGTCTGGCCTTGAACCAATGAGGGAGGGAGGGGAGCATCAGCTGTGTGTGGCGACCTGTGTCGGTCTGAACTCGCCATACCTGCTTAGTTGTACAGTTATGGTGAACAAAACATATAGATACTTATATATATATAACATCTGTATATAATGAATAAAAGCAAAAACAGTATGGTGGTAGGAGGATGTTGGCAAGTGGCTGGCTGGCGTGGCAGCCACTCAGTTGCTTTTTGACTCGCCATACCAACAATGATCTGTTATGGTGAACAAAACATGCAATACTTCTATATAACCTGTGTATATAGTGTGATAATGGCAAAACTATTTGTTGTTTTATGAACATAATTGAATTCCTAATATGCTCAATACTTTTGAGTACTGTACAGCGATGGTTCACACACATTATATAAATATATCACACTACACCATTGAATAATATTACTGAAAAAAATCAGACATTGAAATAATTATGCAACATCATTACACACAAATCACAATAGCGCGATGCATCAAATGAACAGATCCACAAGGGCCGTGACGAGGATTCGAACCTACGTCCGAGAGGATCCCAGATGCGCCTTAGGTTCGCACCCTCATCACGGCCCTGGTGGTTTCGTTCAGGTAATATCTTTGTAGCAACAACTCCCGCCTGACAGCTTGGGGCAGAGCTGACCGCCACTGACGATTACTCAGTCAACGCATCACTTGTGCCAGCCTTACTCTACCTATTGTGGTCAAAATATGTCACGTACGATTTATCCCCCCCCCCCAACCCCCGGCAATCGGGGAACACAAATGAACACTTTTGTAAGACTTTTTGCCCCTGTGGGTGTTTAAGGCCATATAGGCCAGAGCATTTAAGGGTTAAATAACCCTTCTTGGTTGTTAATCCCTTTGGACCTATTACCTTCAGATCAAGATGATTAGGCTACTGTCACCAATTTGTAATGTTTATTAATAATCTTTATCAGATACACATTCCAGTGCAGCATCTATTTTAAGTTTTATAAATTAAAATTATAAATTACTATTATTGGTAGGCTCAGCTGAAAAGCAATACGGTAGTGCACACCAAATCATGATATACATGCACATTCAACACCCACAACTGTGTAATTTACTAAATATTAGTATTGCCAAATTACTAGTCTACCTGGAGGTAATAGTAACCCAGAAAAATCCACATTGGCCATCTCCTGTGGCTTATCACAGAACAGTCTGAACACAAAGCAGAAGACTACGTGCAAATCACAAGTCAATGCGACACTTCTACCTGCCCTCTAACTTTCAGGCAGTCAAGTCATGCTTCTCCCCCACAAGTGACTACAGTAGGAGGTACCTTCCGACTTTGTTAACAAGCCGAGAACTTTCCCCCCTTCCATAGATCATGACAAGCCTTGCCCACTAGTTTTCCCAAAAACAATCTTAACAAGGTATCAAATTAGTGCTGGGTGAACAGAGGCAAACCATTAAAGATTGGAGCATAACCAATCCTCCTGGCCATGACTAACCCAAACTTGCCCATGAGGCAAGTTACTATTACACCAGGTACATCTACCTAGGGTGACATCAAATGTGTACTGTAAGCCACAAACACATTCACTCAGGTCCTGATATTACATTTTCATTAGCTCACATCATAGCCCCCTATCATCATCAGTTCTTTGTAGAATACTTTGTAAAATACAATTATTGAACAATTGTATGATCATTTTATAAACTATGAGTTAACTAATTTTTTTATTAAATTATAGCAAATATATGAATTTAATACTGTTATAGACTTGACAATATGCATAGATGCACTACTGTAGACAGGCCAGTCAGAATCTTGTGTATTCCATGACAATTCATTACATAAACAATTATCCTTTTAACATTAACCTATGTGCTGCTCTGCTGTACACGCATTCAATCATGCCAATTAAATTTGCACTGTAATTAGGTATAAATATGTATCTGCATTATCAAACTTATTGGCCAGCAGTATGAACAAGTACAGTTCCATACTGTAGTTAATGGTCAAATCTATTTAAGATGCTGCTTTGTATTATGTACTGTATACACAAGAGAAAACAGCAGTAAGAAAGCAGTCTGCCAAATTTCCAAATCTTGAGTTATTGCCTGCAAGAGGCACAAGCACCTGTGTTACAGAGCATTACCACCAACGTTGGCAGAACAACAAATCAATGTAAAAGAAGAACGAGTCCTTTCCCATGAACTCTGTCAAATCACCAAGAGCATATCTGTGATCCAGCCAGCATCCCTGCTACCCCAAATGAACAGGTATTCCACAAGTTGACAACCCCGACATACTTTTAGTTTCTCATGAAGGGTCAACTCTATAAAGCTTCATGTCTTAAGACTATACAAGTAATTACTATTTATACTGCATATTTAAGGTTATTATTTTTATTATTCCTTTCCCTCTCTTGTACTATTTTTGCATTCACTGTCAACTCTGTAGTACAATGGTCTATACCCTCAACTCTCAATTGAGTATCCTGAGTTTGATTCCCAGAAGGGCACAAATTTTTCTTTCACCTAATGTCTATGTTCACCTAGCAGTGAACAAGTACCCAGAAGTTGTGCACTTTATCAACACTAATCACCTTCCATCTTTACTGGGATATATAAAAAAGGGGCAAATTAACATTCTTACCATACATTAGTCAACAGTGATGCCATTTTGGTCTATCATGTCATAATACAAAACTTATGAAACACCAGCATAACCAAAATGCCAACAAGATCTCGTGACCAAAAATGCCAAAAACAAGAAACGCCCACATGCTAAAACACTACCAAAACAGAATTGCCACAAGAAACTGGAAAATTTGAGCAGTGCGGCAAGGTCAAAAGATAATGCACCCCCCAGTAGTCTTGCCATTGACCCCTCCTAATACAGCCTCTTCCCTATCCCACCCAGCAAAACATGCTTCAGTGAAGTTTAAAAAAACATCAGGATCATCATCAATGTTGATTCAGTACAACACCAGCATCGTTTGCCCAGACTTACCCACTGTGCCAGCAAGCTAAATATGCTCTAGCAATGTTAAATCAACATAGGATTAATGTTGATCTTTACATTCCATTTCAGTTTGAAAATCTTTCTAGACCAAAATCTTATTCGCTCTTTACTAATGTCTCGTATTCAGTATTCAATAACACACCCACCCAGTTAGTCATCAATTGTCCTGGTTAATGGCCACACACATTTAAATACATAATATTCTCAACTTACACACCAGCTGTGGCAGGTTCAGATGTTCTGGTCCTTCAACAAAATTTAACATGTTATCAGAATTTATTGAATTGCTTAGATTTTTTTTTTTTTGGGGGGGGGTGCACTGTCAATCAAAAACTTTTATTCAGTATTTTATTTACACAGCAAATGCATGTCCCATTAAACTATATATCCAGATTCATTGATAATCTGATGTTTTCATTAGATTACATAGCATCTACCCTAACCTTTAACCGTTGGACTTCAACCAAAGCATGTGCGGAGTCTGCTAGCGTCAACATGGCTTCCACTTCAGAATCCAACTCCTTGAACTACAGACTTCCAATTAACTTTCCACACTAACTTGCATATCCATGTTACTGTATGTCAGAGTTGCAAATATAAAAAAAGGGCCAAAATACTTTACAGTTTTGATTTCGGATATTATAGTAGTCACACTGAATAGGACAAACGTATTAAGGCTTTATCCCAAACATTACAATTTTAACCCCAGTATGAGTAAATCACTAAGCATTACCTGTTAAAAAAAGTTCACAACAATTAGTGGTTCTTAATGTAAAATACAAAACAATGGAAAGGGTACAAATAAATCTACAAGTATCATGCACATCTTTAAAGTAAAATACTGTATCTACAATAGAAATAAAAGTCAACATACAATTACAGTGCATTATACCCCCTACATACCTTCTTCACTAAATCATCAGTCACAGGCTTGCCAACAGCCTCAGACACCTTAACAGGAAAAAAAAAAGCAAAGATGGTGAAAATATACTGAAGGGCCAATAATTGGGCGAATCTATACCACATTCCAACTAGTAAGATTAAACTTAGAAATAAGCCACAAGAAGCCCCATAAATAACACCAGGGAACAAATTTACAAAGCTGACAGGTTCTCACCTTACAATAAACTGCCTTACATTGTACTGATGAAGGGAGTAGAAATAGATTTATGGCAAATAATATGTGCCACGTGCTTGTGCAGAGGGGAAGGAGGGGGAGACAGTAGTGCAAGTGGGGGAGACAGCTAATTAGATTCAAGAAGGGGAAACAAAGCATAGAAGCCATTCTAATATGTACAGAAATTTTAAACTAGTCTATCTCATTTCTGGATTAGTACGATACTGTAATGAGACAATTACAGTACAATTACTAAAGAATTTAATAAATGTGAAGCATAACAATGTAGCATAATAGTCTCAAGTGGAGAAAGGAGCCCAAATGTATGGAAGGTGTGAGTATTTGTGGTAGAGCCTCACCTGTGTGGAGTCCTGTTCAGGTGTGGACTCTGTGGTTGCAACCACTTGTGACTGCTGTGTGGTATCAGCCTCTGTGGACTGAGTTACTTCCTCCACTGGGGTCGACTCTGTAGCAGGAGTTGCCTCATTGACTGGAGCACTTTCCTGAACAGGGCTCGCCTCTTCTATAAGAGGAGCCGACACCTGTTCAGAAATGTCCAAAAGAGGAGCCTGCTCCTCCACAGGGGAGGACTCTTGCGCAGGTGCCTCCTCCTGAATGGGAGCAGTCTCCTGAGCAGGGGTAGCTTCCTGCTCGGGCACACTCACTACAACAGGAACCTCCGTACTGGCAACGCTTCCCTCCACCTGATGAAGGCACCCATGAGCACAAGGCAGTCATGCATCAGCCACACCACTACTGCATCAACTGGCACACTGTCAGCTATTAGTGCATGTCAGTATAGATTTAGTTTTGAAGCTAATTAATGAAGCTGCTGCAGTGGTGATGTGTTCCATTAAATACTTAATAGGATAGAATGCCAAGGGACTAAGCAAGAAGATACACATTTAGATATTAAAAATTACATGGCCGAGGCAAACTTCACAATACATAAACAAGACCTGTGAATCAAAATGCAATCTACACAAAAGCAACATAAATCCTAGGAATCACAGCAGTTTTGAGAAGAAACCCATTTGCAGAACCACTGTCTGGTTTAGAAGCACAAAAACAGTGACCAAAGTGCAAAAATATAATAAAAATTGCTCAAAGGCCTTCCCATCAAATTAAATGCAAAACTACAATTAGGAACTAACCTCCTCAGTCTTTGTTTCTTCCTGGACTTGCTCAGTGGCAGGAGTTTCAGCAGGCTTTTCCTCAACAGGGGCAGTTTCAACTGCAGGTGCAGCTTCCTCCTATAGGATTGTGGAAATGGCAACCAATTAATGTGAAACTGATAACACTTCCATAATAAAAAAATGTTGGCACTAGTTTGAAGCTTACAGTATATCATACAAAGGACTAATTGGCCTGCCGAGGGACTAATGAGTGACTACCATCACCATGCCAGAGATAACATGCATGTTTTAACAATCCCATTCTTATAAATAAGTAACAATGAAAGTAGTAAGCCAGCAAATATTTTCAGCTTCAAGGGAATTTATGGCACTAAACTTAAGACGTTATTACCCTGTGCCCAGTACTGCTATATTTTAACAAATCAAATGGGGAGGGGGGATGAATTTATTGGCAATGTGAAAACTGGAGGAAATCACATAACGATTGAAGCAGTGCGAGGGGTTGAGCAAAGATGGCTGGCAGCCACCTGCCATTATTGACCCATTACTTTACTTTGCCAAGGTCTTCTTTTAGCACCACAGTCCTCAGTTTTTACTATCCTCATTAGCATTGGATCAATTACATCTATGGATTAGAGAGAAGAGAAAATAATATATTTATCTATACATCAAGGGAAACTAGCCTAACATCACCTTAGACTGATCTTTTGTTTTCTGGCCATCAAGTACTCGCCACCTTCCCACCTAGATCAAACGTTTTGCCATTAGCTGC
The DNA here is from genome assembly GCA_020271785.1 of Procambarus virginalis. NCBI lineage: Eukaryota > Metazoa > Arthropoda > Malacostraca > Decapoda > Cambaridae > Procambarus > Procambarus virginalis. Next base: position 50,137,151 of record WNGS01001312.1, read on the forward strand.
CCCAATCAAGTCTTGTGACAAATTCATTAAAAGATTACTGGAAGTCAATGTATCTACATAATATCTTGTGTGATTTTCCTCTCCAAATCCGTGGTGGTGGTGGTGGTGGTGGTGGTGGTGGGTCCGCTACAAAATTTACCGTGGCCCGCTATTTTCCCAGACTGTTTGGATGAGATGCCCGTTTGTCACTGGTCTTTATTTTGTCATGCACGTTCCCTGGCCTGTTTTATGCTTGGTCTTTTTCCTGAATATTGAAACTGCATTTGCCTTTAACTAGATTTTCAAGAGCTCTGGTCTAGTATACCTGAAGTGGGTTCAAAGAGATCTGCTTCAAGCCCAACCTGGGGCAAGGCTAGACTTTATAACATTTTGGTAAAACACTTAGTCGTCTACAGTTAGTGTGGGGTAAGTCCTCATACACATCTACAGCCACAACAACCATCTAGTTGGTCAGGAACTTGTTGCAGGAACTAACATTTGTTCTTTGTCGGGAGAATGTTAAAAATCAATGGGCCTCTATTGCTTACACAGTTCTCCCAATTGTGTGTATCGAGATGGTATGGAGGCCAAAGGAAGCAACAGGATAAGAAAAAAAAAAGGGGGGGGGTTGATAAACTTTTTTTTTACATTACTTTCCCACTCTGCTTTTAGCCATGAAGTTTGTCACACACATTCTCAACATGTGTTCCTCCTTGTTCCTGCAGTCAGAGCAAGTGCTTTCAGGCATGCATGCGTGCACACACATCATCCAAGCTTTAGCCCTTAAATGGCCCAATTGATGTCTTACATTGTGGTGCACATGGGAAAAAAAATCAAATGCCACTTCATAGGGGGGGGGAGGGAAAAGAGGTGCCTTGGTGACAGCATTGGCCTCTTAAGATTTGCCAATGGGTTTATTGATGAGGGAGCAAGCAGCTTCAGTGCTAGTCACTTGGTGGTGGGCAGCGGTAACTAGTAACTACCAATTTGATTGTTTGCCATGTTTTGTTTACTTGACTTTTCTATTGTCCATTTTTTGCTTTGTTTTTCAGTGAGGGTGATCATGTATTCCTGCTCTCTGCACCTCTAAAGGGGAAGGGGGGGGGGAGGGAATAGTGTTTTGGTCTCTGGTACTTGGGAGGGTTTTAATGACTCGGGCTGATGTGGTGCACGTGGAGCTACCATAGTATGGTTCTCAACACGAATCCACTGTTTGGCTCTCTAGAAAAGTATTCACAATTCACAGAAGTGCATTACATTTGTCAATAAGAGTACTGTATAGGAAGTTATCACAGATAGGGACTCTAGCCATTCAGGTGTTATAAGGCACACCTTCAAGATGCCAAAAAGGCCATAAGAACTTTACCTTCACAATCTCTTCCTTAACTTCAGCTGAGGCAGGAACTTCCTCTACTGGAGCCTTAGGTTCCTGAAATGTTTATAACAATGACAAAGTTATTCATAAACAATCTACAATCATTGATGGTCTATTGATAAGATACAATCTCTTATTGTATATACAGGTATAATACATATAAAACTATATGTATATAATACATACAGTATAATGATTACAATATGTAAACAATAGAAAAAAGTGATTCAACTGTAATATTGTAACAATTCAAAGGGTAGCACCAAATTGTGTGTGTATTCACCTAGTTGTGTTTTGCAGGGGGGGGGGGTGTTGAGCTTTGCTCTTTCAGCCCACCTCTCAACTGTTTACTAACCATTTTTTTTCTCCGCACCCCCCCCCCCCAGGAAACAGCCCGTGAAAGCTGACTAACTCCAAGGTACCTATTTTACTGCTAGGGTAACAGGGCATTCAGGGTGAAAGAAACTTTGCCCATTTGCTTCTGCCTGGTGCGGGAATCGAACCCGCTTCACAGAATTACGAGTCCTGCGCACTATCCACCAGGCCCCTCAGCACCTGTTATCTGGGGGTGGGGGGGAGTGTGTGTGTAATTACCCAAGTGTAGTTACAGGATGAAAGCTACGCTCGTTGTGCCCCGTCTCCCCAGCACTGTCATATAATGCTTTGAATGCTTTTTTCGTTAAAAAAAAAAAAATACTTTCAAATTACTGGCGGTTTTGGCCTCCACCACCTTCTCACTTAACTTGTTCCAACTGTCTACCACTCCGTTTACAAAAGTGAATTTTCGTACATTTCTCCAGCAGCTGTTTCGTTAGTTTAAATCTATAACCTCTTGTTCTTTAAGGGGGCAGTCCAATCCA
>WNGS01001312.1:50139389-50171435 GCA_020271785.1 Procambarus virginalis
TTTATTTTGTACAACACACTTTGGAACTTTTCGTTTAGTGTTTCACACATTTCCTTTTCATTATCCGTGAATCTATTTCCCATTTTCAACCTCTGAATATTATCCTTTACCTGCAATTTGTTGTTTATGAATTTATAGAATAGACCTGGTTCTGTTTTACATTGTCTGCAATCCCCTTTTCAAAATATCTTTCTGCCTCTCTCCTCACTGCTGTGTAGTTGTTTCTCGCATTTTGTATCGCTGGTGGAGTGAGTGAGCGGTGTGAGGAGTGGAGGTGGTGAGCGAGGTGAGCGAGGTGAGCGAGGTGAGAGCGTGGAGGTGAGGAGCTTTTAAAATCTATCTTTGGAACCATGCCCCCTTCCCACCATGTTGATCAGGTACACTTTGAAAATATAAACCTTCATAAACACATCCCAATGTCATTAAGCCTCCATACACTACCACTGTAGAAGATTGCAGAGAATATCCTATCAACTTCTTCCTAGACCTTGTTGTAGAGACGCTTCAATCATCTCAGTCTGGCAACTTTGTACTTCGCCGTTCAACTTAAATGTTCGAGTAACCTTTCTTCTTGCTTAACGTGGGACATTTTACAGAACAGACCAATCAATTTAAAGCCTAGTCAAAATAAAAGCACAGTAATACTGAAGACTATACATCGACTGCAAAAGGTTAGGTGGGTTGGGAAGGTTTGTACATTTTTGGTTCGGCAAATGGTAGCATTTTTTTTAATGCTTCTGCTTCTTTCCAAACTCCCCATTCCTGGTGGTTATGCAATTCTGCCTTAGTATGCCCCCCTAACTTATTTAGTCTTACAGACGCATTCCTTGCTAACTCTGCTCTAAAGATACTGGAGACAGTTATATCAGGATCATGCTGAGCTAAAGGTACACCTACCAGAAGGTAAGGTAGGGTAATTATCAGGAAGAGGTGCTTAGCAATTATGACCATATAGCACCTTAAATGAATACGAGGGTAAGGACTTGGGATGCAAAAAGGCAAGGAAGAGTGCCCAATCATTTGGATGATCCAGGATTTAATGCTGACCTACTTGAAGCTCTGAAGGCAGCAGTGCAGTACAAGCACTGTGGGAAAAAGTACTTTTGTTAAGACTTTTACCTCCTCATGGTCCAATTTGTAGTGCGTGCGCCTGGGAAGGCTAGGCGCGCACCTAAAAATCCAAAAGTTCTTGCAATTTCATTGTGTAAGAAATTATGATTCTTGAATCTTAAAGTTAGATAATGTTAGCACATTCTTAAGTGCTTTTAGGCCCTCTGAAAAGGGGGGGGGCAGAGGTGGACCTAGGGGGGCCCCTAGAAGTATTGCACAAATTCCATGCTTTAACTAATTGGATCCAGCCCAAATGTGTTAGGTTATTCGAATTAAATTCCACTGCACTGTTATATAAATGTACACAAGATTAACCTCATGTTGACAATGCAAGATCAGAGCATTGCTGAAAGTTGCTACCGTTGTGTTTGATATCGCCGTCTTGCCATTCTTTCCTATATAATTTACCTGGGATATAAGAAAAAACCCACACACATTTGGATTGTAGTAATGTGCTGTGTGCATGTCAATGCTACAATATTTACAGTACGAAGACTACTTACCTCCACCACTTGTGCAGTCTCTTCCGCAGCTGGGGCTTCCTCTTTTTGTTCCTACGTTTTAAACAAAAAAATTAAGATGCACATTGCAAAAATCAAGTAAAATCAAATACCTGAAATAATTATTTCAAACTTGACAAAATAAATATGACTGCTTCAATTATTTCACATTTGCTTAAACAAAATGCCTAAATAATTGCATATACAGTATACACATAAATGTAAAGATAAAGCAAATTTGTCAGCAAGCATGTACTGTAATACAAAATATATATATGGCATTAATTTTCCCACCATTAGAAAGCCCAATTAGCCTTAAATTTTATTAAAAACCACTAAGCATTAGATTTAGCTGGTTAAGTTAATTCATGATGCTTATTTTACTCCAAAACTGCAGCCGAGCTAAACGACGTTAAGTGTCAGCACCCCATGTCCGAATAGGATGTCCCTGGGTACCCCGAGGTGTCCATTGTCTGGATAGGATGCTCCATAGACATCCAATGTCCTTGTGGGATGCCTCAAAACATTCCCAACAGCATTCCCTGTCTACATGGGATGCCTGCAATTCATGCCAGCTCTTCACACACTACGCACCAAAATAAACATACTTTAACAGGCAAACATCTATTTTTAGCTGCTAAAAAATCTGCATGGCATCCTAATAACAGTGCATTAATCAATCAATACTGAAAATTGTGAAATTTAATAAATTTAAGTCTGGTAGCGTTCTACAAAAATATCGCCAAAATACTATGACAAATACAAGCAAAAGTTTAGTGTCAGCCATTTTGTTTTCAATGGGTTGCGTCTTCAAAGTCTGGTTGGTCTACTCGCACATTCCTACGCTATGTGAAGGAAAAACTCCAATAATGTGGGGTTTACAGTACAGTGACAGTTTATGAAGAAGCACCTATGGGAGTAGACAGTTACTCCTAATGAAGCTCTCAGGGAAGAAAACTACATATTTGTTCCAAGCATAACATAAGATTAAAAAAAAATCTCGAGTTGGAAGTTATACCACAAGGATACATGACCTGTCGAGGAGGGCACTGCCCCAGGAAGTGGTTATACAATATATACCTGCTCGGTAGCGTGATGGCAGTTGTCACAGGTTCCATCAGTTGACGTGACCCTTGCAAGAGCTCCACATTGTACGCAACCCACCTCGCTCGCCTCAACAGGCTCGGGTATAGCACATACTGTGCTCTCAAACACGCTCGGAGTGGTTTTTTCCATTTCTGTAGCAAACTCTCCAAGTTCCCCCAATGTCTGGCAAGTTTCCTCTAAAGTCAAGGCAGAAGAGTTAGTTTCCTCTAGGTTATCTTCTAAAGAAGATGACTGCCCATTGTTAGTTTCACACACAGGAGAGACTGCTACTGTTAGAGGTTCTTTTACTAAGGGAAGGGATTCAAAAGATTCCTGGGGTACAGGAACAGGATCTCTAACTGAAGTGCAAGAGGGAATGGCCTCTTTGCTTAATTCAGATACCTGAGCAGCCTTCTCTGCAGATTCCACAACGGGCGCCGATTCCACAACAGGCGCAGATTCCACAACAGGCGCAGATTCCACAACAGGCGCAGATTCCACAACAGGCGCCGATTCCACAACAGGCGCAGATTCCACAACAGGCGCAGATTCCACAACAGGCGCAGATTCCACAACAGGCGCAGATTCCACAACAGGCGCAGATTCCACAACAGGCGCAGATTCCACAACAGGCGCAGATTCCACAACAGGCGCAGATTCCACAACAGGCGCAGATTCCACAACAGGCGCAGATTCCACAACAGGCGCAGATTCCACAACAGGCGCAGATTCCACAACAGGCGCAGATTCCACAACAGGCGCAGATTCCACAACAGGCGCAGATTCCACAACAGGCGCAGATTCCACAACAGGCGCAGATTCCACAACAGGCGCAGATTCCACAACAGGCGCAGATTCCACAACAGGCGCAGATTCCACAACAGGCGCAGATTCCACTTCAATAACCTCTGGGGCCGAGGATGGAGTTATAGTTGGGACATCGCTAACTGGAGCGGTCACAGATTCCTGGACAGGGCTGGATTCAACATCTTTAAGGATTTCTACTGGTGCAGAGTCTTGAATGGCAACTGGTTCTTCTGAAGGGGCAGGATCCTTAGTGGGTCCAGGAGCTACAGCCTGTTCAATGAAAGTATCAGGTGCAAAATGAGCATCAATTGGCTCAACACAAATAGGCTCAAGGGTTTCCACTGGTGATAAAGGCAACGTTACAATACCACACTCTGGGGAGACTTCCGGTGCCACTTCCACCTCTGTGTGCGAGGGAGCAGGGGAGACTTCAGATTCCGAGACCTGTTCGGCTGAGCGAGGGGGGCAGTTTGGTTGGCCTGAGGATCAAGGGGGGTGGGGGGTGGGGTGGCCGGGGGAAGGGGGGCGCTGAAGGGTGATGGAGCTGCCTCGGATGTCGCCTCCGGCAAGCTCTAAAAGGGGGCAAGTGGCAAAAGGTAAACATACACCACTAGTATGCTAGGCATTTAACCCTTAAACGGCTCCACCGCAATCTGCGATTACCTCTTGTGCATGAATCGCTAAGTGGGATTTTTATACAAGTTTTTGTGAACTATTGTGTCGCACACCATGTAGGACTTGAGTCGAGCCGTTTAAAGGTTAACTAATCTGAATAATTAAGCCACCCCTACATACTCATGTGGCGAGTGACTGCCCACTCATCCTCCACAACTCAACATTCATCTGCCAAAACACTAACATTCTCAAAGTAAATTCATTTCAAACTTATTGAAAGTTTAAAGCAAAAGGAAGTGAGAAAGAGACAAGTTGTTTCTGAAGTATAAATAGCTAAGCGCTGATACCATTAAGGCACATGTAAGCATACTGTACTTTCCATGCTCTCAAAACTTTAAAGATTTTAATATTCTTGTGAGAAATAAAGATCAAAATCCAGTTTATTATTGCAATAACATTCTTACATAAATGGTGTACTCTTGTTTACCATAAAATTCATCAAACATATTACACTTGTGTTAGTATTTGAAGGTCCATGCTCTTCCAGTATACGACATTTGTCATGTTAAAAAAAAAAAAGGAGGGGGTGTAGGTCATTCTACGCAACAAGGGTGGGAGACATTACAACGCAATGATCATGCACAAATTTCCATGTCGTTTTGCCGATAGTACTAATGTTTTAAATTTCTTTTGTTCATTTCTAAGAAGCCTTTATTTTTTTAGTTTTTTTTTTTTTGGGAAAGGGGGGGGGGGGTTGGCCAAGTCAAATGAACAGAAGACATGCACATTACAGTGAGTGCATTAAGTGGGTGCAGCAGTGGAATGGAGACTTGCCAAGCCATTACATACATTTCTCTTCAAAAATTTATATAATACATATTATATAAACTTAACAGTAGAAAATCAATGCAGCCAAGGCATCGTGTATCGCTATTAACGATACATAGCGAGTCAAAATAACATCTAGCAAGTCAAGGTCAAGGAGAAAGTCATTACAGCAGACAACTTACACATACATCAGCTAAAGTGTGCAGGAAAAATAGGGCAAACTGAATCTTTTATGATTTGAGAAGCGCATTCAGTTTAGTATGAAATAACAAGAAACAATGATCCATGCAATTTATAATACTGTATCTGTTAGTCAAGAAAGTTATCTGGTGGCACAAAATGCAAGAAGGAAGCATCACATGGGCCATGTACCAAGTTTGTGTGAAGTAATTGTAGTCCATCTATAGTTATTTCCAAAGGACTAAAAAATGCCCATTACTCCTACATTGCTCAAATTATCTATGTTAACAAGTGCATCTCCATGTACTATTTATAAATAGCTATGCCCTTTAGGGGGTCAACTAACATTAAACAAGATGGACTATAAATCTCAAGTGGAAATGTAAAGAAAGCAACTTTGTGATTGTGTGTGTGTGTGTGTGTGTGTGTGTTAGTTATTAGTGCGCGTGTACACCAACCAGCTGCAGACACTCACGAGCAATAACGAGCGGTCATATCTGGCTTATGGAGTGCATACTAATTGGATCACAGTAGCAGCAATAGCAACACTAATAGAGGGTTAATTACACCCAACACACATGATGCCCATGACAAAAACGAGGCGACCACCATATTAACACTAGAGGGGGGGGGTTAACTGATCCAAGTGCAAGCTGAGTAGAGGCATTGTGTTACTGGTGCAGCACACAGGACAACGCCTTACCTCTTCAACCGGCGCTGCTGCTACCACCACCACCTCCTCCTCCTTCGGTGCTTCCTCTACTGACGCAGCTGCTGTATCTTCCTCTTTTTTCTCTTCCTTGACTGGTGCCACCTCTTCCTGCTTCTCTTCTGCTACTGGAGCTGCAGCAGCTTCTTCCTTCTTCACTTCTTCATTCTGTTCTTCAGCCTTAGCCTGTAAATAAAAAAATAAATATTTCCAATAACAGTATCAAAATTTTTCAAGATGAAATTAAAATATGGCAAAGGAAATTTGTATCTAAAGAATTGCAGCAAGCTAAAACAAGAATCAGAAAAGCATAAAATTAGATTAGCTCCATAACCTTGACCAGGAAGATAGGTTATACTCTACTCTGCTGTGAGAACAGCTTCCTGGAACCCAACCCATCCTCTGACCAAGTCCATTCTATCCAGCTGTCGACCTCAAAGACGCATTCATCAATCTGAACTTCTCAAATATAAAATTACTGTATTATATATTAGTATATTGTGCATATTTAGGCACTGGTTAGGTTAGGTGTTTATGTTCTGTTGGCGATTATTTGTAGTACGTGGGTGAAGCATTTACAGCACTGTAGTTTGAACAAAGGTTATCAGTGAAGCACTTTTTCCAGAAGTTGGACGTCATCAGTCGAGTCTTGTGTAAATCTTTTTTCCATTCATAAACAGAGGGTTTGGTGGGTGCATGGAATGGACTTTGGGTCTTTGGAGGATGGGCTGTGGAACCATCACATGGTCACCAGGTTTGAAGCATCGGGTTTGGTTAAAGATCTGTTTTGTGTCAAGTTGGTCATCTATATAGCAAGGAGTGTGGAGGATATTATGATGTTAGTGATGTGTGAGTGAACTGATCAACTGAGTTGTGGTTCTCAAGTCTGACTGCATTTGGCAGCATTTAATAGTCCATAAACCAGTTGGCCCGAAATGGTGTGATCTGCCTGGACGAGTCAAAACTACCCGAACTAACTACAGATGAACATTCCACACCACCACTTTTCCTTCTCCTGTAATCTCCAACTAGGCTAGTTGGCAAAGCATATAGAGCTAGACCCCCACTTCCTCCGTAGTCACCGACAGACAAGTAATTATCAAAGACAGTAGAAAGTCACTGACAGGTAAGTACACCCCACCTTTACATATTACTAACAACTGTGCAATATCATATTACTGTACTCAATCAAAGGAGAGACCTAAAGACCATTGTTTGAGGATGTGATTGCTATTCAAACGCACAATATCCCGCTTGATGGGATTCTGGCAGTTGTTCTACTCCCCAAGCCCAACCCGAGGCCAGGCTTTGCTTCCGAGAACTTGGTCCACTAGGCTCTAGCTTTGAGTGACCTGCAGGCCCACGTATCCACCACAGCCCAGTTGGTCTGGCACTTTAAGAAAACTACTGTATCTAGTTTTCTCTAAGATGTCCACAGTTGTTCTGGCAATACTTCTTGTACCTGTACTCGCTGGGAGAATGTTTAACAACCTTGGACCTCTGATGTTTATACAGTGTCCCCTGCTCTTCACTGGCTCTATTCTGCATTTTCTTCCATATTGTTCACTCCAGTATGTTATTTTACTGTGTAGATTTGGTACCTGGTCCTCTAGTATCTTCCACTCGTAAACTATTTGACGTCTCTTTCGTCTAATTTCTAGCGAGTACATTTTGAGAGCTTTGAAACAATTCCAATAATTTAAGTGCTTTATCATGTCTATGTACCTTACCTTACCTTGAGATGCCGTATATGTTCTCTGTACTCCCTCTTACTTCAGCAATCTCTCCTGCACTGAAGGGAGAAGTGAATACTGAGCAGTACTCAAGACTGGACAGCACAACTGATTTGAATAGTACAACCATGGTGAGGGAATCCCTGTGTTTTAAATCATTTTGATGGAATCATTTTTCTGGCTGACAATATTCGTTTGCTCCCTAAACGTTAGGTCGTCAGACATTATTCCCAAATCATCAACATGGTGCTTTCCTACTATGGGCAAATCTGATTGTGCTTTGTACCCTGTATTATGTTTATTGTCCTCATTTTTACCATGCCTGAGTACCTGGAATTTATCAATGCTAATCATCATGTTTTGTTGTTCTGCCCAGTCAAAACCTTTATTAATATCTGCTTGTAGACTTCAATGTCTTCACAGAGGTAATTCTCATGCTGATTTTTGTGTAATCTGCAATGGATGATACGAAGAGGTGACTTGTATTTTTTACTATATCTGATATGAGAATAAGGAAAAGCAGTGGTGCAAGGACTGTACCCCGAGATAAAGAGCTTTCAACGGCACTGACTTATGTTTGTTACTTTGTGCACTGTTCGACAGAAAATAGAGTATCCACCATCCTACTTCAGTTATTCCCATTGACCTCATTTTGTGTGCTATCACTTCATGGTCACATTTATTGAATGCCTTTGTGAAGTCTGTGTATACCACATCTGCATTCTGCATTTCTTCCAATGCCTCAGTGATTTTGTCAGTGGTCAAGTAACTGTGATAAGTCATTATCTTCTTTCTCTAAATCCATGTTGGTCTGGGTTGTGAAGGTCATTAGTCATGAAACTGGTGATCTGACTCCTGATCACTCTCTCAGATACTTTTATTATGTGGGATGTTAGTGCAACTGGTCTATAATTCTTGGTCAATGCTTTGCTTCCTCCCTCTTGTGGGAACAAGTGGGAGGTTGTTCTTGTGGGAACAACTGTGGACATCAAGAGAAAACTAGATTGTTTTCTAAAAGAAGTGCAGGACCAACCAGGCTGTGGTGGGTATGTGGGCCTGCAGACCACTCCAAGCAACAGCCTGATGGACCAAGTCAAGCCTGGCCTTGGGCTGGGAGAACTTCCAAAATCCCATCAAGCCAGTATCAAGCAGGTATCCCTTGTGTAGAGGGGCAGTCTGCTGATTTAAGCACATCTGTTATCTCCCCAGTGTCCAAGCTCTTCATCCACACTATACCGAGTGCCTGTGCTACTGGCACTTTGCATTTCTTTATAAATATTTAATTCCACGAGTCTGGACCCAGGGCTGAGTGCATGGGCATGTTGTCACTTTCTCTTCAAAATATGCATGGTAGCATGGTAGGTTTGGTTGCATAGTAACCAAGAAGCTTGACCCAACAAATAACCAATTTCCCATACATGAAACTAAATGAATGTACTTTTTTGGACCATCCTGGAGAGTTAATACAACAAGACGGTACATAAGGTGAAAAGTGGTGTTGGGCACACTACCCATTTAGATCGATAAATCTAAACATTGCAGGATGACTAACCTGTGTAGATTTACCAGTGCTGGAAGCTGATGGTCCATCCCAGACCTCCCTCCTAGTGGTAAGAGGGGGGGGGGGGATGAAAACAGAGGAGAACCAGGTCTCAGCACCCAGCATTGATCACCCCATTTACATTAACAAGACCCAGTAGTTGCATGTGATTATGAGCTAACCCCCCCCCCCACAATCCAGCCATCCTAAGAATTTATGAATAAACAAACCTACCATGCTAGACAACCCTCACCTGGGCATATTTACTAACAATTGGGTGTGGTTGTCAACGTAAGTAGAGTACCACTTACATGGGTTCAGTGTGCTTACTATCAGTGACTATAGAGGAGGGGGGGGGGAGGAAAGCTTATCTTTGCACAGCTTCCAATTCATTGTACCTAACACACTAATTGCCCCTCTCAATACTGTATTAAAGTTTATCATATTTCTTTCAAAGTTGTGGATGGAATCGTGCTTCGACAACCTCTTCCTTCAATGCATTTCGCTTTCCCATAGAGAAATTTAACTTCACAAGTCTTCGACTATTGCATACAGTATTATCGATTTTTAGTTTAAAAGTGCTTCCTTTATCCACCCCAAGATCTTTTATGGGTACCAACAATCACATCACTCATTCATTACACTGTCCATTTCTCTGGTAATTCTCACATGTCAAGTCTGGGCACCACAGCAGACAATCGCATCTGTAATATCCAGGTATTATTACAAAAATTCATCTTTTAGAGATACCATGTACAAGGTTTTAGCAACATCAGGCATGGATGGATGGATGCAATAGTCAATCAAAAACTCAACCATTTACGAAAACTTTCAAACAAGGCGGCCTTATTTACATTTATTAAAAGGTTTATGAGTTTTGAATCTTCACAACCCAAGATTATTATTGTTATAATTAACCTCGCTATGCTTTAGAGTTCATTAACTGTTCAATAAATGTAAAAGCCGCCAGGAATGAAAAATCATTTACAAGTTTCGAGAGTGGATGCATAAATATTGTACTTTATGAACTATGAAATCATACCGGAGAGACTACTGCGGGAGGGTCCATGGGTACTATGATCAATGAACTTCGTCGAGAGCTTGTGGAGGTGATGACACCAAGTAGTTACGGCCTCAACTGTATCTTCCTACACCAGCCACACGACTTAAGACCTCGCTGTGCCCCCCCCCCCACCGAGCCCCCAACCTCCTCCAACACTATGCCCCTTTTACCCCCCCCCCCACACACACGACCCCACAAGATCTGAGCCACGCCCATCGCACCTTTGAATGGGCGAGCACACGTCTAGTGACGGCGTGCGGAGGCGTGTGATGGTATTTGAAGGAGGAAGATACCTCCTTCAGACGTCTACACCTTCCTACAAAGCATGCCATTCGTCATACCACTAAAGAGATAAGTAAACTTAGTGATGGTTGTAGGTCTTTGCCTGTGATTGGAAATGGCTAGCAGGTTTAAATGGTACGGTACTGGTATTTATATTCATATCCTAAAAAAAATTACATTAAATTCACCGTAAATAACTTTACATTCACTAGCCGCAGGTTTATTCAAGGCTCCTATATGTGTGGATTGATTGATCAAGATTACGCCACCCAAGAGGTGGTACGGGCATGAATAGCTCGTAATATGTACACACATTTTCAAATTCACTTGTACTCTTTCACTGAAAACCACAAGTATGAAGGCCTCGTGTGGGCTTGCCGGCGCTCTGGGTCTCCTATCTTCCTACACCAGCCTGGGTCTCTGCCAGCCCGCACCAGACCCAGAGCGCCGGCCAGCCCGCCCGGAACCAAGGCCAGATTGCAATGATTTGTACAAGTCATGAATAACACTACTACACTACACAATGTAGTAATATGCAATGATTTGTTCGAGTCATGAATAATTTTGGATCCCGAATGAAAAGGGTTCAACTGCTTGTATTATGAAGAGCCTAACAAGGTAGCCAACCTCCCCCCCCCCTCTCCACACGCCCTTTGTAGATAGTTTTAATAACTATTTCCGTGCGTCTTAAGAACCAGTTGGCTCTACGACAGTTGAAGCATGCCAAGTTGACTTTGGAGTGTGATCAAGGTGTGGAGTAATTAGGAGGAAAGGCAGGGGGAGGGTATATACCATGGTGATAATCAGGTCACTCTTGACACTGCCCAACATATCCCAGGGGATGGTTAAATTGTACCGTTACATGCATTTTTCAGGGTTTGTATTTTCAGGGTTCAGCCAAACATAGTCTAGCCTAGGTTAGGCCGTTTGGCTCGACAGGGTTTGGATGTACAAGGTTAGGCAGGCTCAGCCAGCCCATCTTTATAAAATGAAAATACTTACAGTAACGCTATATTACAAAATATGGACATGATAGACCAATAGAAAGACTTTTGTATTGAATTTGGACAATTTCTTTTCTATTGCTAAAGAAACCTAACCATCCTAGGCCTAATATACGCTCAGGCCTGGGAATATTTATGCAGGCGATGAGTCACAATAACGTGGCTAAAGTATGTTGACCAGACCACACACACTAGAAGGTGAAGTGACGACGACGTTTCGGTCCGTCCTGGACCATTCTCAAGTCGAAACGTTCTCTGGTCAACATACGGAATATTTATGTTTGCTTTTTTGCTTCATATTTTCCGAAATAAAATTAATAGTACCAATTTCCTTCGATCTGTACATTGTCGAAATTTGTACGATCGTCCAGTTACAAAGAGTAATACCTTATCAGGAGGATGACTGGGAGATGCATAATTTACACTTCGGAAAACAAGGGGCCGGTTCCAAACCTGCACACAAACTACTCCACACGGTTATCTTGAGGTTATCTTGAGAGGGACCAGAAGGAATTACGGGATATGCAACATTTCCCCCCCCCCTTTTGAAAAGCAGATGCACAATAGGCACGCTGAAAGAACTATCATTAAGGGGCCAAAGACATTTTAGTGGCATAGCTAGCCGACCTAGTGTTCAAAATTACTTGGTAACCCCCCCCCCCCCCAAAAAAAAAGGATTCATCATTTAATCGATGCTCTTAGTCCGATTCATACATTAGACTACGAGCAGCGGCGTGTAACAGCCTGGTTGACCAGACCACCAAGCAGGAGGCTAAACGGTATTACAGACAGACCGGGCCGCGAGTACGTTGATCACGACCAAGAGTAAGGCAAGCAGTAAGCATCCTAACACTTGGATGGGTTTGGCTCGGCTAGACAAGGTTGGGATGTATCAGCTTGGGTTGGGCTGTGTTAGGCTGGGATGGGAGAGGTTAGGGCTCCAAGCCCGCAGGCAAGTCGTCTCTAGTAGGATGCGCCAGCCCCACACCTGGCGCCCGTGTACCCCTGCCCACTATTTATTACTTTCCTGTCCACATCACCACGTGCCTTCGACAATTTATTGCCCACATGCCCTCGCAATAATGTATCAAACTGTCGCAAACATTTCCGCAGTGAAAGTAGGTTAGGTAAATTGGCAGTGCAAAGTTGTTTGGTTAGGACCAGAATTAAAGGATTTACACAACCTGCTTGATGGGGTTCTCGGAGTAGTTCTACTCCCCATGCCAGGCTAGACTTGCGAGAGTTGGTCCACTAGACTTGCTTGCAGCGGCCCGCAGGCCCACATACCCACCACAGCGCAGTTCGTCCGGCACTCCTTTGAGAAAACTGCCTAGTTTTCTCCATGTCCACGGTTGTTCCGGCAATATTTATTATGCTCCTGGGAGGATGTTGAACAACCGTGGCACTTACGAAACCCTTACATCTCTACAATTATGGCTGCTTAATTTACCTTCATTAAATGGTTAATAAGCTCCTAAGTCATACATGCGTGTTTATATTTATAATAAAATTGAATTGTAAATTTTCAAAGCTCTTAAGTTGGGGCCAGATTCACGAAGCCGTTACGCGAGAACTTAGGAAAGTTTCCGTTATCATCGTCGTGTGCGGTTACGTCGGGATTCAGGAAGGCATCTTATGAACGACTACCATTTAGCCGATCTTCATAAGAAGACAGCTTCGCGCTACGACACCTCCAGACTAGTCGTAGCTTTAAGTATACCATATATAACTAGTTGGGAGTTGGTCTACTACACAAACCCGAGGATACAAATTTAATAAACAACACATTTCTGCTAGAGTCTCAACTGAACACACAGCTGCCCGGGAGTTAGTCAGCTTACTGGGGGGGGAGGTACCTCTGTACAGGCCTAACATGTATATAAAAGGAATCCATTGTGTCGGGGACAGGCAGCCAGTGTATATATATAAACATTCTTGAGGTTATCTTGAGATGATTTCGGGGCTTTAGTGTCCCCGCGGCCCGGTCCTCGACCAGGCCTCCACCCCCAGGAAGCAGCCCGTGACAGCTGACTAACACCCAGGTACCTATTTACTGCTAGGTAACAGGGGCACAGGGTGAAAGAAACTCTGCCCATTGTTTCTCTCCGGCGCCCGGGATCGAACCCGGGACCACAGGAACACAAGTCCAGCGTGCTGTCCGCTCGGCCGACGTTTATATCGAGCCCCCCCCCCCTTTCACTCCCAAGGGTCGAATTACTGACCCTCCGAAAGATGCAACGGCACAAAGAAGCCGACTAACCCCTAGGTACCCACTTACAGCTAGGTGAACAGGCACACTAGGTGACAGGAAATACGTTCAATCATTTCTGTCCCGCCCAGAATTCGAATCCGGAATTCTCTTATGAGTAGAGAACGACTCCGACTGCACAACCTCGTACACACACACTAGCTGTTTGGACCATGACAAAAACAAATAAATTAATATTTCAAAATTCGTCAGCACAAGCAGGAAGGCCCTTTGTTGGTTTGCAATACTGTGATAGGAAGGAATTGTCAAGGGAAAGCGCCAAGCCATTACGACTATATAGCACTGGAAAGGGGTCAGGATAAGGATTTGTGATGGGACGGGGGAAGGAAGGGTGCCCCAACCACTTTGACGGTCGGGGATTGAACGCCGATCTGCACGAAGCGAGACTGTTCCTCTACCGTCCAGCCCAAGTGCTGTGATAGGAGCAGTTTCCTTTATTCTTTTTCCTCAATGGACTATAATTATCTGAACAAATCCACAAGGGCCATGACGAGGGTACGAGCCTAGGCCCGAGAGGATCCCATACGCTCCCTTAATCGACTGAGCTACGACATGGTAAAATAATTGTAACCGAAAGTTCTACTGACCTTACTCGGATCCTGCAGCCTCTCAGAGACAAACCAGGACTACACAATTCCCCCCATGCACCCGTTACCTCGTCAGACTGCACGCCGCGGCGTCCGAAACCCTAGAGGCTTGGTCAGATCGGACCACTTGGACATTAATCCCAGGAGCCAACAAAGGACATGTTAAGAGCAGGATACCAGGATACCTGTATGTCTAAAACTTAGGGAAAAGCAACAATGGAAAGACAAGAACTGGCCAAGTTCTCAAGTCTCCAGGTACCGCCTAGGCCCCTCGAGTTTACGTCAGTTACAAACCTGTAGCACAGTAGTCTACGTCACGTCACTATCAGAGGTGAGGATTCAGGGCAGGTCAAATTCTTGGATACGTTTCCTTTCATCTGATGCCTCTAATTCACATACCAGTAAATATTTAATTGTTGCGGGTTGCATCCTGGGGGGGGGGACGTCAGTAGTTGGCCTAGGTGGTCCTCAATAAACCTAACCGCAGGCTTCCTGTCCCAGATAATTAAACTTTTCCGCCTTAGCACACCTTCACATTATATATATATAACGTGTCCATGAGCCACCGACGCCCTTGCGCACACCCCCACCTCCTTACACTCTTATAAAACGATCAAGGCAATACCTCTGGCATTGGGTACCCCCGGCAAGGTAATTGTGAGACTGTTAAGGTAATTATGAGGAAAGGCGTTAATACAGTACCACTGTATTAGCGCCTTTCAGTACCACTAATACAGTACCACTGTATTAGCACTTGGAAGGGATGCGATACAAAATGGGATGAGAATGGACTAAAAGAACAGTGCCTACCCACTTGGACCATCGAGGGTGGAACACCAAGGGAGACCGTCGGTGTACCGGCCAGACCAAGTGGTTGGGTTAAGTGTACACACACTACTACTCCAGACGCATACGGCAGTCTTCCAGGTAGCCCACACAAACACTCAAACTTCTCATCCAAAGGCAAGATAAAAGGTCTCCACAAACCACGGTTACAATGAGAGGGAAAGATGTCTAGGGCATTCCAACCCCGAAAAAAATACAATTTTATTCAAAAGTTGGGTGACGCATTTGGGCACAAGTCAAGAGTGCCTGGGTACGTACGGTTGTGCCAAGCACTCGAGCCTGGGTGAGTGCATGCGCATTGCAAACCAGGAAACCCAAATGGGCTATTTTTAGGTTCTTTCTTTCCTCCGGCCATCATCCTACCTGTAATATACCTGCCAGCAGCGCCACCTGCCAATATCAGTATGTGGTAACTACCACAACACCACCGCGGTAACTACCACCCCATCCCAAAATGTACCACTAAAACTCGTGTTGCTAATTAAGCCGTATTACAGGAGGCTGTCCGACTACACACCATAAAAGCCTAACATGGGACCAAAACAGACGCTGGTCAAGACTTGAGGCGTACGGACTAATGGCATGGTTTACACGCCCTCTCAAGAGGCCGCAAAATTGCTGAAATAATTATGCAACGTATCTAGACCCTTCAGAAGTTAATATATTTACACCGAGAAAACCAACAGATCACCAAGATAAACTTGCTTTGCGCGGGAAACGATGTCCCTTTAAAGTTGGCGCCAATTCCCAGTGATGCAACACCGGGGTCCAGCAGTAAACACCGTCAACACATCTAACAGAGGAAAGCTTGACCAGGTGACGTGCCCCGCTGGCACAAACCCGCGAGTAATGGTGGTCAGGAATCTAGGCACCACTGGTTTTAGCTTCTACCGAGCCACGAGGGCCTTCCCCGATTGAAAGATTGGGGGGGGGAGGCAAGGTGTGGGAGACCGGGGGGGGGGGGGGGCAAGGTGTGGGAGATGGGGGGGGCAAGGTGTGGGAGATGGGGGGGGGGCAAGGTGTGGAAGATGAGGGGGGTAGCAAGGGGGTGGGAGATGGGGGGTTAAGGAACGACAGGAGGGGAAGGGGGGGCGGACAAGGGAGTTGGGATGCCAGAGGTACAGAAGGAAACATTAATCTGGAATATAGTGGGAACTATGATGGCAGGCCGCTCCGCTGACACTATGTGCGCACTTTTGGCGCCAGGTTAAGCTTACCCGGAGAGGCAGCTGCCAGTGTTCATAATGTGAACATTTCAATATGTTCATAGAGAAACGCCGTGTAGCGCGCGCACACAGATGCTTATATACAGTCTTGATTATCTATTATTACCAGAGGCCACATTATGCGAAGTGGGAGGTAGAGTAGTTTTTTTTTTCTACCACAGACGTGGCCACACAGTTACAATGCTAACTAGCATATATACATTTTCTTCTGTCCTCAATGGACAGGGTTAGAGATGTGTTAAACATATAGTTCAAGGGTTTATTGAACCAATCAACCACAGAGTAGGTAGTGACGGTTCTATTCTGAATGTCCTTCCGTATCTTGTGTTTCAGTATGCAGTAGAACAACATACTGGAACGAAAGATACGGAAGGAAATGTAAAATAGAACCAGTGAAGAATAGGTGCGCCTTAGGCACAATCAGAGCACTGGCTAAACATCAGAGGTCCACAACTGTTCAACACCCTCTCGACAAGCATTAGATATATTGTCCGAACAAAGGTAGATGTATTCAAGAGGCACTTAGATAAATTCTTACAAGTGCCGGACCAACCAGGCTGTAGTGGATATGTGGGCCGCTCCAAGCAACAGTCTGTTGGACCAAGTTATCACATGATGAGCCTGGCCTCAGGTCGGACTCGGGGAGTAGAAGAACCCTCTCCAGATATGCTCCAGGTCTACCAATTGGTTACCTCTAGCTTCCAGGGATCAACGTCCCCAGCGGCCCAGTCTCTGACCAAGCCTTCTGATTGGTGATCTGGTCCCTGGGCCCATCTTCCTAAATCGACAGTACTAGAAGCAACTTTAGGTCACACCAACCGTACCATATCTAAAATGTCCACTTTTGCATTACTGAATTAGCCCAAATAGCCTAGAAATTCTGGAATTTAACTGAAATTTTAAGAACCTAGCCTAACGTAAGCTAGGTTCACTAAGCTAGGCTAGTAAAATAATACCTTTTCCACGCACTCCTAGGTCTAATACATGCCATATAATGTAGTGAATCTACGTGCTATAATAGACCTAGGAATGTATAGGTTTGGGTTCTTAAGGGCACCCCCCCCCACCCCTCTGATAAATTAATAGTACAAAAACTTTGGGTTCAGAAGTACATGTCGGAAGGTTACCAAATACTTTCTATAACTACCGGGAGTACATGGTTGAGGCTCCGCCGTCTTATAGCTCCCAGAGCAAGAATAGTCTAACTACTGTAGCTGGTCGGTATAACGACGGCCTCATTATAGGGCCGGTGTTCAATCCCCGATGGTCTGTGCAAGTTGTTGTTGTTGTTGTTCAATACCATTACCTTACCTCTTCCTCATTCTTTTCCATCGTCTTACTGACGATGACCTTCCTTACTCCTACGGTTTACGTTTCTTTATTGTGGTTTTCTAATGCGAGACGCCCCCTCCCTCCCCTAATCCAATGGTCCAACCATATAATTGGGTGGAGACGACCGAGTGCGCCTGCAAACTGCGCACCGGTGTGGGTCAGTAAGTGGTGTTTGTGGTGGTGGTGGTGGCGCAGATAAGCCCAGTTGACATATTTGACAGCGGAATACCGTCCCGTACTCGGGTGGCCAAGCCAACATTGGCTACGCACTTTTGTTGGCGCACGCGCCATGTCTTGCTCCCTTGTCCACGCAGAGCATGGAGGCCAAGGGGAACAACCATGGCTTGGCCGGGTAGTCGGGCATGGGCAAGCGGGCGAGAGATCACAAGTATTGTGCAGAGCTAAACAAAGAAGAGAACAAATAGGTGTGTCCGCGAGTCTGAGGATGGGTACGATCCCAACACACAGCTTCAATATTTTAAGAAATCACGTTTGTGTGACGTATTAGCGTAGGACGACACCATAGCAGCCACCGTTACCTTTGCTTCAAGGGTGGGGAGGGAAGCAATATATTTTAACCTTACTACTATATTTAAATGGTAAACTGGAAGACCGGGTCCAAAATTGGCACAGTAAAACATGCTGAATGAAATGATACTGAAGGAATTGCAGAACAGATGAGGTGAAACGTAGGTGCATCCGGAATACTGTAAGATCAGAGGTCCGCGGTTGTTCAATGCTCTCCCAGCAAACAAGAAATATGCTGGAACAAAGGTGGAGAGAACATTTGTGAAGTTCCTGCAGAAAGAAGTGCCGGACCAACCGGGTTTTGGTAGATGTGGGCCGCTTCAAGCAACAGTATTTGGATCAAGTTATCACAAATCAAGCCTGGCCCCAGGATGGGCTTGGGGAGTACAACCACTCCCAGAACCCACGCCAGACGTGGGTTTTGGATCAATCAGAGCAGCTGCTGCACACACCCCCCCCCCGCCCATACATACACACATACATGAGCAGCTTGCTGGCACCCCTCTCACCTATTTTTCGACCTTGGCGATAATGACTATTTTCGACTTCCACATCCCACCTACGATCTCCCCCCCCCCCCACTCACTGCTGCACACCCCCTCCCCCTCTAATTTCTTTATCTACATTGATGGGTAAACAATTTCTCAATATAACTATCCTTATTTCTTAATATTAGTCTCGCCCTTTCCGGTGTTCTAATCCAGGAAATTCATTATTATAGTGGAGAAATTGACTAACAGTTGTGACAATGTTTGACAATCCAGATTTTCCAGACAATCCAGGAGAATGGTCCAGGACGGACCGAAACGTCGTCGTCCCTTCACCTTCTAGTGTGTGGTCTTGTCAACAATGTTTGACTAAATGTGGACAGCCCTCAGGGACCCTCAGCACGCCTTCCCTAAGCTGTCAAGAGTTAAAAGTCGCAGCTAAGTTTGAAGGAAAGCTACTTAAAACACTTAAATATTTGTCAGCCGTCCAACCAAATGGTCAATGAACATTTTACAATGAACAGTTGACCCCCCCCCTCCACCATCCTCTTAGTGGACAGACTAAGAGATCCCCACTTTTTTTTTTGGGGGGGGGAGTAAAGAGGATGGAGAGGCAAAGGTGAAGGGAAGTTTAAAAGTGGGAAATACAGTGAGGTATGAAAGCAGGCGGACTGTCCGCCTTGCTGACACGATGTGTGGGTATTGGCAGCTAAGCTACGCTTGCTCTCTTGTCAGGGAGCTGTGAGTGTGCGAGAGGTTCTTCACATGTGTCACCATATATGGATGTCTATAGATGAATACTGTGTAGCATTCATATACACACACCGATGCTACCAAACACGTTTTGTTGTTCTGTTTAAGGCTATTATTATTTATTGATATGTATATATATTATACATAGATCTATATATATATATATATCTATATCTATATCTATATATCTATATCTATATATCTATATATCTATATATCTATATATCTATATATATATATCTATATATATATATATATATATATATATATATATATATATATATCTATATATATCTATATATATATATATATATATATATATATATATATATATATATATATATATACACATACATATACAAATATATATACATGTATACATATAGTTAATGATTGGATGGCTATGTTGAAACTTTTTCCACATTGGGAGCCGGTCGGCCGAGCGGACAGCACGCTGGACTTGTGATCCTGTGGTCTTGGGTTCGATCCCAGGCGCCGGCGAGAAACAATGGGCAGAGTTTCTTTCACCCTATGCCCCTGTTACCTAGCAGTAAAATAGGTACCTGGGTGTTAGTCAGCAGTCACGGGCTGCTTCCTGGGGGTGGAGGCCTGGTCGAGACTGGGCCGCGGGGACACTAAAAGCCCCGAAATCTCAAGATAGATAACATTCCAGTCTCTTCGACATCCCCCCCCCCCAATTGGCTAGACCGTGAGGATCTCACCCCAGTAGCTAGACAAACGACATCCCTCCAAACCAAACCCTCCCACGCCAGAGGCCACACAAAGCGAAAAATCCCCCCTCCCCCTTCTCCCCACAGTGGTCTCCCACACTCCAACTCCCACTAACACTCTGCAGTAAGCCTACGCTTTATGCACCTTCAATTCTACGCGAGCTTTAAGCTCTAAATAAGGAGCATAAGGTGTAATATAAATAAGTATTGGAGCAACAGCTTAAATCCCGCAAGGAATATTTTCACCTCAAGACGCACTGGTGTCACTATCCAACACGTGAACGTATTTTACACTTACAAGTAAATCGGGCCTTTATTCCTACGTCAGACAGCGAGCAATGACGTCTGAGAGACGTGGGATCGTTAAGGAATTGTTCACATTAAACGGTTTACGAGCTTTAAAACTTCACAACCCAAGGTTATTATTGCTATAAACATCTTTCGTGTGCAACCAAGGGCCTCAGAGTTCATGAATTGTTTAATGTTAACAAACCCGCCATGACTGAGGGAAGATGTACGTGTTTCGCAAGTTGTTGTGTAAATACTTAATAAATCCTGGCCCATCAGATATTTCTCCTGTGACAGCGCTGGTATTCAAGTTGTCATCATGTTGTCTTCTGCCTCAGGTGGAGACTGAACCGTTCCAGTGAACCACGAGTCTCTCCAGCTGCTTACAATGTCAGAAGGGATCTTCTCACACTAACAACACTGTACTCACCTAGTTGTACACACCCACTTCCCCACACACCCACTCACCAGTAACCCAGTGACCACCGTCTATTCTTATCTCGTTGTCGTTCCTCCCAGTCAGTCTTCCATTCTTCCTTCCGTCGATGTCATTACAAGAACTCCCAGGCGTACCACAAGTAACAGCCTCGTTCACCACACCATCAAACCAGACCCGCTAGACAATGAATCCTGGAACCATCCCAAGGTAGGTAGTTACAGGATGAGGGGGGGGTAATAACCTAGTACAGTACTGTAGCGGCGCTCTAACACACTGTAGGAGAGCCGAGGTAGTCATTGCTGGTTACCGCTGCATAAATACATGCCAACACCTGGTAGACAACAACAAAAGTACCCAGAAGCCGCGAGTTAAAAGTCTACTCTAAAATATTATTCTACACTAGCTTACCCGTACTGTGTTTCTAGAGTTGTTCAACTGCACAAACTTGTGCTATAGCTTACCACTGCTGGTCTGTACACGTGGTTGGCGAGAACAGCGCTCCTGGTACCCGTCTTGGAGGGTTGGGGAGCTACAGCCTTCCCTGGAACACTACCACTCTTGTTATCTACAACCTCCTGTGTCGAGGCACCATCCTCGACGTCAGCGCCTGCTTCCACTTCAGGCTCTGGGGTAGGGTCTACTACAGAGCCTTCAGCGGGAACTCCAGACTCTGGAGCATCAGCTGTAGCCTTCATCTTTGTCCTTTCCGCAGGCTTAACCTCTGCATTCTCTACGGTCTTTACATCTGCTTTGTCCGCGGCTCTAACTAATGCCTTCACAGCCTTAGCCTCGGCCTTCTCCACAGCCTTAGCCTCGGCCTTCTCCACAGCCTTAGCCTTCTCCACAGCCTTAGCCTCGGCCTTCTCCACAGCCTTAGCCTTCTCCACAGCCTTAGCCTCGGCCTTCTCCACAGCCTTAGCCTCGGCCTTTACCTTCTCTGCGTCTGTGGCTGAGGTGGCCACGGCGGCCTCAAGTCGAGTCTGGTCAACAGCGGCCACAGAAAGTGGAACCTGGCCGCCTCGGCCCTGGTCATCGGGGAAGAAATGCTTGCAGCGAAGTATACCCTTGGGGGTCTTGGGGTCCTCGGGGTCCTGGCCGACTTGGACCCCGTCCCTGAGCGGTGGATGGACCAGAAGGTGCAGTAGCGACAGGAGGTCGGGTGAGCTTGCTGGTATTTTGCACCCACCATCACGACGAAAGTTAAAAGACGTACAAACACAACCTCAATAACTAAGGGAAATATCGTGACGGCGGGTAGAGTGACCAGCGAGCACCAACGCCAGGCTTAATGTGCAAAGCTGCGACAAGTGGGGTGGCCCCGCCACGGGCCAGCCACCTAACACCAGACATATGACAAGGCAGGTTTGAGAATGAAACACGGGTTTAGTCACAGTGCTTCACCTCAACCGGTTCCCAGCGCGCACTTTACTTCCGACACAAAGTGCAACGCAAAGCCCACTTCTCACCTCTCTGCTACACGCACAATTATAAGTCTGAAAAGTTGATAATGTTATTCTTATGTAGTTCAATAAACTCTTGCCAGTTTACTATACAAAACTGGCAACGTACGCGGTTTATACGTGTATGTACTTTTAGCAAGATGGCTTAAGGACGGCCCGAAACTTACTTCCTCTTACTATACGTGAGAGGAAGTAAGTTTCGGGCACCATTCCTTCCCCTCCGTCCCATCCCAAATCCTTATCCTGACCCCTTCCCAGTGCTATATCGTCATAATGGCTTGGCACTTTCTCTTGATAATTCCCCGTTCACTATACGTGCGTGTGTACGTACTTGCCTAGTTGTGCTTGTAGGGTCGAGCTCTGGCTCTTTGGTCCCGCCTCTCAATTGTCAATCAGTTGAGAGGCCGCGGACCGGTTCCCGACTAGGGCTCCCTTGCAAGGCAAGGGTGTCGCCCATCTCGAGGGACTGACTAAGTGTCCACAAAAAATTGAGATAGGCATGAGGGCGTCGCGGAGGGAGGGAGGAAGGAGGTATGCAACAGGTTGTGTGACTTGTCTGGTGTCTGGAACCTTAAACCCAAGTCCTGCAGTCTGGCGCCCGACCCCCCCCCCCCACACCACCCCATCGGCGTCCACCCACGTCACTCCCGACGGTCGAAACTTGTACGCAAGAATATATATCTAAGTCTATAAATTGCTCCTTGCTTAGATTTAGTTAAGACTTTTGTAAATACCTGTTTGGAAACATGGTTGTTTATTAATAAAATTACCTAGTAAACTCGGGATTGATAATTTTGTCTTAATGCTTCTCTAGGGTCTCCCCTAAAATTTGACAAGTGTTACATGTAAAGTGGTTTCACCTCCAGTGTTCCACCCTAGACAACCACGAACCCTTAGGCTAGCCCCCCCCCCCTTATTGAAACTTATTACGGTGGTCACTAAAGCACCAAATTTTTTACGCTATGGACCATACAATTCAAAATTGCCGCTGAAAGGTTGCAGTTACCCTTCAGTCTTTCTTGCTTTAGCTCCGTTTTCTCTCGTGCACTCCAGCAGACATTACGTTTTCTTTTGATCTCGAGTCGACTAATATTTGTGGTTACTAGGATCAATTTCCCCGCGACCCAGTCTCTGATCTGGTCAACCATGCATGTGAAATAAAAATGAAGATGTCTTGGTAGGTGGATTATTATTAATAATTCCTGCGTTTAGGGAACAATAGCCACTGTCGGGGACAGGAAGCCTATATTTCGGCTTATCGAGGTCCCCCTACGGCCTAGGCCGACTGCCCCCCCCCCCTGCATGCAGCACAAAACAGTTGCCTAATTCGCAGGAACCGTTTTACAGTCAGGTGATCAGTTTGTGATTTCATTGTGTATTTGTGTGTGTGGAGCCACCACTTTGGGAATGCCACGAGTGATCGTGACCTAACACAACCAGAATGCTAGAAATAGTGCCGACCCAATTGGCACTTGACCATACATGGTGCCAGATATTTAGTGCCGTCTTTGACAGTAATGGTCCCTTAACCAGCGGCCAAATGTGTAATAACGAGTGCAGGAGATGGACAACCCAGCGGGTTTTCTTCCTACTGCGGGGGAAGGTGCGTGGTGGCTTTAGTGGCATGTTAACTCCAGGGTGAGTGATGCTTTAGTGGCGTGTTAACTCCCAGGGTGAGTGATGCTTTAGTGGCGTGTTAACTCAGGGTGAGTGGTGCTTTAGTGGCGTGTTAACTCAGGGTGAGTGGTGCTTTAGTGGCATGTTAACTCTCAGGGTGAGTGGTGCTTTAGTGGCGTGTTAACTCCCAGGGTGAGTGGTGCTTTAGTGGCATGTTAACTCCCAGGGTGAGTGATGCTTTAGTGGCGTGTTAACTCCCAGGGTGAGTGATGCTTTAGTGGCGTGTTAACTCCCAGGGTGAGTGATGCTTTAGTGGCGTGTTAACTCTCAGGGTGAGTGGTGCTTAGTGGCGTGTTAACTCTCAGGGTGAGTGGTACTTTAGTGGCGTGTTAACTCCCAGGGTGAGTGATGCTTTAGTGGCATGTTAACTCCCAGGGTGAGTGGTGCTTTAGTGGCATGTTAACTCCCAGGGTGAGTGGTGCTTTAGTGGCATGTTAACTCCCAGGGTGAGTGGTGCTTTAGTGGCGTGTTAACTCCCAGGGTGAGTGGTGCTTTAGTGGCATGTTAACTCCCAGGGTGGGTGACTGAACAATAGCAAACCACCGTTGTTACCTCGTAATGGTTCAGAGGATCAACGTCCCCTGGTCTCTGACCTGACCTCCTGGCTGGGAGGCTGGTCAATCACACTAACCTTGCGGCTGATCGCAGCCTCACTTCCCATATTTCCGTCTGCAGATGTGGAACCAGTCCTCAATATTTTTCAAGTACTGTATAAATTATTAATCATCTCCCTCGTCTGGCCTCTAGATAATGCAGATTTTAAAGATTTTAATCGGTCAATATTAAGTATAAAATAAATCATATCAGTAAAAGCTCATTAAACGCTCTCGGGGTCAACAATTCCTCCAACTGTGAATGGAGGCTGTTATTGCGCAACACTTTCACCCCTAGAGACCTAGAGAGCACTAGTGTTTTGATCAGTACTGGTATGGCATCCCTGGTTGGCAAGGTTCTTGTTATCTTTGCTGGCAGTGTGACAGTTCTTTACACACAGATCTCGTTTTGTTCTTTAAAAGCAAAATCTCCCGACATGATCGCTACCTGATATTTTACATTGCTTTCATTCTACAATGATTTGACAGTTGTGTGGATTTGCATTTCATATTTCATATTTTGTCACAGCGCAGGGGCTGGAACTGATCCTCATTAATCATCATACTTTCTGTGGCCAAATGAAAGACTTATTTTTATCATTAAGGAGGCTTGCCGAGCGCGCGCATGTGCGTGCGCTCGCGTGCGCGTTTCGCTATCTGCTATTCCTTGTGCCCTGTGATCTACTGTTAACTAGGTCATTAAGCTTGAACATACACACGTGCTTGGTATTTGTCAACAATGCCCAAAGCCTCTCCTTGTGTTAGTGAGAAGGAGGGGGGGGGGGGGGGGGATTAAATGTGAAAGACGGGATTAGGGGCAAAGGAATAATAGTTTAAGATAAAACTAATTTGTAAGGGAAGTCTTATTTCAACACACATGGGTCTATACATTACCGTGTAGCGTTCTCACGTGTACACACTGATGCTTGTGTACTGTGTCTGTGTACTCTAAATATTTGTGGAGAGGATGGTTTCAGGTCTATTTCATCTTGGAATTGTGTGTTGAGAGGGGGGGGGGGGTTCTTTAAGAGTTTATGGAGGCTCGTGGGCCACCAGCTGAGGGGAGGCAAGTCTCGTCTCTGGGTAATCTTTCTAAGGTCTAACATTCTTTTGTGTTGCGTTCATATTCCTGCATCTCTTCTTATTCAGAGCGGGGAGATTCCCATTTGGGTCCTTCAGCCTATCCCCGTAGTTTAACCACCTTAGCTCTGGTAATAACCGTGTTGCAAACCTCTTATCAACTAGGCTGCAGAGGACAAATCAAGTTGGATGAACAATGGGTGTGGTGATTCTTGCTGATGCCATAATGTAATTAGACAAAAGAATAAGAGCAATTCTGTGTTTCTCTCTCCCCCCCCCCTCCTTGCCCAGCCACTTGGGCTGGACGGTAAAGCGACGGTCTCCCTTCATGCAGGTCGGCGTTCAATCCCCGACCGTCCAACTGGTTGGGCACTATCCCCCCCCCCATATCCCAAATCCTGATCCCTTCCAAGTGCTATAGTCTTAATGGCTTGGCGCTTTCCCCTGATAAGTGTCTCCCTCCCCCCCCCCTCCTTTTCCTCCCTCGAACGTCAATCGCCACATGCTATTTTCCCCAGTTTCATATATATTTGATACATTTTCGTACTTTTAAATAGGTGAGCAATTTAGGGGTTAGGTGAAGTTGTCTCCCAACACTTGGCAACTTGCTGCACTATGCACAGAATCTAGGCTCAAGTGAAAGCGAGTGAACCCTGGCCCTGGCTTCCGTTTAGATACCTTGACGTGGTTCCAAAGATCAATGTCCTCGCGGCCCATTATCTGACCAGGCCTTTGTTGCTGGTATGGTCAACCAGGCTGTTTGATGCCGCTGCTCGCAGTCTGACGGTAATCGCTGCTCAAATATCGGTTTTTGGAATTATTAATTTTGAAATTATTCGAAAGTTCATAGACATTTAGAATTGAATACGTAAAGAAAACGGGTTTAACGATGGTTTTGATGTTTACAAACACTTAAAAAATGGGTCAAGAGAGGGGGTAACTAAGCCAGACACCACCAGTGTGGAGACTGCCTAGTATGACCCCCCCCCTCTCCCAGCTGTCGTCAAGGGGTCACAGAGGATACTGACCCGAACACACTTGCCTTTGCATTTGTTGGGCATTTGCCCAACCACTTACGAAACGTGTACATCCTTTCCCAATCATGTTGGCTTGGTTTATATTTACTGAACAGTTCACAAGCTTGGAAACCCAAAAGGTCATTGTTGTTGTAAACAAGCTCGTAGCGCTTCGGGGCTCAAACTGTTTAATTAATAAAGGTAAGCAAAGCTGCCATGATTTAGTAAAGATTCACAAGTTTCGAAAATGCAAATGCTTGTTGAACCTTGGCCCAAAAGGAACAAGACTGAACACAGAGGGGCCGAAGTGGGAGAGTTCAAGCCACCGCCTGCTGACCTTAAGATGACCTCTCATCACACAAGGTTACAATTAAAAGTCACCATCGCCTGTTTCCCCGAGAGGCAGCAACACACAAGCATGGTGTATATCACTATATTCCACCCTTTATGATGTTGGTCATGAACTCACAAAACGTCGCATGTGGCAGAATCTACCAATCCGTTAAAAATGTTATGTATCAAGTCAAAATTCAAGTACTAATATTGACGTTTATGCATCGGCCTCAATAGGTTAAGTGGGTTGTTTGGGTTTATACGTTTCTGCCTAGCCAAGTTTTTTTTTATGTGAAATGTCAAATGATAAGAAGTGGTAGTGCGCGTGGCTGCGGCTTCACGAGGCTTCCCTACTTCACTAACTTTACCAGGAAACCCTAGAAAAGCCTGGCTACAACCATCCCAGACGAGATAGACTTAATCTTCCCCTACTCGCATCCTAAGTCCCCTTCATGAATGCCTCCACAACTCTTATCTATATTATATTGCAACCCTTATCTGTCCTCACTCGAGTTGCCTTAAGGAGTCTTGTAAGGTGGGACGGGGGGAGGGGGCCGTGTTTAACCCTGACGATTCTACCAGTTGCTCCCCCAGGAGCTGCTGGCCCCTCCAGGCCCCCCGAGAACACCTTGGGGCCAAAAATGCCATGTTTACTGGGGCAGCGTCGCCAATGGTGTCACTGGATACAAAGCCAGCCCAGCTGAGCATACATTAGCCTACCACTGATCAGTGCAGCGACGGTGTTTTCTTGCGGGGTCTGCATTCGATCCCCGATGGTCAGAAGAGGCTGGGCACCATTCCTGTACTCGAAGTCCTCATATCCCCTCCGTGTACTATAACCATACTTGCCAAGTACTTCCGCATCATAATTACCTCACCTGAGCACATTTCATCATGTTACCTCTCAAATTTAATTGTAAGTGTTTATGCACCAATAGAACACGACTTGTATAAAGAGGTTCTAAATCTACGAGACTACTTGAGTAGGGAAGACGCCCCTCTGCGCGGGCCGGCTGGATCACTTTACAAGGATGGTATGAAAAGCAGCAGCACGCAAGCTGGCGGCGGTCAGCCCTGGCCTTGCCGGCAGGGTATGTGTTGTACTTTGTTGTACTCGCCTAGTCGTGCTTGCGAGGGGTTGAGCTTTGTTTATGGTCCCGCCTCAATCAACTGGTGTACAGACCCACGCTTATCTTTAAGTGTGTATTCACCCGTTTGTTCTTGCGGGGGTTGAGCTCTGCTCTTTCGGCCCGCCTCTCAACTGTCAATCAACTGTAACTACTACCCCCCCCCTAACAGACACCCAGGAAGCAGCTCCGTAACAGCTGTCTCACCTGTAACTCTCAGGTACATATTTACTGTACCCCTGATACTCCTAGGTAACAATTGCATCAGGGGTGAAAAACTCTGCCCGTGTGTGAGAGAAAGAAAAGAAAAAGAAAAAAGAAAGATAAAGAAAAAGGCGGGGGGGGGTGATGAAGGGGGCGGCAGCAGCTTCCCTCCCCACTAAGGCTCCACCACCACTCCCCGACAAGCAGAGCGCGCGGGGTATCCAAGATGGAGGCAGTAATCTAATATCGTGTTGTACAGCTCCTCAGCCACATTACTAGCAAGGAAACCCACAACACTAACGTAATCTACTACAAGACGATAGAGCATTATGTTCAATTATAAAAACTGGTAAACCATGGGAATATTTTATGGTTTATCAGTCTTTAAAACGTCTGGTTGAGGTCTTCCCTGGTGATTACTTTATCTGCGAGGCTGACTTGGTAACCCAGAACCATCACAGCCTGGTTGATCTGGTAATTCCAGCAAGTGACCCCCAGTTAGCACAAGACCAACATATTGAGTCTTGATTATATTGAGTCAGTCTATTATGGCGCGTCTGGGATCCTC
Source organism: Procambarus virginalis (assembly GCA_020271785.1). Lineage (NCBI taxonomy): Eukaryota > Metazoa > Arthropoda > Malacostraca > Decapoda > Cambaridae > Procambarus > Procambarus virginalis. The sequence continues at coordinate 50,168,392 of WNGS01001312.1, forward strand.
TCAGACGTAGGTTCGGACCCTCATCACGGCCCGTGTGGATTTGTTCAAGATATGTTGACCCCGATTAAGCTAGGAACTATGGAAGAAATATTTACCCACAAAGTCTAGGGACCCGCCACTAAGTCGTGTATGCCTAAGCCGGCCTAAGATTGTTTTTCACAAATAGACAAGACCCCATGCAGTGTAGGGGGAGGAGGAAAGGCCTATTGTTAGGGGAGGAGGAAAGGCCTATCGTTGCCCCCCCCCCCTTCAAAGGCCGAACTCAATTCCCACAAGCACAACTAGGCGAGTACGCTGCCAGTCGTCACCCTCCCCCCCCCCCCGCCGCCCGGGCGTGTGGCGCCGTGTGCCGGAGCCGGCGCCCAGGAAGCACCCCCCCCCCCCATACACCGGTCGATCCATACCAAATCGTGGCGGCTGGCACTTCCTGAGACGTCACACACAAGGGTCTAAGACCTACAAATGTCTCCTCTTACATCACCGTTGTTCTAACCTGCTTTAATTCAACCCAACAAAATGTGATTTGCACGGTGTGCACGACGTACGTGACGTCACGTCAAGATGACCACATCTGTACAGTAATTGTGTACCCGACCGAGCGCATAACCACAAGATCACAAGCCCTAAAAGGGGCGGTTAATACATGCTATGTAGCTGTGGGGTGGGGGGGTGCCACATTACCAGATGAACATAAATGAGGGACCCAAGAGCCGAGGCTCGTCCTCCCCGCCAGCACACCTAGGCGAGAACTGGTCGGCCTAGCACGGACAACTATGAGGAAATATTGAGGCTGTATAATGGGATCAAACCCGCACTCCTGGACACCCCAGGAATCCGTTCATCCCAAGTCTCCAAAAGAAGAAACGTGTCGAGCTCCTGAACCCGCAGGCAGGAAGCAAGGTCACGCCTTCCTCCAGTGATGGGGTTAGCGGATGAGCCTGGCTGTGGCGGCTAGGAAAGTTTTTTATGAATACTACAGCTGAAGAAAAGCGCACTCAACGGGTAGTCCAGACAAATAAGAGCAGCTGCAAGACATACAATAGGCTCTGAAAACTATAAACCAGTTTTAAGAGTCGAGAGGCGGGACCCAAGAGCCGCGGCTCATTCCTAGGAAATACAACTAGGTGGCATCGTCACCTTGGCAACCAGAGATGTAGGGAGCTGCAGTGTCGCCACAAGTGCCACCCCCGCCCCCCTCTCCTTACACAGGAACACTTGCCATAATCATGGGTCACTATTCCTCTTGTCTGGGGGGGGGAGGCCGCTCATATATACCCCCCCCCCCATTACCATGGAGGAGGAAACCACCTTAAGAGGAAACCAATTACCACCTACCTGATGTGTGTGATTATACTATCAAGATGCCGGATGGGGCGGGGAAGGGGTCATAGAGGAGAAAATGCATGACCTCAACTATAGACTTGTAGCTTCCGGTGACCCACAGAGACCCCTCTCACCCCCCCCCCGACCCCATTAATCACCCCGCTCCCCCCTCCGACCCATTAGTCACCCCCTCCCCGACCAGAAGCCATACTTGTCAAACGCTGCCTGTCAGTCACTCCCGCCGGGTCTCGCCCCCAACCCGCTCAACTTGCCCTGCTATTCCGTGCTGGGTCGACATGTTTACTATATAATACTAAACTGGCCAGAGGGACATACCTGGAGAGGTCTTTAAGTCCACCTTTGTTTCTTAAGCTTGGTGGGAGGGTGTGGACGACTCGTCGCCTTCACTATGACATAGGAGGATGGGTTGTAAGACAGCCATCCTTTGCCAATGATGTCACGGCCAGATATTTGGTTTGATATATAATGTACACTTTCACTGGAGTAAAGTTCAGTAGGTTAAGGAGTGGAGGGACAAGCAACTCATTCAACCCCCCCCCCACCTCCACAACCCGTCAACTGGCCTAACTTCTCATCTGTACGAACAGACCCAACAGCCTTTTAGATCAAGTAATGCCAAGATAAGCCTGGCCCCAGGTCGAGCTTGTAGAGTGCTAACTACCAGAACCCACTCCAGGTATACTCCAGGTACCCAGGTATACTCCAGGTACCCAACTAGTCACCCAACCTTTATGTTACCATAAACGCCCGCCAGCAGTAACTGTCAAACAAGATTGAAGACGGCCGCGGCTTAGACCCAGCGACTTATCCCTCACCTAGGAACTCCGGGTTGTCGGGGGGCACGTCCTCCAGCACCTTCAAAAGAAAGTCAACCGGAAGACCGAGAATTGGGAGATGGGATGGGTGAGGCAAGGAAAGGTAGGGTTCGTCTGGCAATGGCATCCAGCAGGTATCTGGGCCACAAGGCAAGAGCAAAGGGGGGGGGGGCACGGGCAAAGGAGAAAATCAAGACTGGGGCGGGGTGTGGACGGCAGCTGTAGAGCTGGGGTGGGTACCTCAGTAACCACCCTCGTGTGGGCCACGGAACCCATCAGGTGAGGTGAGGTGAGGTCAGGTCAGTGTCAGGTCAGTACCAAACAAAGGTTAAGTTGACCATAAGCCACGCGGGCAAGGATCACTACCACTTGCCGGGCTGATGACCTTTAACCTTGTGTATGCCTGCCAGTTCCTCTACTCCAAGGCCGGCCTGGGTCAGACTTGTCGTTCACTACTTGATCTACAAGACTTTTAGTCAGCGGGCCGCACGCTCTCGTGTTCCGGACGACCTGGTATGCTCCGCCACTTCCAATTGCTCACAAACAAATTATACGTCAGATGTGAAGTATTTTCCCCCGTTGGAGGACAAAAGCCTGTACCTATTTACCTAGGCAACTATACTAGACCTTCCCCAAAATGGCACCCGCAACAAATGCCTAAGTTGTGAACAGTGGCATCAGGTGAAAGGAAGTGCGCCCAGCCGATTCTGTGCTGCCAGGGAATTGAGACCTGGATGCTTCTAAGGAAGCGAGGACGTACAGACATGCTACAGGACAATACACAACACTTGCATTAGTGTTGACATAACCTGACTAAGGTCACCTTGCTCTCCGGTATGACGTGCACCTGGCCTCTAGGAGACTAACCATAGACCGTGTGCGAGG
>WNGS01001312.1:50171460-50244530 GCA_020271785.1 Procambarus virginalis
TGTTAGACGACCTCTTCATCTATATTCTAAAATCCCTCACAATACAGTTGCAACTATTTGGTCAAACTGTTGGACCAAGAAAGTTCACGTTTTGTACCAATTAATTAATCCAAACGGCACACTAAGACAAGTTCCGATCAGCCGGGCTGTAGTGGGTATGTGGGCCGCTCCAAGCCTGGTGGACCAAACTCTCACAAGTCGAGCCTGGCCTCGGGGAGTAGAACAACTCCCAGAACCCCATCAAGCTACACTAGAATTATGGAAGTTCAACACGTCAAGATTGTTACCAAGTAAATAAGTAATCCAGGTCTACTATCGTTTATTTTAGGATTAATTGAGTAATGTGCTATACTAGGCCTACGAATGTTTAAGTTTGGTTTGACATTTTTCTCCATGCCTATATACAATAGTACAAACTAACATTGTCTCCGTTCCTCCAAACTGTTGCTGCAAGCACCGCCATTTTAGGAGGCTGGGTGGTAATAAATAAAATCTAACGCCATGGAAGGCGACAGCGAGGCGAAGTGACAGGAAGGAAATCGATAAAGACAAACTGGCGGGGGGGGGGGTGAATCTGTTGGGGGGGGGATACTCAGAGGGGAGGGGAGGGGAGTGCGTGTCACAACTTGTTAAGTACCGGTAATTGCCACATGAGGGCAGTTACATTGTCTACTGTCGTTACCTTTGCCACTTTCCTCCTTGCCGCCACTTTTGAACGTTAAAATAGTTAAACAATAAGAGATGCAACAAGGCGAGAGGGCGGGGCTCGGGGAGCTAGACCTCCCTCCCCCCGTAGTCCAGACCCCAGGCGGACTACGGGGGAGTCAGCCTGGGACTCTGGTGTCCCAGGCGGGTACAAGACCACCTCTCGTCGTGGCTTAATCATCTTCACTCATTCCCCCGTAGTCACTTGTTAGGTAAGCACTACCCAGACTGATTTGGTAATTATGTGCATCAACCGGGCTGTGCTTCATACGCTAGACTGCGAGCAGCGTCGTCTAACAAAGGATGCCCAACCCTCCAAGCCAGGAGGTCTGGTCTGAACAAGACCACCTGGTATTTTGAGTAATCATCCTTCTTACATAAGATGATGATCTTACCTTCAGTGATCTGAATCACCCCAAGGTAAGGTAGCCATTACAACCAGCCAACGGGCTTCAACACAACCCAGGGACTGGGAGGTAAGGAGGGGGAGTAATTATCTTCTGCAAACTGCTAGTAGCACAACCTAGTTTACCGAGGTGCCGGCGTGAGAGTTTACTACATCAGCACGTACACTGGCCACCATGATCTCATGCCCCACGCCCCCCCCCTCCCACCACACACCATTACCAGCATGCTCTGTCTTCACTACCCGCCTCTACATTCCCACGGGAAAAAACACCAGCCCACCTCGCCCCATCACTCCCCCCCCCCTCCTCCCATTTATCATCACCCCCCCCCCTGCTCCCCCAAACCAACCACGCCTGGTTAGAGACCGGGCCGCGAGATCGTTGATCCCTGGAAGTGACAAAGTAAACCAGTTAGTGCCAAATAAGCACTAACTTTCCCTTCCCCCAATAGCATTTTCAGACGTTTCATAACATTTTAATAAATTGCCGACTACTGTACTAGGTGTTCAAGTTGTACTAGGTACAAATTGAACACATTACTTTAGGAACTGTGTGGTAAGTGTTAAATGTAAATTATTTACGTAAACAATACGGGGATCAATGTTCCCGCGGCCCGGTCTCTTAACAGGCCACTTGATCAATCAGTGTTGGTCAACCACGCCGCTGGTGCAGCCCCCCCCCCCCCCATGCTTAGACCAGCCTCCTTTGCCACTCCGTAAAAATGCAACTGTTTTGTCTAACCAGAAACTACATAGAAATATTGACGCACGTTGCTATACTGTCATTCAAGTGTCACCACGTCGCAATTTTCACGGATTGTTGGGAAGCGTACAAAATGTGACGTAGAGAACACGCCACTCCGTAAAAAAATGCAACCGTTTTGTCTAACCAAGAGGATTGGCAGCGGCGCGCGTCTCCCCTTCCCAGATAGGTTGTATATTTTACGGAATCGACGCGTTTAAAATATGACGTACATAAAGCACTAACATTAGCGATATTTTTTTTTATACATGGTCGCCATGGGAGTTGAAGACAATCATTAACAGGCATTTATATTTAAGTCGCGAACTGACAAAAGTCACGGGAGACATCTCCCGTCACGCAGGGTGCAGTCGCACCTCCACAGATCTCCAGTATCAGCTCTTGATACTGGTAATGGCTCAAAAGGGCCACAACTTACGGGCTATTCATGCCCGTGCCACCTTTTGGGTGGCTTAATCTTTATCAATCTGACAAAAGTCAATGTGATGGGATTGAACTTGTGCGTGTTGAGGCCTCGCCACCATGATACGACACAGTTCTGAGTCAGAAGTTACACCGCAAATAATTTTAAATTTTATAAAAAGGGAAAGGGAGAGATTTACCAGCACGCGTTGTATATTTTCGCCCCGCAGCCTGGAGGACGCTAGGATGGCGGGCCCGCCACCGGCCGCGTGGGGGGGGGGGCTCCTGGGCTCGTCTGGTGTCCCAGGCGGCGCTGCTGCTCCTTCCAGCAGCCGGGCCCACAACGGTCCCAAATGGCACTTTCACGCGTTAGTTCCGCTATTTAATGAACAGTCTAAATAGCTGCCAAGTCTCTTGGGCTACGGGGTGGGGTGCCAACACTTTTTTGGCAAGATTCACGTGGCTGTCAGGGTGGGAACCTAGCAACTTGACAAAGATCAAGGTAACGTAGAAATAACATTTATAACCTGGCAACCATCCCCCCCCCACCATTCAAGCAACGATCCATTCATACAGATGAGTGGAGTAGAGTGGGTATTCACGGGCGCCCGCCTGGCATGGAGGCCAATAGGCCTACTGGCGTTTGCTTAATCTGTAGTAAACAAGTATTATGATTAGTGTTCCAATTGTACCTATGTACATCGACCCCTTCCACCCCCCTAATACCGTTGATATTGTAAACTATGAACACATTTTAGTGTAAATGTGTATGTACTTACGTATCTACATACACATTTAAGCTTAGCGGGGTACCTTTATGTACATACTCGTCTAGTTGTGCTGGCGAGGGTGGAGCTCTGGCTCTATGGTTCCGCTTCTCAACTGTCAATCAACTGGTGTACAGATTCCAGACCCTACTGGGCTCTTATCACATCTACATTGGAAACTATGCATGTATGTATGTATGTATGTATGTATGTATGTATGTATGTATGTATGTATGTATGTATGTATGTATGTATGTGCGTGGTGGAGGGAGCAGCAGCACACCATTTAGAAGCACATGGCTTATACTACAAATTAAACCCAAACCACGTATTTCAACGCGTCAACACGACCTTCCCCCTCCACCACCAGGAGCAACCAACCACAATCTGTACACTAGTCGAGACGAAACTACAAAGTTCAGAGATATGCCACTAGGCTAGTCCCAGAACTAAGAGACATGAGTTACTAGGAAAGGCTGCGTGAAAAGCACCTCACGTCGCTGGAAGACAAGTGCTCGGGGAAACACGATCACCATACAAAATTTCAGAGGAATTGACAGGGTAGACAAGAATGGATTATTTAACACGGGTGGTACGCGCACAAGATAAGGGGAGACAAGTGGAAGCCGAGTACCCAAATGAGTCAGACATCAGAAAACTTTTTCAGTGTCAGTAGTTAGTAAATGGAATGAACTAGGAAGTTATGGGGGTGGAGGCTGATTCCATACACAGTTTCAAATGTAGATATGATAGAGCTCGAGAAGCTCAGGAATCTGTACACCAGTAGATTGACGGATGAGAGGCGGGACCAAAGAGCCAGATCTCAACCCCCGCAAGCACAATTAGGTGAGTACAACTAGGTGAGTACACCACCATTGCTCCACCCAACACCACCACATTCCCCCAAGGCCCCAAAGCGGGGAACCTCCGCCTGCCCTCACACCCAAAACTCTTTTCGACAGAATCCTGCAAATAATGCATTGTATTACTGCAAATTAAAGCCTTATAATATTGACTTTATATGCATCTGCCTCAATTGGTCAGCTGAATAGCTGGGGTATTAATACAATTTGCAGGCAAGAACTATAGCCTACACCTTAGACGAAAGTGAAGATTTTCACTTTCAGCTGAAGACTTCAGATCAAGGCAACTATCAACACCTACCTGATCAACCCGACTGACCAGTACGTTGAACTGCAACCAGCTGCGTCAAACAGCGTGATTGGCCTGACCACCAATCACGATGCGAGTCGCGTGGACACTGATCCCGGGAACCAACAATAGGTAGATTATTGTGAGTATGAACAGCAGAGCATTATTTAACAAGTAGCCGGAACAGTCAGTGGGTGAAGCCAACTTGGTTCTTATCAGAGTTGACTCACTGTGTTAAGCATAGCCCCCCTCCCCCCCCACTACGCAATAGTCACCCCAGCAACACCCACCTTGGTTAAGATAACAGCCGTACCCACTGAACCAACCAAAGCCCCCACCGTACACCACCATTTCTACAGTTTCAACTCTAAGAAAATCCGAGTAATGCAACACGATTGAACTTGCGCGTTCTGGGTCACTCCACACGCCTGACACGTTCGACTCCAGTGCTCTAACCTGGATTGTACCTGGAGAGGGGCCGAGAGTGGTCATACCCCCTAGGAGATTTCGACATCACACCATCACTGTTATACCCATATACAAGACCAACAGGAAAGTGAAGTGACGACGACGTTTCGGTTCGTTATGGACCATTCTCAAGTCGATTGTGGACCATTCGTGGACTCATTCTCACAATCGATTGTGAGAATGAGTCCAGGAATGGTCCACAATCGACTTAGAGAATAGTCCAGGACGGACGGAAACGTCGTCGTCCCTTCACTTTCTAGTGTGTGGTTTGATCAACATATTTCAGCCACGTTATTGTGACTCCTCGTCTGCAAGACGAACAGGAAGACAGTAAAGCCAATCTGAGGAAAGTGAAGTGTGGCACTCCACCCAGACAGAAGAGATAAGAGTACAAGTGGTAGACGGATAAACGAGTAAGTGTGAAAGGAAATACTCTTACTCTCCAGGAGTAAGAGGAGACGTTGAGCCCTGAAATCATCGCAAGCCTGTACGAGCGAGTCAGTGGAATTCCCTGAGAGAAGTTGTGGAAGCCACCTCCATCCACAACTTGAAGGACAGGCTCGACAAAGGTTTTAAACATTATTAAATAGTTAAGCCATGACAACAGGTACACCAAGGCTATGGCGGGGCATAAAGAGCAAGACTTCACAGTTACCCACCCAACCCCCGTTCTTTAGGAGAGCCGGGCCACTGATATCCCTTCTACACCCCCCCTACTCATCCCCAACTATACCCACAAAATGTGGTGTAACATCTCTCTGTTCTCTCGGAAGAACAATGTTCAAAACTGCGTTCATTCCGGCTGTGATAGACAGTGCTTGACACGAATGTTCGGGTAAAACAAGACCACACTAGTCAACAAGCAAACGTGCATCAAATATGGCGAGGAAGGAGCTTTCAGTACCATATAGGTCAATCCCACGGCTGCAGGGGGTACCTTAGAGGCCTCACCGATTGGTCTGTGGGCCTACAGGCTGAGGCAAGCCTATACAACTAATTGGTGTGGGAGGGACGTGGTGATTGCATACCCGAGGCTGAAAGTGGGGAAAACAGAGTATGGGGAGTGGCGATTGTAATGGGGAGGGGGAGGGGGGGGGAGTATTGGGTACACAACAGAAGCATCGTTACTTCCCATCTGTTCTTTGAGTTGGTGTATTTGATTCATTCTTTGCTAGGATTTAAAGAACATGTCTTAACCCGACACACACACACACACACACACACACACTTAGGCTTACAATAAAAAAGCAAATTACTTAATGAGGTGATCAACCTCTGCATGCAAGAGTTGCAAGACCAGAAGCCTCCCTCCCTCCCTCCCTCCCATGGGAAAGTAAACAAGTCAAGATGACACGACACCTGCCATCATAACATCGTCACCAGGCACATCGCCAAGGTCCAATCCTTCCCTGAACTCTGCAAGCTCTTCTAATCAGTCCGGATTGGAGCCAGGCTTTACTTTTGCGAGCTTGGTCCAACAGGCTGTTGCTTTGAGCGGTCCACTGGAACACACATCCACAGGTGTTACAAATCTTATTCCCGTGATATGTTATATAATGGGGGCACCATTGTACAGATAAAAAGTACTTTTTATCACATGTGGTGATAAAAGCCAGAGAAATATTACATTCATTGGGGGGGGGTTGTATAAACTGATAGAACTAAGAATTTTTAGTCGTCCCACTCCACGAACTCCCAGACTGTCACCCCCCCCCACACACACACACACACTTCTACCAATCATTAAAAAAATTGAGATACATATACAAGCACGAAAAAATCTCTTAAATATTTCACAACACAATATTTCTCCAAAATCAGTGTGTGGTGAACTGCAAGACGGACACTTAAGGACAGCACAACCATCCCAACTACACCCTACACACAACATACCCAACAAGCTACATACACACAGCACCCCAACACTACCCCTGCACACGCCAAATCTTCCCACCTCTCGGCACCACATGCTAGCTAGCCATGCTAATAAATCAAACTATCATTACTCATAACTACTTTGTTAACTATATTAAGTTCCTAACTGGATTATCGAAAGTGATAGAAAAAGCCCAGAGTGTTACATGGAGGACTGGGTCGGAGAGTTTGTTCATGCTGCTATGGGGTCTGTTCACTCACAGGATGAACACTCCTGTAGTAGTGTGCTCTTCCTATTAGCGGCGGGTAACACCATACATGGCTTCGATACATATAGCTTAGACTACAAGTGATGTATTTCATATTTGTATATGTACACAGAATGAGATTTGATCTTGTGGGAAGACTGGCAGTTAGGTTAATATAGGGAAAGGCTCAGGTGTTTAGCCAGTACTTAAGTTGGCAAGACCAGATGGATCTTAAAAGACTTGGACCATTCTAAGTGCTAATCCACAGTGGGGTCAAATGGCGCGATACCTTCAAAGAACGCGCTAACCACGTGACAAGCGAAAAGTCGGTCTCTGGTGACCAAGTTGTTCATTTCCCACACCATAGCGAATGAGATGATGGGAGCCTAGGTCTAGGAATTCAAACATACTGTGTATACAAAGATCCAGAACCTTGACTGAAGCACCCGTTAACACAGCCTGGGCTCCAGGCTCGTGGTCAGAGATGAGAGACCCTGGTGGGTGACAGATGCCGTGCATGGGCCAGATACTCCCCAGTGGATAATTAGTGTGTGTGTGTTGGTGTATCGTGTGCTAAGATGCAAGCCAGGTTCTGCGCTTGGCGTGTAATGTGAGAACTTTTCAAAGTTCTAGGTTGTGGAGTATAGTCCATATCTGACTAGGCCTTCTGAATGACTGATTTCAGAAGTGGGTTTATCAGTAGGCTAGTCACTGTGGAGGGGAGTTCGGCGAGAAACTCAAGTGGTGTATGTTCTAGTCTGGAAATAAATGAATTTACACCTGTTATCCACCCGTCCTTTATGAGTTATGTGAAGTGTGTAGAGTGAAATTCAGTCTGTGAATACTGAGGTTGTACATTGTGAGTAGAGTAAGGATGATCCAGTAACCGTAAGACTTGGGTAAATACTGGTTCGGTAACAGGGTTGTTGATTTGTGGAACCAATTACCGCGTAACGTAACGTGGTGGGGGTGGGATCCCTTGCTTGTTTCAAGCGAGGGTTAGACATGTATGAGTGGGATTGGGTGGTTATAAATAGGAGCTGCCTCGTATGGGCCAATAGGCCTTCTGCAGGTACCTTTGTTCTTATGTTGAGAGCGATGGGGGGCCGTTTAGTTATAATTATTTAAAGAGAAGTCCAGCGCTCCCAGTACCAAGTGATGTGATCGAGTGCATCCCAGAACATGCATTTAAGATCCTGGAAAGGTTTCCTAGCCAAAAATTGGGTGATAGCAGCACCCTCTAGTGCTATCAAGAGTTGGGTAAACCATTTAACCCCCCCTACCCCAGGTGTTAAAAGGTTTTGCACATGCTGTTATCCTAGTAAGTTCATTCATACAATGAATTTCCCAGTGGGTTTTTCTATTGGGGGATTATACATGCTACTATGACTAAGGCCTCCTTCTTAGAGGCCTATCTAACCCAAACTAGCAATTAAACTACAGAACCACCCTCCTGTCGCCTAAACTACCGCCATTGCCCCCCCCCCTTCCCTGGAACAAAGCAACTCACTTTACCTCAATCTGTGTCTGGTCTGCTGTAGCATCACCATTAGGAGCTGTGGCTTTCTCTGCCACCTCCTCTATGGTCTCCACCGTCTTGGCCTCCTCCAGCCTGACGGGGGCGTCGTCGGTAAGTTCCTTAATCTTGACCTCAGTCTCGGGATTACCGTTCTTCTTGGGGCTCGACTGAATGTCGTGAGACTTCTTAGAGTGGCGGATCCCCATTGTGGTGTGTGGTTGGTGGTGGTGTGGACTTCTGGTGCAACTGACGGGAGGGAGAAAAACATTGTTAAGGGGAGAAAAGAATGGCTAAAGGGGGAGAAAAACATTAAGGGGCGAAGAAAACATTAAGGAAAAAAGCCCACACAACATATCGTCAAGACGGACAGCCCACACGTCATCACAACTCAATACTTGACACTTCAACTTTGTCCTTAAACTCCACCCCCTCCATCTTCACCCCCCCCCCGGACAAAAATATCGACAAATCGAGGCGAGGAACGTGGCAGAAGCGACGAGGCCGACAACAAAAGGGGGGACGGGGGTGGTGGTGGTGGTCGAGCAGCACCTTGAATAATGGAGCCGTTGGCTTGATCAGAGCACCTCAGCTTCAAGGTGCAGCACCCTAACACTCCTCCACACTGCCACAATCAACCACATTTGTTACATAAACACTGTCGTTCAAAACTATTTTAAATTACAAACGTTATGAAGCGTAAACAAAAGCACACTAAATTATCTAACTAAAAAAATAGTGTAATTAGATTTCGAAACAATATTTAGCAGCGATTTATACAAATCACTTGTGATTGGACATGGGTACTGTCATCAAAAAGTTGACTTTTACTTCAAATTAGCCGTTTAAGGAGGACTGAAGAGTAATGATAGACGCGGGACCGCTGCATTGTTTCTAGTGTAGGTTAGACACGAGCGAGTTTAGCGAGATATAAATACCTGGTATATGCAGTTCCCATTATTCTTGCCTTGTCCCCCTGATCACAGAGTTGTGAAAGTATGTTGTACCGTGAGTGGGTAGGGGGCGGGCACGCTGGGCCGCCCCTACTGGTGTAGTACAAGTCCCAGTGTAGGACATAACGAGTGCGTTATGTGAAGGGGGTCAAGTGGTTCGGTACGGGCATAGGCCTATATGCAAGGGGGGGCAAAGTCGTAGAGAGCAACCATAGGTCTACCAGGGGAATGTGAAGGTATCAAGTGCTCTGATATGGGCATAATAAACCTATGAAAGGGAATTTAAAGTGTCTTGTAGCACAGCAGGCTGCGTCCTCGACCCACAACCAAGGATTTGATCCCCAGGAGGGACACTTATCCGAAGCATACCTAGAGGGGGTTTCGAGAGTTCTACTCCCCGAGCCCGACCTGAAGCTAGGCTCGAACCTGGCTTCAGGTTCGAACGTTAGGCACGTTTCTTTCACTTAATGCCTCTGTTCACCTAGGCGTAAACAGGCACCTGGGCAACTGTTGTGAGCTGCACAGTGGAGCAGCTCGTCTATAAGGCTGACATGTTCGTCACCGACAGAGGCACAAGGTGACCCCCCCCACCCAACAGTTTACCACCTACCATGGTTAGTCTACCAACATGATACAAACAACTTCTTTGATATGGTTTCGGGGATCAGCATCCTCCGCGGCCCGGTCTCTTGGCCACACCTCATGCTTGACTGATCAAGCAAGTTGTTAGACGAGCGGATGTTGGGGGGGGGGTAGAATGTCAGCGTGTAGGGGGTGTGTCTTGTGACCTGATTAATTCTACGTTAAAAGTCTTGTATACAACAGAAATCTATACTCTAAGAACTTGGGTAAGACCAAGTGCCGCCCCATGAGTCCATCACAAAGTCCTCTCCCACGTCCGTCACGCGCAGTTACCGAGCATAAAGTGCACCTTCCGGACGGAGCGCCCTGCCTACCTGGAATGTTAATTCCTCCTCACATACCGGTGGCATCGCGACCGCTGCGGGACCGTACAGTCCTTGAAGGCAGGCAGAGCCAAGCAGGCACAAGCAGGGGGAGGGGGCACTGAACGTAGCACCTGTTGAGGGCTCCCCCCCCCCTCCCCTCCTTATCACCGTGGGAGCAACAGCTTGCCTCCCATCCCCCCCCTCTCGACCACAGGCCAGTGACCCCCCTCCTCCAACACTATAATAGATAATCTACCCGCTCAGTCCTCCAAGGAGGTTAAACTGCATACCGAAGTTCTTGCGAGGCGCCCCCCTCCCCCCTAAATCATTCCTCACCTGTGAAATTTACAGTCTCACCCAATAGGTCCCCTTCTTATAGGTTGCATTGTTTTACGGAATCTATCAATCTGTAAAAAATGCGACATATTAGTAACAAGGAAAGCACCGTAATACTTACGTTATATATATTTTGGCTTAAGCTAACGAGGTTGCTTTACTTCTTACGTTTCTGGGCAAAACTGTTGCATTTGTAACGAATCTTGAGAACAGCTGAAGCTTGCCCAACATGCCCTGCCAGGCCAGAATATTAATTGGCGGAGATGAACATGGGTTTGGGTTCTTTTCCCTCCCCCAGGGCTCTCAAGGCCTCGGGACAGGCCTAAGCCATTTTAGGCCTATCCTACTTCCCACATAACCTCGTTCTGGCTGTAATAGATTAAATCGTTTAGCCTCGTCCAGTATGGGAGGGAGAGATGAAAATGTATAGATCCTCAAGACCTACATCTAAGGCCGTTTTTCTTGGGGCTTATCAGACGTCTGAGGGCTTATACTGGATCCATAGGCCTAATGTGTTTTTTATACAAAATTCCTACCACGACCAGCCATACGAGATCTCCCTACATCTGATATCACTAACCGATACACACCAGTCGATTAAGTATCGAGGTGGGACCCCCATAAGAGGCAGTTCATCCCTCAAGCACAACTAGACGAGCACCTGATCAGTCTGACGCTTTGGTTATTATAAGAACATAAGACCAAGGTAACTGCAGAAGGCCTATTGGCCCATACGAGGCAGCTCCTTTTTATAACCACCGAATCCCACTCATATACATGTCCAACCCACGCTTGAAACAAGTTATACCTGGAGGGGGTTGCGGGTAGGAGGTTGTCTACCCTCAAAGCTTGGTCATCTACTTCAAGTATTATGATCAACTTTGAGACCTGGACATTCCCCCAATTCATATGTCAAGACTGTAAGACTGTAAGCAATTGCGTCTAACAGCCTGGTTAGCCAGACCACCAACCAGGAGGCCTCAGAGATGGGAACGTGGATTACTTGAGCCTCAAGGTTATCCACCTGTCCTTTATGGCTAAATGAGCCAAACACTACCCACCCAAATCCTGGTAGAGGACCGGGCCGCGGGGACGCTAAGCCCCGGAATCATCGCAAGGTAAGGTTCTCAAATCCATTAGATCTCAGCCCTGGAGGAGCATTCCTGGAGCATTACCTGTTGAGGGATTCAGGGGTGGTTCTACTGAGCCAAGGCTCTAACTGAAAGTGAAAGTCCCCTAGATTACAGAGGAGACATGATCACGCATACAAGATACCGAGGGAAATTTAGAATGGTCAGAATACGTCAAGCAAACACCAATTATTACAAGATTGTCGACATTAATTCACAATGATATTCGAAGATTCGAACTCTGGCCACAAATACTAGACCATCGTCCTAAAACCCACACCATGGAGTGGATGCTGGCCATGTGGAGGCTGATCAGACGCACCAAGCTTCACATAAGCGACCCAGACTGACTACCCTTCCCTGCAACGATTGACGATTGATTGATGACGATTAAGCCACCCAAAAGATGGCACGGGCATGAATAGCCCGTAAGTGGTGGCCCTTTTGAGCCATTACCAGTATCAATAGATGATACTGGAGATCTGTGGAGGAGCGACTGCACCCTGCGTGACGGGAGATGTCTCCCGTGCCCTGCGACGCCACCATGGTTCCTTTAAATACTCCACTTCATCATACCCATACTTATTAATCAAGTTGTATAAAGTACACGAGCAAGGGATTCGAACGAGCCGTGAAGGGCGACTATGAGACAGGCCAGAGGATGGGAAACTGCCGTGTGGGCCTCCCAGCCAAATACGGTGGTGGGTCGAGTGGCCAGCTGGAAGTACAACCCTCTCATGAATAGGGAAGCGGGAGGAAGGGTTGGGGGAGGAAGGGTTGGGGGAGGAAGGGTTGGGGGAGGAAGGGTTGGGGGAGGAAGGGTTGGGGGGGGGGGGGCGGGGAGGAGAGTTTGAACAGACAAAACTATAAAAATCCTATTTATGTTCATGCCCTCCTCTCTCGTCAAACCTTTTACCGAGTACATCATATTTTTATGGGATCAGTCCATTGAAAACGTGATGTGTTAGTAGCAAAGCACCGTAATATTGAAGTTTTCTATACATCAGCCTCGATGGGTTAGGCGGGTTGCTTGGGTTGGTGCCTTTCTGGTTAAGCAAAACGGCTGCATTTTAAAGTGACGAAACAAGATAACGGGCTGGATATACCATTGAACAAACCTTGACTGGACAGAAGTACCGCAGTAGATAGAGTAAGCTGGCTGTGGTGGGAGGCATGAGTCACGCCCACCCCCTCACAGCCTGAGTCAGCAGCAGCCACCGACAGTAATCTCATTATACTCTGATATTACTCATCCAAAACAAACCTCTCGTTCACTCACTACCATTCAACAACCACCCATCACCATTTATTAATGAACAAATATTCATTAGGGGCAACAAAAATTATTATAAATCCACTAATTGTACGACTTTGTATCTACCTAGTGATGGTCCCGGGGACCAATGTCTATGCGGCTCCGTCTCCAACCGGGCCTGGTCGGTGGGCTGATCAACAAGGTTGTTAGACGTGGCTGCTTGCAGTGTGACGTGTGACTAGAAGTGTTTGATCAAGCATTCTTGATATCTTTTATACTGGTACAAACTCTTCAAGGTATGCCTCATCAACTGCAGTGATTCATGGTCAGCCCAGACCACCAACCAGGAGACCTGGTCATAAACCGGGCCATTAGTTCACCACANATAATACCAATTTTGTTTTAATTTTGCTCCAAGGGGGGGGGCCCAGTTTATTGGGAGCGCCACTCATCCTGTGAGTGGACACACCGCCATAGCAGCATGTACAACACTCCCCAAAAGGAAGAAAACCCGCTGGGTTGTTCATCCTGTCACTTGTACCCAGACACAGCTGGGACTTGCTTAACTGTCAAGTGAACAGCTATTCACACTAGTAGATTAACATTTGCCAACCCTTAAAATTTACGTTATCTTGAGGGTGCAAAACGGGGAAACCTTTGAAAAACGGTACCTATATTTGACAATGTTTCCTAACAAACAATACTTAACGGTCCGCTAACTAGGAGGAGTAAGAGATGATCAAGCGGAAAGCTAAAATACGAACAGGGTCTAGCAGGTGGGAGACTCTCAAAGGAAATTGAAAAGAGGGAGAGTTGAAAGACCAGGAAACTACGGATGCGGGAGGGATAAAAACACCTGTGAGGAAGGGGAGAATAATGGTGGGTGACTAAGCAGTAGGACAAGCCAAGGACAGGCTGGCCCAGTAGGATCCAAGACCTACCAAAACTTGGAACCGGTACGTAATAGCTACTCTACAACATCAACAACCACCCCCCTCGCTCCATCTTAACTATAACCCCCCCCTACTTATTCCCCTCATCAATCTTCTTCCTTCCTTCCCTCCCTACCATCAACCCTTCCCCCTGAAGCTCGTACACAATGCAGCTGTCCTCACCTAGTTGTGCTTGCAGGGAGATGGGCTTCGGCAGTTTGGTCCCGCCTCTCAACTGTCAATCAACTGATGTACAGAGTCCTGAGCCTACTGGGCTTATCATATCTACATTTGAAACTGTGTATGGAGTCTGCCTCCACCACAAATAAGCCGCGGCTGCCAAATGTTGCTATTCCCCAGAATTTCCATCGTTTACCCCCCCCCCCTCACCAAGCTTTCCACACACTGGCCATCATCGCCTTGTCGCCCAAGCTGTGTTTATCCGTGATCAAACACCAGATACATAGCGCACAAAACCTTAGTATCTCCTATTAAGGGTGCAACAAGGCTACAAATGCAGAATTCTTCTAAAAAGTTTTTTGGTTCGTCTTTTTTTTTAACGTTTGCACAGATATATTTATGCAGTTAACTAGAGTATACTCGGAGTTGTGTTCTGAGAGTTGTTCTGCTCCCCCAGCCCAGCCTGAGGCCAGACTACTTGTGGTAACAGTCATACAGGATGTTGCTTGCAGCCGCCTCAACTACAAGCCGGTTGGTCTGGCACTTCTCTTAGGAACCTATAACTGGTCTTTGAGAAAAGTCACCTTCGTTCCTGCAATATTTCAAATGCTTGCTGGGGAGGAGTACTGAACAGCCATGGATCTCATGTTCGAGTTCTCAGTGCCTATTACCACCTCTACTCTCCACTGCCTTTTTTGTACATTTCCTATAATATCGTTCTCTTCAGTATGTTATTTTACCGTGCAAATCTGGCCCTCCAGTATCTTCCATGTACGTGTATATTAAGAGAAGCTCTTCTGGTCTAGTTTCTAAAAAAACATTTTGAGAGGTTTGCGCCGGTCCCATTAATTTAGGTGCTTTAACGGGACAGCAGCAGTAAATTAGCACAAGTTGAAAGTTCAATGCTCGTGTATCATTTCCCTGGCTGACACTATTCGACATAATTTAACATCCATCGCCCTACTTTACCTGTTATTTCTACTACTAATTTTATGGCTTGTCACTCCATATCTTATGATTTCAGGGCTTAGCGTCCCCGCGGCCCGGTCCTCGACCAGACCTCCTTTCGTTACACACCCCCGAGAAGCAGCCCGTAGCAGCTGTCTAACTCCCAGGCACCTATTTACTGCTTGGTGAACAGTAGCATCAGGGTGAAAGATCCTTTTCCCCCCATTTGTCTCCGCCTCCACCGGCGATCGAACCCGGAACCTCAGGAATACTAATCCGAAGCGCTGTCCACTCAGCTATCAGGCGCCCTATCAACAACATAACCCTTTGACTGCCGCTCACACCAAGTTTTCAATTTAGAAATTTAGAAACAATATGTTCCGTTTATCCTTATAATTACACAAAATTAACTTTAATTCGCATCATCGCAGAAAAAAGGGCAAAACACAGAGAACATTAATGAAAGTTCACTAATTCACATTTACGTTTTCTCTTAAATGTTAAGAAAACGTAAAATTTAGGGTCAACTTATTCCAAATTAAGACACTGGTACCAATTTAATGTAAATACCATTATTACATAGCAAAACACCCAAGCATAAGAATACGGTTAAATAATATAGGTATTTAGTAAGAGAAAGGCCGACTTAAATACGGGTTGAAAGTAGGGTCAAAGTCCTGAGAAAAGCATGTTATGCTATGTTAAAATACAACAACGTATTTACAAATTAGTTTCGGATAAAAAAATTGTTTTATATATGGTGTGTGGACGAGATGTGTAACGTTCCTATGACGTCTTGATAATAGAGACAGGAATTTGATGCAATTATTTAACTGTATAACCTAATTTGTCCCTGGAGTGGGCTCAGAGTTGCTCTTCTCCACAAGCCTGACCTGGGCTTGACCTTGAGAACTTGGTTCAACAGGCTGTTGCATGGAGCGGTCTGCATGCTCCCACGTGCACTAAAACTCTGTTGGTCAGGCACTTCTGCCAAGACAACACTTCATTACTAATTAAATGATACAATGATCTTTGAGGCATGTAGAGCGGTATCTTAGAGCGGAGCGGTATCATGGCAGCACTGTAAACATCACTCCTGACAACCCCCCCCCCCTTTCCCCTCCATCTAGGGAGGCCGGCCCTACCACCATACCCCCTCCCCGAGCACCCAAGAACCTCCCCCCCCCCCCCACAACGATCCAATCCCTTAGCGTGCCCCCTCTCTACAACCCTATATTCATCGTCCGGCAACTACTACCATCAACCTACATCCCCAAGTAGCTACGTGGGATTAGGAAAGGTAGGCGTGATTTGGGGGCGAGGGGGGGGTAGGAGGAGGTTCAGGTGCTATACGGGGGTCGGAAAAGTACAGGTGTGATACGGGCCGTGTCGGAAGGGTACAGGTGCGATTTGGAGACGGGAAAAGTGGTACAGGTGTGATTTAAGTGCTGGGGAGAGGGGGGGGAGGGATACACTGCGATTTGGAGGCGGGTAGATGGGGGGTGGGGGTAAGAGGTACATGTGAGACCCACTGGTAGTGACAGCTACCCTCACCCACCCGGGGAAGGGGACAGCGGCTGTCTGCGACCTTCACCAGTATCGATAGGTTATAATCCCCAACACCGCGAGGTCGTCACTGGCGCCGTCGGCACAATTATTTTAACCACCCGGTTGCCAACCGGACATCCCTGGATTCTACCTGGCTGGGGTTCTGAGCGTTTTACTTCAAGACTGGCTTGACTTGCGAGAGCTTGATCCAACAGGCTGCTGCAAGCCATCGGGCCGCTCCAAGCAAGTTTTTCTTAAGACCTTTACATTAACTAGTTTCTTGAAAAAATCACACACTAGAAGACGAGACGACAACGTTTCCATTTTAAGGACGTGCCTTTTTTTGGTAATATTTCTTATATTTAGCAGATCTCGTGGTGTAGTGGTAAGACACTCGCCTGGCGTTTCGCGAGCGCTTTGTCCAGGGTTCGTATCCTGCCCAGAGGGTTTACCGAGCGTCAATCCTGAACTGTAGCCTGTTTACCCAACAGTAAAATGGGTATCTGGTTGTTAAGGTATTTGACGGGTCGTATTCCGGGGAATATCAGGATTAAGGACTTACTAGCGCGCGTAGCGTTTCCGGCGACTGTACAAGATTAAGAACTCTATATATAATAAATCAATTAAAAACAAAATTTGACACTGCAGGTCAGCTCGTCAGTTCTCACAGCTGATGGTAAGCTGTGGAATCCCTTTCCAGCCCCGCCCCCCCCTTTAAAGGCACTGATGATTGATTGATTGATTGATGAAGATTAAGCTACCCAAAAGGTGGCACGGGCATGAATAGCCCGTAAGTGGTGGCCCTTTGAGCCATTACCAGTATCAAGAGCTGATACTGGAGATATGTGGAGGTGTGACTGCACCCTGCGTGACAGGACATGTCTCCCGTTATTAAGGCACTACCAGAGGGTGCCTATTTAGCACGCCCCCCCCCCCCACCCTCAGCACACACAGAAGCCCCCCCTACCCACCAGGCACGCCAGTGTCAACAGACACTTTCCCTCAGGTGTAGTCTAGCGGCAGTCACCACACCCACCCCTCGCCCCCCCCCCTTCCCGCGGAAAACCTATACTAATTACATAACAGCAATTACACCGCCGCCAGCCATGGCAGCCGTCACGCGCACCACCAACCGCTGTGTGCACCGGTTCATGGGGCCCCTCTACACCTGCACCACCCGCTGTGTGCACCGGTTCATGGGGCCCCTCTACACCTGCACCACCCTAACCTCAGACACGACCCCCCCCCTCCCCAACAAAGATTCCTCTCAGGAATCTATACACTAGTTGATTGACAGCTGACAGGCGGGACTAAAGAGCCAAAGCTCAACCCCCGCTAGAACAAGCTAACTTGTGCAGCGCCCGCGACTCTTCAATCCAGGGACCCTGCTTTGATACCTGGCCGAAACAATTAGCCAGATTTTTCCACTTGACCCAAAGTTCACTTAGCAGCAGTTAAACATCTGTTGCGGTATACATACATACAACATACATGAAATACATGTAGATATGAAATAGGTCAGGAGTCGGTATATTTGGCGGGGTTCAAGAGAACACCCTCCCCCCCCCCTCACCCTTCCCCGCTCCTGTTGACAACAGGCAACCCTTGACAACAGCCATGATTATTTGACAACCTGTCTCCCTTCTCTGTCTCATCTCAACTTCACCCCTTCCAATAAACACGCCGTCAATCTCCTGTCAATTAAGCCTGTGGAAAAACTCAAGTCAAATCCAAGAGCTAGCACTCAACACCGCCAAACAGAGGCTCAAGGCCCCCAACATGATGACCACCATACTGTAGGTAGTAAGGATTCCCTGTGTAACTGGTTTCAACGAAAATAAAAAGCAAATTTACTTGTCAGGCGAAAACATGCAAATAATGTGTACATGATACAAGGGTTGGTTACCAGGGTACTCTCAGCCACACCGGCCCCACACTGTGGTAGCAGCCAACACCCTCCATAACTGTGGGGGTTGGGGGGGGGGAGCCAATCTTGAGATTTAGTCACGAATAGCCTTTTATCAATCTAAGTCAACTACATTATTTAACTGTTTTAAGTGTCACGCTTAAATTGACAGTTTTCACAATTCCATAGTTTCACTCCAGCGTGGCGGCACTACTATTTCACGGTATTAAATTAAATTAAATTAAAAACACTACGTTTCGCTCCCTCCTGGAGGAAGCAAGTCACCCAACACAAGACTAACCTTACCTTGCACATCCTACCTATGCCTAACACGGATAAGCTCACACCCCCTACAATAATTCAAACCAACTTAGCCTAACGCGAGCCTAAAGCCTACCTACCCGTTGGGGGTTACGGGGATCAACGTCCCCACGGCCCGGTCTCTGACCTGGCCAATTGGGCTGTTGAGCGCAGCTGCTAACATATCCTGTTGTTGTTGTTGTTGTTGTTGTTAAAGATTCGCTACCTGGAACAAAAAGTTCCAAGTAGCACGGGCTATGGTGAGCCCGTTAACATATCCTATTCTACATACATGTTTTGACGACCTAAAAGCCAGCTTTGTCGAAGTGTTGCGTACGATTGGTCCACCTCGTCCTGCCCCGCCACCGTCAAGACACAGTAAGAGTGGAGGTCAAGATGGAAGAGGTTGAGTATCAAGGCGTGAAAACATTGCAGGATGACCCGTGCATCTGCGTACATTTACCACAGCTGCAGCCTGGCCCTTACGGAGTGAGACCGTAGCATGTGTGGAAGAGTTCAAGTGGAATAGCGAGGTGAACGCAAGGCATTATTGCAACTGTAGCATAATCAAGCTACAGTTCTAGATGTACAGTCTTTGCTTGTATCCTCAAATAACTAAAATTTATAGGGAACCGAACCAGGATTTATCGAGCATTACGAAACCTATATATCTTTCCTCGATCATGGAGGCCTCGTTTACATTTATTAAACGATTTACAAGCTTGGAAACGTCACAAGCCATGGTTATTATTGTTATAAACAACCTCTTGGTGCTAGTACGAGGGTGTTGCACTAGCCTTTAAAGCAAGTACTCCGAAGGCTCCTCTTTCCCTGACTAAAGGCACCACAGCAGCAACACAAGCAAAAATAACCAATGTTTAGCAATTTCTCAATTAGTACCAACACTATTTACTTGCATTAATGACCGGTACGTGCCAGCCCCCAACACCCCCCGGGAGGCCACAGTCAGTCCCACAATTGGGGGAACAACCTGCACGCCATGAACGGTACCCAAGCCACCTTCGCCAACACCGGAACTAACACCTTCCAGGTGTTAGTTCCGGTAAAAACACCACCAACGCCTGGGAACGACATTCTTCAAAAACACCGTGCCGAATTTTCTCTCCCACCTCCCTTGTGGTAGTCTAGAGGATCAATTTCTCCACGGCCCAGTCTCTGACCAGGCGGCCTGGTTGGTAGCCTACCCAACCAGACTGTTGGAATTACAGCCTAGTTCATGTGTTACCATTTGGAAGTGTTCATGTCCTCTTGAACAGTGACAGTTCTGCTAGTTATGCCTATTAGGCCCTTGCTTTGCATATAATTTTCTCAAATGTTCCTATTGCACCCCTTTCTTAATGGGCTTATTAATATAAGAGCAATGACATCCAACAGCCTGGTTGACCAGATCTCAAATGAAGTGGTCTGGCAAGACTGGGCCATAGAAAAGACAGACTAATGACCACAAGATCAACAAGAGTTACAACCAAGATGTTTATTCTTAAGATCTGGGGAAGTCTGGAGATGTCAAAACTTCAGCCTTGAAGCCAACATCCTTCCTAATCTCATAATAAACCACCTGAAACTTCCCAGCAGGCACTGTCCACCTTACATAGGCTAAACAATGGGCAAAGATTATGACAAAACACTTCGGTGTTTTGTCACCTATTAATACTAGGTGACAAAACACTTGGGTGTTTTGTCACCTATAATACTAGGTGACAAAACACAGGTCAAGTAACCGATTAAGAATGTCACTCACTTCCAAGTACTTATTTACTAGAACTACTTTATTAAATTTATGTAGGTAANGAGGGGGGAGGCAGCATGCAGGTGGGATGTTGGAGGGGGGGGGGGCAGTGTCCGCGTGACAGTGGCTTCAGGTGGCACAGGAACCCGACCCCTCCAGCCAAGCCACGCCCCCCACCCCCCCCACAGCTTCAGCCTCCGCCCCTCCTCCCCTCCCCCTCTACTACTTCATACACCACCCTCTAAATAATAATTAGCGCTAAAATAAACACACAGATACTTACACACAGATACTTCCACACACGTGTGTGGGAAGTATGAATACTACACAGTATTCATCTATAGATATCCATATATGGTGAAGCACATGTGAAGAACCTCTCACACACAGTTTCCTTACAAGAGAGGGCAAGCGTAGCTTAGCTGCCAACACCCACACATCGGGTCAGCAAGGCGGACAGCCCGCCTGCTTTCATAACTATTTCCCCATTTATAAACTTCATGAGTGGCGCTGCCCAATAAACTCGCCCCTCGGGGCAAAATTTAAATTTTTAGGTGCAATAGATACTCAAGAGAACTATCATCAGAGGGCAGTGACTGTTCAACACGCTTCCACTACACACAACGGGCCGACCCCTCAGTGTTCAATAGACAACTTGATAAACACCTCCAAAAGATACCTGATTAACCAGGTTGTGACTCATAAGTCAGGCTACGAGCAGTCGCGTCCAACAGCCTGGTCTACCAGTCCAGCAACCAGGAGGCCTGGTCGACGACAGGGCCGCCGAGATGCTAAGCCCCGAAAACACCTCAAAGTTTCAAGGTCTGGTCTACTTAACAGACCAAGTATGTTGTGCAGAGATTCCAACCCTGCACACTGGCAGGAACGCCCCCCCCCCTGCCACCACCACCTGGCGCCCCGTCTTGTGCCGTGGGAAGGAGGGGGAAGACTTGCATGGCAGGGGACAACAGGGTGAAGGGTGAGGTGGGAGGCTGCAGGGAGGGAGGGAAGTACCATGCATACCTTACCTTGGGTAAGGACAATGACTATTCCATAATGCACCGAGGAGGGGGAGCAGCAGCAGCTGTCCACTTTTGGTACAGAGAACTATATGGTGGTAAGTGCAGAAGCGGCCCAGTGTCCCATGGCCACCACCACTACACTATTCTCCCTACACTCAATATTGCCGCAACAAAAAACAAAATGTTAAAGGAACAATTAGACAAGTTCCTGAATAGGGTCAGGAATTTACGTACGTACGCGTGCAGGGACGGGGGGGGGGGAGGGCTCGATAGGTCTAACATACTTCCTGTCCCCGGACTATTAAACTACAAGGTGAACGATATTGGCCATTACGAAGCATGCGGGCGGTCAAGGTTCAAAATATAATTAAAAAAAAAACACTACACTAACGAGGAACGATGGTGTCGGGCACGCCTGTCGATAGATGGGCGTCGCTACCCGTGTGGGGCATGGCTGGGCACCCAGGCATTTCCTTACATCAAGGGGGGTGCGCGAGTGAGGGGGGGGGGGTAAGGTAAAAGGTATGCGACATTTCCCCCCCCCCCCCCCACACACCCAGAGAGCATGCTCTATACGCCTCCCCTCCACGGCCGCCCCCTACCTTGTGACTGTTCCAGGAATCTTATGGCCTTGTGGCCCGGTCTCTGACGAGGCCTCCTGGTTGGTGGTCAGGTCAACCAGACAGACGCCGCCGCTGCTGACAAATTACCGACGTGAGTCACAGCCTGATTGATCAGGTATCCGTTGGAGGTGTTTATCAAGTTCTCTTTTTGAACACAGATGGGTGAGGTATGTCCTTTATGTATAAAGGGAGAGGTTATGTATAAGACCCTTATAGTCCCTTAATATAAAAAGAGAACTGTACATAAGTGTGCCTATTGTACCTCTGCATTTCAAGACAGCTATTGTGGGCGACCTACCATGCCGCCCGGGCCAGCACGACTAGCTGTTACACACGTACTAACCCACCTCCACATGTCTCCATTTTGGCCGGTTTTCTTTACAAAGCTGTTTATAACATTTGATTTGGAAAGTTTAGATGTTATTAGAAGTTTAATAAATGTGAACAAAGCTGCCATAGATTAGGAAGATTTACAGATTTACCAGTAGATGCTGCTTGAATTCTGGCCCCTGGTCTCTTTAGTAGTAATTTTCGTACAACCCCTTTCGCACCCTAAAAACCTCACCCCCCCTCACGTTTCAGATAGTTCACCTAAATAAGAAAGTGTTCAAGAAGAGAAGTGTACAGGGTGGAGGTGGTGGGTTGGGGAGCGAGACAACTCCCACAACCCTCTCCAGGTCAATTTGAGAGCAAATATGAAGACCTGGCCACGCCTGGCCACCACAAGCACCCCTCCCACACTTATCTTGTAATCTTAATCCTAATCCTCATTTTTTCCACCAGACAAGGCTTCTTTCTCCATCCTGTTTCACCAGCCTGGATTACCCAGCCTCCTGGGTAATCCACCTTCCACCAGTGACACACTAGGGGTCCTGGTCACTTCCATACCATTACAGCAACAACAAAAAAGTTCAGCAAATGTCAGTATTGTTCCTATGATCACCACTATTACTGTACACCCCCCCCTCCCCCCCCCCTCCACGCCACCCAGAGACTTTGGTCCTTCTTGGGCTTAACCGCAACAACTTCCTAGCGTTCCCCCTCCAGCCACTCTGCTTTTGTCCACCCCCTTCTCCCCCTCCAAGGCGCCCCAAGCCCCCCCCCCCCACCGCATGAGTCAGCGGGCGGGGCGGCTCCAGCATCTGGCGCTTCCCGGCTACCCTCGTCGTCTCAAGACAACACCGGCGACTCCCAGCTTTAGTCAAGCATCACACATTCAGGGTTACTTTTTACCATAGGCGAGAGCCTTGTCATATATCATGGGGTAACGCCCCATACCTAACATGTTCCTAGTCTACGTAAAGGTCTTGATTGTGAACCAATCTGCCAGATATACAATAGATGTTAAGTGTTCCAGAGGATTAGTTAATTGGGCGACGTCACATCCTGGGAATGAACATGCCACCATAGGCACATGTATAACACTCCCAACAGGAAGAACACCCGCTGGCTTGTTCATCACGTCACGTGTACGCGGATGCAGCTGGGATTTTAACATCTAAGGCGAGGTAATTATCAGGAGAAAGCACTCTGCCATTACGACTATACAACACTTGTGGTCAGGATTAGGACGGATGGGATGGGGGGGGGTGCCCAACCACTTGGACGGTCGGGGATCGAACGTCGACCTGCATGAAGCGAGATTGACCGGACGGTAGTGCAACAAAGTGGTTGAACAGTGACGTGGTAACGAAGCATCGTGACGCGCCTACTGGTTAGACTTGCATTATGGCTCCCTGTGCCCTTTTGTCCTGCTGGCTCTAGTGACGGGGGTCACCTGGTGTCGCCTGGGAAAGTTAAAGGCACTTGGCCAAACTCCTGCCGTCTGGTGTGCTCGATTAACACCATTTTACTGAGTGTGTGGGGGGAGGGGAGGGGAGGTGATGTCTGCGGGTCGCTGGAAGCAATAGTCATACCGATCAACGTATCGCCGGACAACCCTAGCCGCCGGCCACACATTGAGGACATAATTCTAGGTTCATCAAATATAGTAACATTATTCGTCCACATCAGCTCCGGACCTCCCAAAAGACCTTTTGGATACATATATAGATTACCTTAGGCCCAGCCTTTAGCATACCACCACTACCATACCACTAGCTCCATGTCTAGTGGCTTTATGAGGGCAGGAAGCAGACTGTCAACCCCCATGGTTCCAAACCTTATCTACTCCCATTTGGTAAGTAGGATCTTCCTAATTTCGAACAAATCCTTAAGATAAATATGTAAAGCTTTATAAAAGGGCTGGCTGAATCAAAACTCTGAACACATTTATTTTGTATAGGTTCCAGACTGTACACAAATACAATAGGTTTTGAACAAACATTTGACGATAACAATGTTAAAAAACAGTACTTTACCGGACTGTATAATCTCTCCACTGCCAAACACCTTCGCCTACCTGGAAATGAAAAAGTTTTGTAAGTTTAAGCAAAGTTTTCCAGTTAATGTTGCACAATCATATGTTCCTTTTAATTCACTGGTTATGTATAATACGGTATGTGCAATGTATGTATATATAAAGGATTGTGGTGAACTGAGGCATGCGATCCGATCCGCTGACAATAGAGTAGTCTCCCCCCGCGCACGTTAAAAGAGAATGTACCTGGCCTTCACCCCACCATTCTCTGTCTTTCTAACCATAACTCTTCTATTTCGCTCCAGAAGACTAATTTCTTCACTAATTATATTTTTCTTTTGAAGAAAAAGTGATAAAACCAAATTACCGACGAATGCAAGCTTCCAACAAGATTAATGTTTCGTCTTGACAAAAAAATTAAAACAATACGGAATTACCAGATAAACAACAACTTGAAATGCAAATCGAGAAAACTAATGAAACATTTATTAGCCAGCCATTGAAGAACGGTGGCGGTGGTGGAGCGGTAATCAGCAGCAGGTGGTGGTGGAGCGGTAATCAGCAGCAGGTGGTGGTGGTGGTGGTGGTGGTGGAGGAGCGGTAATCAGCAGCAGGTGGTGGTGGTGGTGGAGGAGCGGTAATCAGCAGCAGGTGGTGGTGGTGGTGGAGGAGCGGTAATCAGCAGCAGGTGGTGGTGGTGGTGGTGGTGGAGCGGTAATCAGCAGCAGGTGGTGGTGGAGGAGCGGTAATCAGCAGCAGGTGGTGGTGGTGGAGGAGCGGTAATCAGCAGCAGGTGGTGGTGGAGGAGCGGTAATCAGCAGCAGGTGGTGGTGGAGGAGCGGTAATCAGCAGCAGGTGGTGGTGGAGGAGCGGTAATCAGCAGCAGGTGGTGGTGGAGGAGCGGTAATCAGCAGCAGGTGGTGGTGGAGGAGCGGTAATCAGCAGCAGGTGGTGGTGGAGGAGCGGTAATCAGCAGCAGGTGGTGGTGGAGGAGCGGTAATCAGCAGCAGGTGGTGGTGGAGGAGCGGTAATCAGCAGCAGGTGGTGGTGGAGGAGCGGTAATCAGCAGCAGGTGGTGGTGGAGGAGCGGTAATCAGCAGCAGGTGGTGGTGGTGGTGGAGCGGTAAGCAGTGACTGGTAAAAGATGGTGGCACAGTAAGAGAGGAGGGGTGACCAGAGTTACACTTGGGTGACGAGGCCGGACAGAACCAGCGGGGTAAGCAACCACAGCAGGATACCAACCAAATAAGGAACCAGTAGTGGAGAAGCAACCAAAACAACCACCCCTGCCACCAGTGAAGCAGCCGACACGACTCCAGTCAGCATGGTGGCGGCGGCGGCGGCAGAGACTGACGGATGAGGTGACATGATGTATAAACCAGCATCCTCAACTCCCTTGACAACCAACATCAACCCAACCTCAAAAAGCACAGCGTACATACTACAAGGTGGTAGCGTGGATCACCGCCTCGGAGGACCGGTCTCTGATCAGGCCTAAACCCAGTAACCCTCCACGAGATGTCGCAGCCTAAACCAGGACACCTTGTTCCGTGCATCGTAATGTCGGAGTCATCCACATCTCGACAGTGACCCTCCGCTTGTCCGGCGTCCCCCTCAGGGTGAAGGGAAGGAGGGAAAGGTGATGGGGGTGGGGAAGAGGGGCGGAGGGGTGGAGGGAGAGGGACAGCCTGATGCCCATATACTCAGACAGTGACAGAGTTGCGTCCTCCACTAGACACGATAAACATCACCGCCACTCCGGGTCCCCGGCGCCGGACCGCCATGTTATGACAGTCACGTTCTGGCCCTACCTCGCCTCCCCACCCTCAATAAAGTTCCGCACACTCTCCACCTTCCCTTACGGGTTACCCATGCCCGTGTCACCCTCTTGTGTGGCTTAATCTTCAATCAACCAAATCAACCCCACCACACCCTTAATAAATTTCCATCTGATCCACAACGATCTCGGGAACAGTCAATAACAGAACTGTTTTAATATTAATCAATCTCATTACTGCCGCGACCTTGCACATTGTGTGTGTGTGTGTGTGTACATGTGTATACAACATTGATAATTTTGTAACTAGCGTCAAACATTGTTATTTGCTTAGCTAAACGAATTAGAGGGTTCAGTTCCTGAACCGATTATGTGCCTCTGTATCCTTTACACCACCGCCCACGGGATGGGTATGGGGTGCATAATAAAGAAAGAAATTGAATTGCCGCGACCTCCAAATATAAAGGATTAGTGCGCGTCAGAAACTAGGCCTGCGTGGTACCCTCCATTTGAAGTATACTTTGTTATACACAAACATACCGAAAACTCCAGAAGGCCTATAAGAAGCCCATTTTGAACCTGGAAGCCAATTACCAGCACTGAAGAAGGTTGAACTTCTGCACACCTTCAATGTCACAATACATTATTTGTAAAACTTCTGTCATACCAATCAGGCCTAAAGAGTAACATTTCTTGACCAAGGAGTATCCATACGCTTGGGAGTATCTTTGAGCCAGTTACAAAAAAAGTTTTAGATTAAACAATAAATAAGATACCCTTGTGTTAATCTTTCAGCTGTTATGTTCTTAACTACCCATATGTTAAGTAAAACCAAGATATTGACATCTTTTGGAAGTCACTGGTGCCTAATAATTATGGATAATCAACAGTTATCAAAATGGATAATTTCGAAAGTTTCGTTACCGGGACACAGTAATCCAATAATCTGGTGGAAAGGTCTTAACATGGAGTAGGCCTATCGGTAGGCTGTGAATGTATCAGCCAGACCCGGGAGCAGCCTTCCCTGGCGAGTGTGTAGTGGTAGCCCACTGCTCCTCCACCCTACATGTACAAGACATCCTCCTCACGCTAAGGATTAGTGTGCCGCACCAGGAATCATCCCCTCCCCCCTTTTTTAGGTGGGGGGGGGGTAAAGAGGATGGAGAGGCACAGGTGAAGTGATAGTTTAGAAAAGGGATATATAGAGTTATAATAGCATCAGTAATTTAATATTAGATCCTTCCAAGCAATAGTTGGCAAGTTGCCTGGCGAGGGGCAAAAAAACTGCTCCCTATAGGCCAATAGGCCCTCTGCGAGTAGTAGTAGCAGCAACAAATTGTCAAATTGCCTTTGTCAAATCCACGGGCTGTGTGTGGTGCATATGTGGGCCTGCGGGCCGCTCCAAGCAACAGCCTCGTGAACCAAACACACTCGCGGCCAGGCTTGGGGAGAACAACAACTCCCAGAACCCCATCAACAGGTAACCAGGTAAATTAAATGATCTTATTACTTCTCGGCTTAAGACTGCTATAAGTATCTCTGGGAATTTGCATTACCTGCTGATGAAGACCTGCCCAAATGTATACTCAATTATTCTCACACGTCGTCCCTATGTGATGGAGTGCGAAAATATAAGTGAATTTGAAAACAGTTCTATACCAAATGTTCAAGAAATGTGCAAATATTTAATTCAAAATGGTAGAGATATTTTAGCTATATATCCTCAGTTTGCATATTAGTAAATGTGGGTAATTGTAAAATATCCAGCGTTGTCCATTGAATGGGGAGGAGGAGGGGGGGGCTGTGCAAGATAAACATACCCATTATCACACTAACTCTTCACAAATGGAAGTTGCTTAACTTTGAGATTGTATGTGGTTGGTATCTAACCCGCTGTTGACAGTCATATACGTTAAATTTTGTAACTAGCTTATCAAGACTTTTTTAGCTAAATGATTTTTGGGCCAACGTGTGTGTGTGTGTCTAACCCTTACCACTTTCCACGCAGGATGGGTATGGGATGCATAATAAATGAACTAAACTGATAACTCTCATAATACCTTCCACTCCAGTAAAGGCTCCGTGAACGAACTTAATTTCAAAGATAGTTTAGCCTATACCAGTTACCTAGAACTTTTGAACACAGGTATTGCACATGTTTAACTTGATAACCAAAAAACTTTAATATTGGTAAAGTAACCCTCGCAAGAGCCTGAAGGGAGGAGAGAAGTGGAGAAAAGGGGGGGGAGCGAGTGGGGGGGGGGTATAAGGCTACCATTGTTCTGGTAATTGTGTGTTGGTCGCGGCCCCCCCCCCCCCCCCCAGCCTGACGCGCCTTATGTGATAGCCCTGGCCAACCCCAGCACACTAACAATACCCCCCCCCCATTTGCCCGGCCTATCTTGGAGTGCATTATTAAGAAATAAATGACATCCAAGACGATATGAAGAAAATGAACAGATTCTGAACTTCTTCCAACGCAAGCACAGAAGGCGTAATATTGCACAGACTCCACAAGATCAGTGAACCTGTTGCTTGCATCTTGCTAGTCAGTGGGAAGGAACACAGTACAACACACCGGTGGCCTTTTCTTTATTATAACAAGATATATGTAAAGGTGTCACCGGTGCTAAAACCAGTACGCTGGTTCAAGGCAGTCACAGCCCACAACCTCATTCACTATCGACGAAAGGGAGGGAATCCGCTATTGCAAGAATCCGTCTTTGATACAAGTACCCATCTGAAAGATATTAGGTATGTGTAGCATAGTAAACCCCACATTTAGTTAGGAAAGCACTTTGTCAAATGTAGATATTGTCCCTAAAAGGTCCCTCCCCTCCCACTTTGTACCCTAAAGATAATGTAAACATAAGGGTATTAAGATGTTAATCCCTTGTTTGACGGTGGGTTCATTTTAGACGGTAAAGTGCGTGCCAGCTGTGTGTACAAGTGACAGCATGAAGAACCCAGCCACCTTTTTTCGTATGGGGGGGGGGGGAGTACCGGCCATGGCGGCGTGTCCACTCCCAGGACCAGTGACGCGCCCCATAAACTAGCCTTCAGGGACAAAATTAAAGGTACAAGTGAAAGTTTAAAGTCTCAATACGGTACAGTTGACGTCACTCTCTAACTATGGGCTCACCATAGCCCGTGCTACTTTGATTCGCTTCCAGGTAGCGAATCTTTAACAACAACGTCACTCAGTAGTGGTCATATAACAATGGTCAACTTGTGTCAATCCCACACAACGTGCACCCGTTATACAGAACCTCTAACGAACGAACCCATGCAACCCACCTAACATATCTAGGCCGATTTAAACATTTCGGTGCGCTAATGCTTAGTAATATTTAGCAGCATTTTTTAACGGACTGATTGCTTCCGTAAAAAAATCAATGTATTAGATGAGAGGACAGGTTGCTTGCCTAGGACCCCCCCCCCCCCGTCCCTCACACCCAGGCCCTCTATCCTCAAACTGAGTTTTAATTAGATTTTCCCTAACGTCCGAGAAGAGGGGAAAACTCTCCCTTGTGACAACTAAACACACTGCTCTTTATAGAGGCGGAAAGGCCAATTGATATTAATAATGGACCGGTTGTCATGACGATTACGGCTACCAGACCATCACAGGTGGGTACAGGGGCACAAGACTTGCTTCCCCCTTACCAGTTCTCCAGTCCCGCCAATCTACTAACAATCAGGGTCCGGATTCGTCAAGCAGTTACGCAAGCACTTACGACCTCGTACATCTCAATCTTTGGTGGCTTTACACTTACTAAACAGTGTATGAACTCGGAAGCACTACGAGGTTGTTTATAACCTTGGGTTGTGACGTTTTCAAGTTCGTAAAATGTTTATGTAAACAAAGTCGCCATTGTTAAGGAAAGATGTACAGGTTTGTTAGTGGCGTCAAGAGTCGTGGCTGAGGACTCTCAGCCAGACCAAATGGATGGGGGCGCATGTTACCAGCAGCAGCACTTCACCACCACCCATCAAGGGCCTCGTCTCAAGACTCATCTCCCCGGCTGAATAAGGAGGAGGTTGTACAGCGAACCTGACTCTTTGGAGAGGCACTGATGTCTCTTACTCACTAATCAAGTGGGCGAGGGTGCGTGAGGCATGAATGGAGGCGGGTTGTGGTGAATGATCGTGCTTGCCTCTCTACCAACACCTTCAGGACGGGCAAGAATTGTGAGTAGTAGGCGGAAACGGCCGCGTGTTGACACACCCAGTCCTCGACTTCTAGTGTTTGGGGGGGGGGGGGTGAAACCCGGTGTACTGGAGAAGCTGGCACGGAGGGCGGCGGCTGCTGCTACTGCCCACCTTGCTGTTGTTGTTGTAAAGATTCGCTACCTGGAACAAGAAGTTCCAAGTAGCACGGGCTATGGTGAGCCCGTATATATACCTTGCTGGCACGAATGAATTACACCTACGCTCTATCTTGTGGATGTGCTTCAAGTCAGTTCCCCACAGAACATTACTCTTCACACACATATTGACATGTCCCTACCCTTTACTTTTTGTCAGAAATATTCCTGCGCGGGCCCCAAGCCTCTGACTGGCCCATCAAGTGTTACTCATTCCAGTCTTAAGCGGTGGATTAGTAGTTATGGATCCATATTGACTTACGATCATGCCCAGTGTGTGTTGCCGGCTCCTGCCGCACTGATAAATTTCGGCTCAAATCTTGGGCGTGTAAGTGCGCAGTCTTAGATACCGTCCCAGTGACGACACGTCAACCCGGCCACTCCTCCACAACGCTCACATTTCTTAGCTACAACGGCATGATCAACATATCAACTGCACAACTTGACACTAAGTTATGGGTGGTAACAAACTTAGGGGTTAGAGGATCTCGAGGCCATGACCAATTATTTCAATTAAATATGCAGTTTCCTCTACACAACAGTGACAACACATTTGTAATCATAATTACATTAAAAATGGTGGAATGTTATTCTAGTCAAGCATTATACTAGGCATGGCCGGAAGGCGGGGCCAGGAGCTAAACTCTACCCTGTTAGTGCATCTAGTGCCTGTGCTTCCATTCACCAATACAGCCCCCCCCCCTTGTATGGTCGGCCTCAAAAACCACTTAAAGCTGGTCCTCTTCCAAGTATTCCTTCACACTAACACCCCCCCCCCAGCCTAAATTACCAAGCAGTTCACTCCCAATATTCCACTCCTTGACCCATGTACTCGCCCCCCCCCCCCACCACTACCACCACCACGCCTGCAACTCATAAATAGACGAGTGCTTAAGGAGGTTCATTGTTGGATTAGTCAAGCTGGTATCAATGTTTATTTATATTATGCAAGCTGGTCTTCATGCTTTTCTTCACTTCCCCCTCAACACCTTCCGTCTTGCGTCTCGCTCACACCACCTGACGAGGACAAGGTGGGTAGGTTTGAGCGAGGACGAGGACTGTCCTCGTCCTCAAGGACGAGAGGGCTCCACGACAGTCGTCGACACTTCACACACGTCTTGTTCGTCGGGTTACTGGCGTCACCCACGCCCGCCCGCCCGCACGCCCGCCCCGGGCTGTGATCCTACGCTATAATGCGGGCTGCGGCATTTAATAGTCAGGTTGACCTTGCCGCAGGGACATTGATTCTCTGTACCAACACCAGCTAAGACAACCCAAATTATTGGTGTCTTACCTTGGTTGTCCTGGGGGTCAGTGTCCCCGTGTCCCTGGTGGACGGTCTGATCAACCACGCTGTTAGTCGTCGCTGTTGGCAGTCTATGCCTCGCCAAAGGTTTACGTAACTAAAACTTTATTAACACCTCCAAAGGTGTTAAGCGGACATGATCAAACCGACTGTCGTGCATCCGACTACCAGCAGTTGTGACTAACAACCTGGTTGACCAGACCGCCTACCAGGAGGCTGTGTCAGAGACCGGGCCGAGGGAACATTAATCCTCTGAACTACCTCAAGATAACAGTTACACAACAAGCAATGGATCCAAGGGAGGCGAAGCAGGCAGCCAGGGACGGGGGGGGGGTGGATTATGGAGTCGACGCAAGAAGGGGGGGGGGTGGTTGAGGACATGTAGCATGCATGGGGGCGGGGGGGGGGGGGGGTTTGAGGTCAAGTAACGCAGTCCCCCGCCGCCCCCTCCCCACCCCACCCCCCTCATGGCTAACTGGCCCCGGGCAACAGACGCTCTTGTGTTTAGTGACTCCCCACAACACCCCATTCACCTCTCTCCCCCCCCCCCCCACACACACACACACGACGCAGACGACCTCACCACAAGGCCGTCGCCCTCACCCACACCAACGCCTAAGATTCACCCGTAACCCTCACCCATCTAAACGGAATCCTCCCCCCCCCCCACATCCCTATCCATTACTGCTAACCTAACCCCCAACAACTCCATATGGACGACCTATCCAAGGCAACGACCCTATAGGTGTTGGCAGACGAGGCAGATGGCGCGCAGAAAATGACATTAAACAAGAGGGTAAAATTAGAAGAGTTCATCCCCCGGTGTAATGAAAATGGGAAAAATGGGATAGTGGAAGGAATTGCCACCACAGGTAAACATTGGGAAGGGCTCCAGAATTAATCACCCCTCCCCCTAGAAAAGGAGTGCATGTGTCAAGTCACTCAACTCTAGAGTGCCGCCCGTCCTCTAGAGTGGCACACCACAAAAAATTCTGTACTCTGTAGCCCGAACCGCCTAATAGAAGACCCGCGAATAAAAAACGTACGGAGACACGATACACCGCCACATTATTGGCACCGTGTCAAAAGCTCTAAAATGTACTCTAAAAAGGAGACTAGAGATGCAGACAATATACATGGAAGATACTGGAGGACCAGGTCCCAAATTAACACAGTAAAATAACGTACTGGAGTAAACTACATTGAAGGAAATGTATGCAGAATCGAGCCAGTAGAGGAGCCACAGGCACACTCGCACAACACTGATCAGAGGTCCACGGTAGTTCGTTATCCTTCCAGCAAGTATAAAACATTTCCGGAAAGAAAATGGAAGTCTTAAAAGGAAAAAACTGGACACTTTTCTGCAACAAGTGTGGGACCAACCTGGCTGTCGTGGGAATGTGTGGGCCTGCGGGCCGCTCCAAGCAACAGCCTGTTGGACCAAGCTCTCAACTCAAGTCTGACCCTGAGCCAGGCTTGGGGAGAAAAAGTTCCAGAACCTCATCCAGGTACAACTATGTACAATTGTTGCACATGCAGGTATAGCAGCATGTACCCCTAATAGGATGAACGCCGACTGGAGTGTTCATCCTGTCACCAGCATCCACACACACACAAACTATAATACCGGACATTTGTCCTAAAGTTAAAAATGTATTTACAAATTAATAATCCTATAACGAGAAAAAATTGTATTAGATACGTTTCTATACAGTGAACTACTACACTTAAGGCATCCCTTACCATATACATACCAATTTTTGTTTTAATTTTGCTCCAAGGGGGGGGGGCCAGTTTATTGGGGAGCGCCACTCATCCTGTGAGTGGACACACCGCCATAGCAGCATGTACAACACTCCCCAAAAGGAAGAAAACCCGCTGGGTTGTTCATCCTGTCACTTGTACCCAGACACAGCTGGGACTTGCTTAACTGTTAAGTGAACAGCTATTCACACTAGTAGATTAACATTTGCCAACCCTTAAAATTTACGTTATCTTGAGGGTGCAAAACGGGGGAACCTTTGAAAAACGGTACCTATATTTGACAATGTTTTCCTAACAAACAATACTTAACGGTCCGCTAACTAGGAGGAGTAAGAGATGATCAAGCGGAAAGCTAAAATACGAACAGGTGCTAGCAGGTGGGAAGACTCTCAAAGGAAATTGAAAAGAGGGAGAGTTGAAAGACCAGGAAACTACGGATGCGGGAAGGGATAAAAACACCTGTGAGGAAGGAGAGATTAATGGTGGGTGACTAAGCAGTAGGACAAGCCAAGGACAGGCTGGCCCAGTAGGATCCAAGACCTACCAAAACTTGGAACCGGTTACGTAATAGCTACTCTACAACAACAACAACCACCCCCCCCCTCGCTCCATCTTAACTATAACCCCCCCTACTTATTCCCCTCATCAATCTTCTTCCCTTCCCTCCCTACCATCAACCCTTCCCCCTGAAGCTCGTACACAATGCAGCTGTCCTCACCTAGTTGTGCTTGCAGGGAGATGGGCTTCGGCAGTTTGGTCCCGCCTCTCAACTGTCAATCAACTGATGTACAGAGTCCTGAGCCTACTGGGCTGTATCATATCTACATTTGAAACTGTGTATGGAGTCTGCCTCCACCACAAATAAGCCGCGGCTGCCAAATGTTGCTATTCCCCAGAATTTCCATCGTTTACCCCCCCCCCCACCAAGCTTTCCACACACTGGCCATCATCGCCTTGTCGCCCAAGCTGTGTTTATCCGTGATCAAACACCAGATACATAGCGCACAAAACCTTAGTATCTCCTATTAAGGGTGCAACAAGGCTACAAATGCAGAATTCTTCTAAAAAGTTTTTTGGTTCGTCTTTTTTTTTAACGTTTGCACAGATATATTTATGCAGTTAACTAGAGTATACTCGGAGTTGTGTTCTGAGAGTTGTTCTGCTCCCCCAGCCCAGCCTGAGGCCAGACTACTTGTGGTAACAGTCATACAGGATGTTGCTTGCAGCCGCCTCAACTACAAGCCGGTTGGTCTGGCACTTCTCTTAGGAACCTATAACTGGTCTTTGAGAAAAGTCACCTTCGTTCCTGCAATATTTCAAATGCTTGTTGGGGAGGAGTACTGAACAGCCATGGATCTCTCATGTTCGAGTTCTCGGTGCCTATTACCACCTCTACTTTCCACTGCCTTTTTTGTACATTTCCTATAATATCGTTCTCTTCAGTATGTTATTTTACCGTGCAAATCTGGCCCTCCAGTATCTTCCATGTACGTGTATATTAAGAGAAGCTCTTCTGGTCTAGTTTCTAAAAAAACATTTTGAGAGGTTTGCGCCGGTCCCATTAATTTAGGTGCTTTAACGGGACAGCAGCAGTAAATTAGCACAAGTTGAAAGTTCAATGCTCGTGTATCATTTCCCTGGCTGACCCTATTCGACAGATAATTTAACATCCATCGCCCTACTTTACCTGTTATTTCTACTACTAATTTTATGGCTTGTCACTCCATATCTTATGATTTCAGGGCTTAGCGTCCCCGCGGCCCGGTCCTCGACCAGACCTCCTTTCGTTACACACCCCCGAGAAGCAGCCCGTAGCAGCTGTCTAACTCCCAGGCACCTATTTACTGCTTGGTGAACAGTAGCATCAGGGTGAAAGATCCTTTTCCCCCCATTTGTCTCCGCCTCCACCGGCGATCGAACCCGGAACCTCAGGAATACTAATCCGAAGCGCTGTCCACTCAGCTATCAGGCGCCCTATCAACAACATAACCCTTTGACTGCCGCTCACACCAAGTTTTCAATTTAGAAATTTAGAAACAATATGTTCCGTTTATCCTTATAATTACACAAAATTAACTTTAATTCGCATCATCGCAGAAAAAAGGGCAAAACACAGAGATCATTAATGAAAGTTCACTAATTCACATTTACGTTTTCTCTTAAATGTTAAGAAAACGTAAAATTTAGGGTCAACTTATTCCAAATTAAGACACTGGTACCAATTTAATGTAAATACCATTATTACATAGCAAACACCCAAGCATAAGAATACGGTTAAAATAATATAGTATTTAGTAAGAGAAAGGCCGACTTAAATACGGGTTGAAAGTAGGGTCAAAGTCCTGAGAAAAGCATGTTATGCTATGTTAAATACAACAACGTATTTACAAATTAGTTTCGGATAAAAAAATTGTTTTATATATGGTGTGTGGACGAGATGTGTAACGTTCCTATGACGTCTTGATAATAGAGACAGGAATTTGATGCCATTTATTTAACTGTATAACCTAATTTGTCCCTGGAGTGGGCTCCGAGTTGCTCTTCTCCACAGCCTGACCTGGGCTTGACCCTTGAGAACTTGGTTCAACAGGCTGTTGCATGGAGCGGTCTGCATGCTCCCACGTGCACTAAAACTGTTGGTCAGGCACTTCTGCCAAGACAACACTTCATTACTAATTAAATGATACAATGATCTTTGAGGCATGTAGAGCGGTATCTTAGAGCGGAGCGGTATCATGGCAGCACTGTAAACATCACTCCTGACAACCCCCCCCCCCTTTCCCCTCCATCTAGGGAGGCCGGCCCCTACCACCATACCCCCTCCCCGAGCACCCAAGAACCTCCCCCCCCCCACAACGATCCAATCCCTTAGCGTGCCCCCTCTCTACAACCCTATATTCATCGTCCGGCAACCTACTACCATCAACCCTACATCCCCAAGTAGCTAGGTGGGATTAGGAAAGGTAGGCGTGATTTGGGGGCGAGGGGGGGGGTAGGAGGAGGTTCAGGTGCGATACGGGGGTCGGAAAAGTACAGGTGTGATACGGGCCGTGTCGGAAGGGTACAGGTGCGATTTGGAGACAGGAAAAGTGGTACAGGTGTGATTTAAGTGCTGGGGAGAGGGGGGGAGGATACACTGCGATTTGGAGGCGGGTAGATGGGGGTGGGGGGTAAGAGGTACATGCGAGACCCACTGGTAGTGACAGCTACCCTCACCCACCCGGGGAAGGGGACAGCGGCTGTCTGCGACCTTCACCAGTATCGATAGGTTATATCCCCAACACCGCGAGGTCGTCACTGGCGCCGTCGGCACAATTATTTTAACCACCCGGTTGCCAACCGGACATCCCTGGATTCTACCTGGCTGGGGTTCTGAGCGTTTTACTTCAAGACTGGCTTGACTTGCGAGAGCTTGATCCAACAGGCTGCTGCAAGCCATCGGGCCGCTCCAAGCAAGTTTTTCTTAAGACCTTTACATTAACTAGTTTCTTGAAAAAATCACACACTAGAAGACGAGACGACAACGTTTCCATTTTAAGGACGTGCCTTTTTTTGGTAATATTTCTTATATTTAGCAGATCTCGGGGTGTAGTGGTAAGACACTCGCCTGGCGTTTCGCGAGCACTTTGTCCTGGGTTCGTATCCTGCCCAGAGGGTTTACCGAGCGTCAATCCTGAACTGTAGCCTGTTTCCCCAACAGTAAAATGGGTATCTGGTTGTTAAGGTATTTGACGGGTCGTATTCCGGGGAATATCAGGATTAAGGACTTACTAGCGCGCGTAGCGTTTCCGGCGACTGTACAAGATTAAGAACTCTATATATAATAAATCAATTAAAAACAAAATTTGACACTGCAGGTCAGCTCTTCAGTTCTCACAGCTGATGGTAAGCTGTGGAATCCCTTTCCAGCCCCCCCCCCTTTAAAGGCACTGATTGATTGATGAAGATTAAGCCACCCAATAGGTGGCACGGGCATGAAAAGCCCGTAAGTGGTGGCCCTTTTGAGCCATTACCTCAAGAGCTGATACTGGAGATATGTGGAGGTGTGACTGCACCCTGCGTGACAGGACATGTCTCCCGTTATTAAAGGCACTACCAGAGGGTGCCTATTTAGCACGCCCCCCCACCCCTCAGCACACACAGAAGCGCCCCCCCCCACCCACCTGGCACGCCCAGTGTCAACAGACACTTTCCCTCAGGTGTAGTCTAGCGGCAGTCACCACACCCAGCCCTCGCCCCCCCTTCCCGCGGAAAACCTATACTAATTACATAACAGCAATTACACCGTCGCCAGCCATGGCAGCCGTCACGCGCACCACCAACCGCTGTGTGCACCGGTTCATGGGGCCCCTCTACACCTGCACCACCCGCTGTGTGCACCGGTTCATGGGGCCCCTCTACACCTGCACCACCCGCTGTGTGCACCGGTTCATGGGGCCCCTCTACACCTGCACCACCCGCTGTGTGCACCGGTTCATGGGGCCCCTCTACACCTGCACCACCCGCTGTGTGCACCGGTTCATGGGGCCCCTCTACACCTGCACCACCCGCTGTGTGCACCGGTTCATGGGGCCCCTCTACACCTGCACCACCCTAACCTCAGACACGACCCCCCCTCCCCAACAAAGATTCCTCTCAGGAATCTATACACTAGTTGATTGACAGCTGACAGGCGGGACTAAAGAGCCAAAGCTCAACCCCCGCTAGAACAAGCTAACTTGTGCAGCGCCCGCGACTCTTCAATCCAGGCACCCTGCTTCGATACCTGGCCGAAACAATTAGCCAGATTTTTCCACTTGACCCAAAGTTCACTTAGCAGCAGTTAAACATCTGTTGCGGTATACATACATACAACATACATGAAATACATGTAGATATGAAATAGGTCAGGAGTCGGTATATTTGGCGGGGTTCAAGAGAACACCCTCCCCCCCCCTCACCCTTCCCCGCTCCTGTTGACAACAGGCAACCCTTGACAACAGCCATGATTATTTGACAACCTGTCTCCCTTCTCTGTCTCATCTCAACTTCACCCCTTCCAATAAACACGCCGTCAATCTCCTGTCAATTAAGCCTGTGGAAAAACTCAAGTCAAATCCAAGAGCTAGCACTCAACACCGCCAAACAGAGGCTCAAGGCCCCCAACATGATGACCACCATACTGTAGGTAGTAAGGATTCCCTGTGTAACTGGTTTCAACGAAAATAAAAAGCAAATTTACTTGTCAGGCGAAAACATGCAAATAATGTGTACATGATACAAGGGTTGGTTACCAGGGTACTCTCAGCCACACCGGCCCCACACTG
This sequence comes from Procambarus virginalis, assembly GCA_020271785.1. NCBI lineage: Eukaryota > Metazoa > Arthropoda > Malacostraca > Decapoda > Cambaridae > Procambarus > Procambarus virginalis. Next base: position 50,210,472 of record WNGS01001312.1, read on the forward strand.
TGGTAGCAGCCAACACCCTCCATAACTGTGGGGGTTGGGGGGGGGGGAGCCAATCTTGAGATTTAGTCACGAATAGCCTTTTATCAATCTAAGTCAACTACATTATTTAACTGTTTTAAGTGTCACGCTTAAATTGATAGTTTTCACAATTCCATAGTTTCACTCCAGCGTGGCGGCACTACTATTTCACGGTATTAAATTAAATTAAATTAAATTAAACTACGTTTCGCTCCCTCCTGGAGGAAGCAAGTCACCCAACACAAGACCAACCTTACCTTGCACATCCTACCTATGCCTAGCACGGAATAAGCTCACACCCCCTACAATAATTCAAACCAACTTAGCCTAACGCGAGCCTAAAGCCTACCTACCCGTTGGGGGTTACGGGGATCAACGTCCCCACGGCCCGGTCTCTGACCTGGCCAATTGGGCTGTTGAGCGCAGCTGCTAACATATCCTGTTGTTGTTGTTAAAGATTCGCTACCTGGAACAAGAAGTTCCAAGTAGCACGGGCTATGGTGAGCCCGTTAACATATCCTATTCTACATACATGTTTTGACGACCTAAAAGCCAGCTTTGTCGAACAGTGTTGCGTACGATTGGTCCACCTCGTCCTGCCCCGCCACCGTCAAGACACAGTAAGAGTGGAGGTCAAGATGGAAGAGGTTGAGTATCAAGGCGTGAAAACATTGCAGGATGACCCGTGCATCTGCGTACATTTACCACAGCTGCAGCCTGGCCCTTACGGAGTGAGACCGTAGCATGTGTGGAAGAGTTCAAGTGGAATAGGGAGGTGAACGCAAGGCATTATTGCAACTGTAGCATAATCAAGCTACAATTCTAGATGTACAGTCTTTGCTTGTATCCTCAAATAACTAAAATTCATAGGGAACCGAACCAGGATTTATCGAGCATTACGAAACCTATATATCTTTCCTCGATCATGGAGGCCTCTCTTACATTTATTAAACGATTTACAAGCTTGGAAACGTCACAAGCCATGGTTATTATTGTTATAAACAACCTCTTGGTGCTAGTACGAGGGTGTTGCACTAGCCTTTAAGGCAAGTACTCCGAAGGCTCCTCTTTCCCTGACTAAAGGCACCACATCAGCAACACAAGCAAAAATAACCAATGTTTAGCAATTTCTCAATTAGTACCAACACTATTTACTTGCATTAATGACCGGTGCGTGCCAGCCCCCCCCCCCCAAGGGAAGGCCACAGTCAGTCCCACAATTGGGGGAACAACCTGCACGCCATGAACGGTACCCAAGCCACCTTCGCCAACACCGGAACTAACACCTTCCAAGTGTTAGTTCCGGTAAAAACACCACCAACGCCTGGGAACGACATTCTTCAAAAACACCGTGCCAAATTTTCTCTCCCACCTCCCTTGTGGTAGTCTAGAGGATCAATTTCTCCACGGCCCAGTCTCTGACCAGGCGGCCTGGTTGGTAGCCTACCCAACCAGACTGTTGGAATTACAGCCTAGTTCATGTGTTACCATTTGGAAGTGTTCATGTCCTCTTGAACAGTGACAGTTCTGCTAGTTATGCCTATTAGGCCCTTGCTTTGCATATAATTTTCTCAAATGTTCCTATTGCACCCCTTTCTTAATGGGCTTATTAATATAAGAGCAATGGCATCCAACAGCCTGGTTGACCAGATCTCAAATGAAGTGGTCTGGCAAGACTGGGCCATAGAAAAGACAGACTAATGACCACAAGATCAGCAAGAGTTACAACCAAGATGTTTATTCTTAAGATCTGGGGAAAGTCTGGAGATGTCAAAACTTCAGCCTTGAAGCAAACATCCTTCCTAATCTCATAATAAAACACCTGAAACTTCCCAGTAGGCACTGTCCACCTTACATAGGCTAAACAAATGGGCAAAGATTATGACAAAACACTTGGGTGTTTTGTCACCAATTAATACTAGGTGACAAAACACAGGTCAAGTAACCGATTAAGAATGTCACTCACTTCCAAGTACTTATTTACTAGAACTACTTTATTAAATTTATGTAGGTAACCAAGACGATTTAACTCTTTAGTAGTTACCAGGGAAGTAAGTTATTAAAGACAAACAAATCCCTAGGAAACAATACATTGGATACACACACACACACAAACCCCCCCCCCCCCCCACACACACACACACTAAAAAGCACCTAAATTATTGGGATGGTCTTTAAGCTCTCCAAATGTACTCTTGAGAAAGACGAGAGGTATCAAATAACACACACGAACACTATCAAGAGGTCCACGATTGTTCAACATTTTCCCAGAGAGCATAAGAAATAATGCCAGAACAAACGTGGATATCTTCAAGAGAAAACAGGATAGTTTTCAAGAAATGACGGACCTATGGGCCAATGTGCGCCTGCAGGCCGCTCCAAGCAACAGCCTGTTGGACCAAGCTCTAAAGTCAAGCCTGGCTCCAGGGAGGGTTTTTAGGGGTAGAATTCCCAGAACCCCATCCAGGTACAATCTAGGAGTCGAGTTCAATTAGGGAAGACTTTAGTGTGCCCCAGGGCTGTTTTAGGACCTGTGTACCTCTTACATACAGTGTGTATAAACTATTTAGGTACATGATTGAACAGTAATATTTGCAGACAATGTAAAAATTGGGCAGGAAATAAACTAAGATTCAAAATTGCTTCAACAATATCTGGATAGGCTTTGAAAATGGACGAACAATTGGCAGACAGTTTAATGCTGAAGAAATGTAAGGTTCCAAGGATAGGCAACGATGATAGCACAAGGTATTGGCTGGATTGTGTTGAAATTGCAAAGTGTGAGTACTTAAAAATGTCTGAGTAATGATTTTTAAGGATCTAATGACAAAAATATCAATCATAAATGTTCAGAATAAGTCAAATAGGATATTGGGATTTATTTATAGAAGCATTCGCAATAAAATTTATTTTTCAACTATATTTTTTGTGCGTGTTTTACTTGAATTTACCGAAGAGCCACTAACACTAGTGGCCCCAACGAGGACAGGAAGCTGGCAGCTTGTCGAAGGACCCCCCCCCCCCATTTGCTTAAGAGTCCCAATTCCTTGGTTATTAATTTTGTGGCACGGTCAGGCGAACTGGAATTATTTTGTGGGAGACCGAGATAGTGTCACGAACATTAATGAATGAATCCTAACATTTTAGGTACCATTTAGGTTATGCAATTAAATTTGTCCCCATACTATAGAATGAATAATTAAGTACAGAAAAGGATGGCACTTGCAGGATTTAAAACCTTAATTTACATTTCCTTGAAAGACAAGAGTAAGGGGTAACATGATGGAAAGTATACAAATGGATGAAATGGTACAACAGTTCAGACTTGGATAAATACTGGTTTTACAAGGTGGTTGCTTCGTTGCCAATTACAATATAACAAACGAGTGATATCACTTGTTTTAAGTGTAGGTTTGACATTTACACACACAGTTTGGGTAGATAGAAACAGGAGTCATCTTGTATGGGCCTACAGGCCCTACTGCCCATAGGCCAGTTTTCTTTATTCTTGTAATGACCTTAAAACCCTAACCAAAGTAGCTAATGAGCCCAGAAGTGGGTTTTTACTCTGCACTCAGTGGGTAACTTTGCATCTTTGCAAGCAAGCCTATAAATTATGAGACTTGCATGCACAGTTGGAAAATACTGAAAGAAAGCAAGCAAGCAAACAAATTTTGGTTTGTTAACATTAATTTTAAAGTAAAATGGCAAGACCATAAAAACCAAGATTCAGTTGTACACAAGTATCCACAGGGAAAATCTTAACATTCTGAGCACTTTGTATATTAACACTTTAAAGGCAATGTTTTATTCCATGAAAGAGTGAAGGGGCTCCTATTTTCAATTCTGTATGTGGATACTTATGAATTAAGTGTAATGCCTTAAGCAAACCTTAAGTTGGCTAAGAAAGGGAGGGTATTATTAGCAATCCAAGGCAGCAGCCCAGACTGGGTAACTGGCAAAGTAATTACCCCCCCCCCTCCTTCACTCACTCTTGATCATGCTGCATCCACACAAGCATCTTGTTCTGGCACCAGCTAAACTATTCAACATCAAAACATATTTTATACAAAATTAAATTTGTTAAGTACAGAGAAGTTTTGGTATAAATTCTCAATGTTCGTTCTTGCTTGTCAATTCCTATCCCCCGTCCCATCCCAAATCCTTATCCTGACCCCTTCCAAGTGCTATATAGTCGTAATGATTTGGCGCTTTCCCCTGACAATTACCTTACCTTGTCATCTGGCCCCCCTGTGCTAGCTCTCTTGCTTTCACAGACTTGTCATTTCACAATGTTTCAATAGGGCCAAAAGTGCAGGACCTAAACTCCATTTTTGTGGATACCTATGGAGTTCTATTAGTTGGTTTACTCTGAGGCAAGCTTGTCTTGGGATTGTCAGGCTTAGGACAGCCCACAAACACGCTATATTATTGTCAAGGGCAACCAAGGAGGATCAGAGAGGGTTGGGGGAAGGGAGGGAGGGAGGGAGGGAGGGAGGGGGTTGCCAAAATGGTAATATTTGGCACCACAATGACTAGTGACCATGGAGGGTGGTGTACTTTAGGAAGGTCCACTTGCATTAAGGTAGGTAATAAGAAGGTGTAAAGATTAAGGAAAACTTTGAATATATAGAAAAGTGGGACTGAAGCACGATGGCCGATTTCCTCACCTCGAGTTACCTTGAGGTGGTTCCGAGGATCAACATCCCTTCCAACCCATTTACTGACTATGCCTCCTGATTGGTGGTCTAGGTGTGGATTAATCTGGATTATACCAGGAGTGGGTTATGGTGGTGTTTCCAGTATTTTCCAAGCACATATTACATGATGTGTCTCTCCTCCTCAGTTCTTTTTGAGAGCTTTGAGACCGTCCCAACAATTTAGGCGCTTTGTCATGTGCGTATTATGCAAGTTCTCTGTATTCCCCTCTATTTCACCAATGCCCCATCTCCTACTTTGAAAGTGGGAAGCAAATATCACAGTACTCAGGGTGGGACAGCACAATATATTTGAATAGTGTGGCTATTGTGATGAGATCCATGTATCTGAAGGTTATTAATCCATCCCTTCATTTACCTGGCCAACACTATTTACTTGGTTATGCTCCTTGTACATTAGGTTGTCAGACATCATTATTTCCAGATCCTTTATCTGTTGCTTGTGTCCTTCTCATTTAAGGTCTTCACTTTTTTCCATAATTAAGTACCTGGAATAGACTTCAAACATTTTCCACTTCCCAAACAATCGGCTTTTAGTTTTCAATGCTCTCCTACAGAATTAATTTTCATGCCGATTTTTTAATTGTCTGCTACAGATGACAGGAAGCAAATTTGTATTTGATATATAAGATAAAGTAGTGGTGCAATGATTGTACCCTGAAGTACAGAGCTTTTTCACTGTCCTTAGGCTTAATTTTGACTTTCTTTGCATTCTGTGACAGAATTGAACACCCATCACCCAACTTTACCCATTATTCCTGTTGATCTCGTTTAATGGGCTATCACTCTACAGTCATATTTTTCAAATACTGTACTTTGAAAGTGTGTATATGTACCACAACTCCATTTTGTTTTGTTTTTCCAATATTTCCAGTCAAGGAAGTTAAAAGCATGATCTTGCAGCTCTAAATCCACGTTAATCTTGGCTGCAAAGGCCATTTTTCTCCATAAAACTAGAAATATGATTATCACTTTCAGAAACATGTTGCAAGTGATGTTGGTGCGACAAGTATCATTTTTAGCTAATGCTTTGCTCCCTCCCTTGTACAGGGGAGTACATTTGCCGACTTTAGCACTTCCAGCATCTCTCCTGCATTCAAGCATTCTCCACAATACACAGTGCTAATGCCATTGTCTTACCACCTTACCCTTCTTCATAAAATATTCCAGATTCAATAAGTCTGGACCCAGAGCAGTGTGTTTAGGCATACAGTGTTTTCAATTTTCATCGAAACCTGTCGTGTTTGTACATCTCAATCATCGCAGTTTAATTTGCCTTTGTTAAACAGTTTATGAGCTGTGAAGCAATTTGAAAATTGAGATTCATCAATGACAACCATTTTAGATTGAGAATGTTCTCACAGCATTTCCAAGTTCTGTTTACATTTATTAAATGGTCTAAAAGTCATGACCAAGGAAAGATTTACAGGTTCCACAAGTGGATGCTTCATGAATCCTGGCCTAGAATGCACTAGGGTAGGGGGTTAACTATTTGTACAATTATGACACCCCCCCCTTCCCCATTGGATTACCCATTATGATTTTTAGCCCCCTCACCAGACTGTCAAAATCACCAGTCCAGGTTAATTTTGTTTATTGCTTAGATAGTCCCTTAACCAAATGAAGGGGGATGCATTCCCATTTTGTTAGCTCATTTGTGTTTCTAGCAATTTAAACAGCATTGAAAAGCCTTGGGAACATAAGTCTTATATAGATACTAATAAAATATTAATTTAATTACAAATTGTTTTCATAAAATATTTCATAGAAAAATTAACTCTGAATTTACTAACTTAATAATGGCTGTTGCTGTTTATTTGCTTCTGGTGTGAAAATTTAATAAAAATCCAATAAAAACAGTGGAATGAGTATAGTGAATTTTGGCCCCCTAAGCATGCTTCAAGATAGCTACTGGTGCATGGTAGAACACTGTACTAACCTCCTCTTTGGCAACGTCGCCGTTGGTGTTCTCAACTTTGGCCGCTTTCTTCTCCCGCCGGAGGAAGGAGAAGCTCCTGCAGAAGGGGAAGGAGAAGGCATTAACAAATGTTAAGCGAGGGTATGATCAACCAACCCTCAACAACCAGCCAAAACCAAACTATTACTGGCCAGCAGCCTACCATTTCACCTTCCTACCCCACCCCCAACCCAACCTAGGCCCCAGCCACCGGGATGTGGTCAAATTGCATGAAAAATTACTCTAAAGTTTCCTGTAAATAACCATAAATAACAGTCTGTAGGGTTGGGTTGGATTAGGGATGCATTGGTTTGGTTTTTTAACTGCTGGTTAACCCATCTTCTGTATGTTGTAACTTGTCCTGCCAAGTTACGTGCCCATTATTAACCCTTAAAACTTCACTGCCCCAATCACCATATATGCTATTTCCTCCCCCTCCCCCACTTTGATAAGTATTTTTAGACATGTGCACCCCATTTTAATACTCTACATAGCTGCATTATATAAGGATTAATTGGTGTGGCCAATTTAACATCCCACATATACCTTTGGCAGTTTCAGGGAATGGTTCAACTCCAAGCCCTTCCTGCCATTTTTAACCAACCAAAAGAATATTAATATGTATCTTTTTTTGAACATCTGCATTAATGACTTTCCAAGCTGATTTTTGTATTCTCCAGAAAGGGTGACACGAAGACATGACAATTTTTCTAATATGAGAATAGGAAGTAGTGCAAGGAGTGCCCAGGAGTACAAAGCTTTCAATGTCCTTAGGATTTATTTAGTTCAACTTACTCTGCATTCAGTTTGACAGGAAATTTAAGATCAATTGCCCTACTTTGTCCGTTATCCCTGTTGATCAGCTTGTGGATATCACCACTCCATGATCAAGTCAAATGGCCTTTGCAAAGTTTTGTAGACAACACCTGTATTTCTCCCCCCCCCCCCCCCCCGTTTTTCATTATTATGCTTAAGTGATTTTGCCAATGTTTCATTCACTGCAAAAATGCATTATCTTTCCCTTCCAAATCCATTTTGACCTGGCTTGTCATAAAACTGGAGATCTGAATCCTAACCACTAATTTATGATTGTGTCTTCTATCTAATTATTTAGCCCATGCTTTGCTCCCTCCTCTGTGTAGTAAAGTTATCTGCTAATTAAGCACTGCTATCTGACCAGTTGCCTAACTTTCTCCATATTACACTGAACACTTTTGCTACCGGTACTTTATATTTGCTACCGGTACTTTAAATATTTAAAGAAATATTAAAAATAGGACATAAGGCACCAAGGGACATAAGGCACTAAGTGTACTAGATCACATAGGCAATTCTCTTAACTGTCTTGAATTCAACCATTGCATCTGGTGGAATGCACATTAAAATAATTATCTTTGTTTGCTCTGCCTCGATTCCAAGTACCTGTACTTAACTACCACCACATTTGTACACTTCAATGTACATGGAAGGTCTTCAAATATATAAACCTGCTACTCCATGTGATATATTTACTTTGTATAATTATATTTTTTTGTATCCAGACCTCAACTGCCCATGTAATCCCTTGCATGTTTTTCTGTAACAACTCCAAATAGTGTATTGCACTCGTCTCAGCGAGGAAGCCATTTATGAGAAGTTAATATTTTGTTTGCTTTTAGGTCTTGTATGTAGGCAAAGATAAATGAGGATTAATTGAATTAGACATTTTTCAAGCGAGATCCATTATTGTACTAGTTTAGACATGGGCATAAAAAAATATATAATTAAAAAAATTCATAAAATAGCTTTTAGAGATTTGTACACAGTAGGTACCATAATTGCAGAAAGTAATTTGTACTGTTTAAGAATTAAAATAAAACTTAAAATAACTAGGATATTTTCAAATATAAAAAAAACTTAACCTTAATCATTTTATAGAATTACAGACCTATGAAATAAGTTTCAAAAATTGTTGTGCAATAGCCAATGTTTTTAGCAGACAGTCAGGAGGGACCCCGGCGCCCTCACTTACCTGAATGATTTCTTCTTCTTTACCTTCTTTTCCGTCTTCTGCTCCTCTTTTTTGTCCTTATTTTCCACTTCCTTACTTTCTTCTTTATTAGCTTCATTTTTCTCCTGAAACAAAGAACAATCACGTAAGAATTTTTGTAGAATAAACTATCCAACTCAAATGTCACAATCTATTACATAATTTCACTATCAGATCATGGGGATTATCACAGTAATTTCCTCGCTAGCACAGAAGGCAAGAGCAGCAGAACGCAGCAAGAATGTGTTTTGGTGAGGGTCTTGATAAATCAATGGAATCTTTACATCCCACTGTATGCTGGGATAATCAAGACCTATGAACTAAACAGAAGCCTTCCACAGCAGTGATAAGAGATCTTATAAGCGAGGAGAGACTCGCCTACGCCGTGGTTCAGTCATATTGTGCGTTTGGTTTCCAACAGGAAGCGCTTACATTATTTTTTTGCAGTAAACAAAAATTGCAATAGCAGAATATAATAATTTAGTATCGACTGAGGTGAAACCATAAACACGTACGCGTGGCAGCACCAACAAATAATTATCAAGCTAAACAGGACGAACACTTGAGCGAAAACAAAACAAAAAATGTACCGTAAAGAAGCAACAGTGTATTAACCCTGAAACGGCTTGTGGTAAAAAAATCATCTTAGTGCACATGAACAAAAAAAGTTATACATAAAACAAAAACAAGATGGCACTAAGTGATGCAAGCAGTAATCGCAGAGCGCGACTGAGGCCGTTCAAGGGTCAAACAGTAGTGTAACTGCAAAACAACACATATGGCATGTATAAATTAAAGCGAAAAACAAATAAGCAAACGATTAATAGCATACACGGCATGATTTGGAGTATGGCTCCTTGACAAGCGACCTCTCACATACCTTCCCAGGTTGTCAAGATGCCATCGTCTCCCGGGGTCCAGAGGCACTGCTGCTTCACACCAATAAAACATCAATTAGGCAGTTTGATTTTAGCATCCAAGGACCCACGTCCGAGGCAAGGTTGTAACTTTGTAATCATCGTCGTCAGCTTCACACGAGACGCCACCCACATACGTATGCTCTGTACTACAACACTGCACACACTGCCTCTATAATTATCACACTATGCCGGAAGCTTAGCCGTACAGGTACTGTACTTGCTTGCTTTGGTGTATGTAAATAAACTGCTACACATTTTGCTGGCTTTGATCCCTCATATGGTGCAGTTACTTAAATAGGTATTGCATCAAGCTGAACGTGTTTAATCAAATGAAGACTAATCTGGTATGACGACTGGAGTACAGGAGAAAACGGCTAACAGTGACTGGAGCAGTGTAAGGATTAACACGTTTTCCAGGAAGAATAACCTGAGGGAAGAACTTTTTTTTACTTTAAAACCTATAATCCTAACCACTTTATGATTGTACACTGTTACAAGTGTCTGCTGGAGACAATATATCAGCCTGACTGTGTTGGTTAAGTGGGCCTACATAGACAAACAGCCTCACAGACCAGTTAATCGCCAGGGAAGGTTTGTCCACAGGCCAGGCTGTGCGAGTAGAACTAAATATTCACCAGGGGGTCGGGTTTTATACCTACCTCTAACTTCAACTTTTTTGGGGGTCTATTCCATACCTACTTAATGGGGGGGGGGTTCTGGGAGTAGTTTACTCCAAGCCCGGCCCAAGGCCAGGCTTGACCTCTGAGACCTTGGTCCAATAGGCTGTTACTGGAGCGGCCCGCATGCCCACCACAGCCAGGTTGGTCCGGCACTAAGAAAATTATCTAGTTTTCTCTTCAAGAGGTCCACAGTTGTTCCTGCAATATTTCTTATACTGTACTTGATGGGAGTATGTTGAACAACTGAGGACCTTGTTCTTCAACATACCTTAAACCTTTAATTGGTTCCGAGGAATAATGCCTGTAATAGCCCAGTCTTCAGCCAGGCCTCCCAATTGATGGTGTGGTCAAGCAGGCTACTGGACAAACACGAAATCTGACAAAAGCATCAGTCCAGTCTTGCAGGCAACACCTCTAACGGCAAGAGGGGCTGGAGCGAGTGCTGAGAGTTCCTATACCCCATGCCCGGCCTGAAGCCAGGCTGGTCTTGCCATTACTTTGTAAAGCTTTGCATGCCAGTGTGCGCTTCCGGATCTAAACCCACATTAGCCAGAATTATTAACATGATTGTTTTGTCATTTTCATCCTTGGCATTCTTATATACACATTTTTCCCCCGTTTATGCTAGCAGCAAAATTTTTTTATATTTTTTTTTTATTTCTTGTTTATCTAGTACCTGTCTCCAATGTTCAGGGTATAACATTATGTTCATGTACTAGTGAACAGGGCACCCTCCCCCTCCACTTAACTTATAAATAGAACAACCTTTAAATTGCTGAGGACCTTTTGTTTAAATATATATGCCTGCCACTGCATGAAACTACAGATTGTCGAAAGGCGAGGCTCAAGAGCAGACTCTACCCAAGCGAGTACATCCAGGCTCCTATCCCACGGTCTGCTTCCACTGTCATTATCCTATTCCATCGCATGGCATCCCACCACCCCCCCCCCCCATCACTTGCCACTCGTTGTGTGGCACATTCCATCCCCCACCCCCCCCCACACACACTATCAAGTTCACTAAACCGAGTCGTCAACTCGTCAGAAACTTCCACTGTGAATCCTGCGTCTCTTCCTTAAAATAGAACCAAATTGTTACTGCTGAAGTTTCTTAAGAATCTATCCGAACCCAAATGTCAACAAATTGTTCCCGGCCCCATTACAGGGGGAAAATCCCCATTACAGGAGGAAGGCGGCCGTAGCGGATATAGATGACTCAACAGACTGATGGCTTGTAAACACAGGCCACAATAGTGAAGCTTTGGGAACCCACCTGCCCTTGCCAGAGGTCCCCCTCGACTGAGACTGACATGATATCCGAAGGGGCCCCAAGGTGATGTTTGAACACTTTCCAAACTTGTACCATCCACAAAACTATGACTGACGTCACACCGTGTTCACAGAATTAAAACATTCTTTCAGCTCTGCCGAGTTTCCTTGCCAGGAGTTAGTTAGCACCTAGTCAAGTGTTGTGGTGGACCTGAACATAGACAAACACTAAGTGTACCTGAACACTAAGTGTTCCTTGGGACCACTCAGGAGACGCTAAGGGCTTATAACAAGGGCTGTGGTCTTGGTATTAGGTAGCTTGTAAAGAGAAGCGGCACCTCAAGCCTCCTTCCAAGCCTGCGATGAACGCGGGGTAGGGAAGTTAGTTTAGTTCATTTATTATGCACCCCATACCCATCTTGTGGGCGGTAGTGGAAAGGGTTACAGAAGCACATAAATGGGCTCAGGGACTGAACCTCACAATTCATTTAGCTAAGCAAGTTACAATCTTGATGAGGTAGGGAAGGAGGGAGGGAAAGTGAACCGGGAAGGATAATGCCGGGGGGGGGGGGGGGTGATTACAAGACGACACTAAACGACCCCCACCTTTCCCACCCCCACCAACTTTACCTTACGCCTTACACAAAATGTCGAGGCCTTCTTAAGACCCATGTCATTCTTTTCTCTCGTCTTTATTTACTCTATAGTTCACCGTTGCATATAGTCAGGCACCCGTTATACCAGGGCCAGGATTCATCAAGCATTTACGCAACCACTTAAGAACGTACAGGTTAAGAAATTGGTATTATCATGGTGGCTTTGTTCACTTTTAAACAGTTATGAGCACCGAAGCACTATGAAGTTGTTAATAATAATAACCTTGCTTTGTTAAGTTTCCAAGCTCTTAAATTTATTAATAAATGTAAAGAAAGCCGCCATGATTAAGGAAAGATGTATAGGTTTCTTAAGTAATTTGGCAAATTCATGAATCCTGGCACTTCATGCTGAAGGCACTGTTTCCTGAACACATTCCTTACTCCCTGGAAGCACACGGGCAGCTAGAGGAGGAGAGGAACCAGCCGAACACAGCTGTGGGAAGGAGTGTGTTCTTAGCCAGCAACCAAGAGTCAAGCCGGCCCTCGTCGGTAAGCAACATTATCCAATGTTTCAACACTTAAACACTTGCACAAATTGCCCGCCACACACGCACACTTACACACTACACGCTCCACGCCGGCGAGTACACACTTGACAAACACCGCCAACGTCGGACGAAGACACCGGGAAGCGTCGTCTCTGGCCCTCAACACTACCACCGCTTGTACCATAATGGGGCTCCGTATCGCCACCGGAAGTGAGAGCCTCACGACCCCAAGGCTGAGATTCGGACAGGAGACCGCAGGCAGCGGAGTGTACCAGCCTGGTTGACCAGACCGCACGCACGCAGGCAGCGGAGTGTACCAGCCTGGTTGACCAGACCACCAACCAGGAGCGCGGGGACACGACTCCCCGGAACCACCACAAGGTAGACAAGGTGGGCAATTTATTTTGTTGACAATGAGAACCCGGCGGTTCATTAAGTGGGGCTTACCAACGATGCTTAAATCATCACTTCAACGCTCTCAACACGGAATGCTCGACTCCTCACGATGGCTTACTACTGTATGACATCTGCACCATCACCCTCCGCCATCCCCAGCCCATCTTCCTAAAATGATGGTACTTACAGTAACTATTTGGTCGTAAATACCAATATGTAGTGACGGACCCAAGAAGTTGACTTTTGTCTGATACATTTTTTTTTGTTTTAACGGCAACAGTTATAAGACGGAAGCTAACCGCTGCCAGCCAAGAGATAACACACGCTACTACACATAATATAGTACCCATGTGCTATATACTTTGTGGGGGTTTTCCAGGATAATAAAACCGTGAATTATGTAGTCCATCGCTACATGTATTAACTATTTGGTCGAAAATTCCAATAAGTACCACCATTTCAGGACCGTGGGTTGATCAAACCCATCATCACCATCTTTGTTTAGTAAATTGTATAACAAAAAAAAAACCACCTCCTCCCCCCCCACCTTCTCTTCGCCAGCCTTTTACACCCTCGTCCCTCTACACCCACCCTCTCGGTCATGCCAGATATGGTGACACGACTGGCTGTAAGCAAGCAAGCACAGCACTCCGTCGGCATTTATCCTATCCAAACCACAACAGCCTGTTGAAACATAGCGTTTTTCCGGCAAACATCTGACTGCGGGGAATACTATGAACTGCGTGTCAGTTGCATTCATCGGACCGTTGACCCGGCACCGTGAGGTCGCGTTTTATAAACAAGAACGTTTTCGATACTACCCGACCCCTACTCAAAAGGGAGGGTAGAAACAAACTGAGGAAAGAGTGGACAGAACGGGGGTGGCGGAAGGGTAAAGCTAAATGGGGGAGGAAAATTGGGGGAGGGTGGGGGTACGCGAGGGGGGGAAGGGGGGGGGAAGAGGAGACAGCTCCCGCCTTTCACACGGCGCAGCCAGCCAGCCACCAGTCACGTCCTCACCATTGTCCCAGCGTGCTCCTAGGGTCCCACACCTCCCAGCAGCTTACTCCTGAGCCAATAACACCATCACCTGATGCAGCTGCCACCTCATCAACACCCAATGAGGTCGCTCCCACACGGTGTCCACTCAGCATTACACCAGGAGGCAGCATGACCTAACTCCTTAAACATGGCGAGACATTGCGAATTGTGGGGATCAGCTGCCGGCTGGTCAACAGCTGTTACCCTGCGTGGGAGGCGGAGTGGGAGGGAGGGAGGAGGATGGAGGAAAGAAGGAAGGAGGGGAGGGGAGAGAAAGATGGATGTACATCAGCAGGTTTTCCCAGTTTTTGCTCTACCACCCCCCCCCCCTAGCCTAGAACATCTCATTGTACCACCAACATTCGTCCACCCAAACCTACATGTTGGTTCCGAGGATCAATTTTCCAGAGGCCCGGTCTCTGATGAGCCGGCCCGAGGAGCCGGTCTCTTGACCAGGCCTCCTGGTTGGTGGTCTGGTCAACCAGGCTGTTTAGAAGCAGTGCTCGCAGCCTGATTTGTGAATTAATGCCTGGAAGTTCAGGTATCGTTATCTTGAGATCTTCTTGAGGTTATCTTGAGATGATTTCGGGGCTTTTTAGTGTCCCCGCGGCCCGGTCCTCGACCAGGCCTCCACCCCCAGGAAGCAGCCCGTGACAGCTAACTAACACCCAGGTACCTATTTTACTGCTAGGTAACAGGGGCATAGGGTGAAAGAAACTTTGCCCAATGTTTCTCGCCGGCGCCTGGGATCGAACCCGGGACCACAGGATCACAAGTCCTGCGTGCTGTCCCCCGGCCGATCGTCAAGTGGTGTTTACCAGTTCTCTCTAACACGGAAAAAGGTCAGTAGTTATGCCCCTTATGTGTAAAGGCAGAATTGGAGTCTTTTTCCCTCTATGTTTTTATAAGAGTTCTCTCTCAGCGTGCCTATTACACCTCTGCTTTTCAACGGGGGTTATTTTGCACTTCCAACCATGTTTCCTGATTTACAGTGGTGGTTCTCCCCGCCCTCCCCAACCCCGTGTAGAACGTATCATCCTGAGGCTATCTTGAGATGATTTCGGGGCTTGGCGACCCCGCGGTCCGGTCCTCGACCAGGCCTTTGTTACACACCTCAGGAAGCAGCCCGTAGCACCTGTAACTCCCAGGTACCTATTTACCGCTAGGTGAACAGGGAACATCAGGGTGAAAAAACTGCCCATTTGTTTCCGCTTCCACCTGGGATCGAACCCGGAACCTCAGGACTACGAATCCGAAGCGCTGTCCACTCAGCTGTGAGGCCCTACCATCAGAGTACTCAGTAAGTAAGGCAAGACAGTCCGCCTGCTTTCATAACTCCCTGTATTTCCCACTTCTAAACTTCCCTTCACCTTTGCCTCTCCATGCTCTTCACCCTCTCCTCTCCCTCAAGAATCTACTCCCGATATCAAATGACCATTAAACACCTCTTTCTTGTACTCGAGATAAACCAACAACTACATCGATACATAATTACAAGACAAAACTTTAAACCTGCACAAGTATAATTTAGTTTAAGACCGAAGTTCTGACCCCACCCAAGAAAGGAGCCTGATCCCACTGTAGTTGTTTAAATCATATTAAACGAAACCGCCCACATTCAAGCGACCCAAGTTGTTGTAAATTGAAGCGGCATGTCCTCTGGCACTCTACTGGCATCACCCCCCCTCACAACCTCTGACCTTCCGGGGTGGCACTTGTCTGTCCATTACCAGTCGTGGAGTCGTCATCCCCCCCACCTGAAGAATGTGCTGTAGTACTTGTCTAACAGTCTACGAGGCGGCGGCAAGACCTGCTGACCAGGCCTCCTGCTTGGTCTAGTTAACCAGTATTTAAGAGGCTGCTGCTCACAGTCTGACAAGTCACAGTTCGATTGATCACTTATCTTTTAAAGGTGATTAGTTCTCTTAAACATAAGGGACGTAGCTAGCCGACCTCTTATGTGTAAAGAGTTGAAGTCTTGGGCCTTCGATGTTGATAGTTCTCTTTCAGCGTTCCTATTACACCTTATTTTATCGGAGACATTTTTGAACATCCACTTACGAAACCTGTACATCTTCGCTCAGTCATGGCGACTATTTACATTCGATAAACAGTTTGAGCTTCTAAGCACTATGAGGTTGTTTATAGCAACAGCCACTTTGGGGTTGTAACTTTCCAAGTTCGTAAATTTACATATGCAAACAGCCGCCATGATTGAGGAAAGATGTATAGGTTTCTCAAGTGGTTGAGAATATGCTTGTTTAATATTGGCCTTGACAAACCCCCTGGCGGCCTTCAGACAGCTGTACCAACACCACCACTGCAAGTGCTCCGACTACCACCAACAATCTAGTTTAACAACCCAGTTCCCATCTCTCCCACAAACCATTCTTCTTCAATTACCGCAAATCTTCTCCATCAAGGACCAGCTCACAGCCTCTCCAACCAACCAAGCTTTCAAAGGTCTAGGACCCCAATCCACTAGGAGCTAACAACATTCCTCTCCCCAAATGTGTCTTGTTTCCCAGCACGTTGCAGTAGTCAGCTTATTAGTGAAGCTTAACCACACCTTGAAACCTGGAGAGGGTTTCGGGAGTTCTTTTACTGCCCGGGCTGGGACCAGGCTCTAACCCGCACTCCCACCCCAAGGCCAACGAAGTCCAACGTACTCCTGGTTGATCAAACAATCCACCCACACCACTCAATTTGCTCCCAGAGTGATTGAAAGCAATTAAATTGCAGCCTTATTAAGTTTGAGAACATCCCCCCCCGTTGTACCAACAGGAGTTAGGTCAGACTGAGCAGCTGCGTCTAAAAGCCTGATTGACCAGACCAGCTACCAGGTCAGACTGGACCGCGTAGGGACAGTGGTCCTCTCTACTACAACACCTCATAATCAATACTGGTCCCTATACGTGAAGAATACCTGGAGTTGGCTCTGGGAGTAGTTCCACTCCAAGCCATGAACTACATTACCCAAACCACAGTCTTCAATTCCCTCTTTTAATAATGATAAGCCTCTAGAGCAAATATTTGGTCAAACGTACAAAAACGAACTGTTCAACCTCCCAAAAGTGTGATCACATTTTTCGTCTCAAATGACGTACTGAAGAAATAGAAACTACTAAAACCTGGACCTAAAATGTTAAAGCAATTTAAAGGCTGAATATAAGTTACTTTAGGCATAATTTAGTATGGTATACAACGTCTAGAAATGGTTTCTGCCTTTTTATTTGTGTCCTCTACAAAACAGTGTTGATGTCTAGTGGCAGGAATCCTGTACTTGGGCTTATCTAGCAACCCCCGCTCCCCTACTAGGTTACCTGCTGACCTTCTCTAGGGTACAACCCACAACTCAAAACTTTCTGGTACCTATTTACTGCTACGTGAACAGTGGACTCTGGTGAAAGAAAACTAGCCCCAACATTTCTGTCCCGCCCGAGGACAGAGTCCAGGTCCGAGACCAGTACGCAGACCACTGTCCAACAGCTAGGAAGACCGAGCTCTCTAGATGCCCTGTCCTCACACTTTATGCACCCAAATCATGACGCAATCACGTGCTCAAATTTCCGGTGCCTTTGTGATACCAAAAGCACCGGAATATTGACGTTTTCCTGACCGGAGAGGCTATAGCAGAGTTGCCTAGCACTGTCCGCTTCTGGCGACGAAACAGCTTCAAATATAACGCACGTTAGACCTTGAGAACGCTGCTGTATTTTCAACACTAAACAGTTCAGTTGGATTTAAAAGGTCTTGGTTGATGAAACATTGATATAAAATAAAAGTAGCTCCAATTGGCAGTCTTATTAATAAACTCCCGACGTACCAACTCTCACATTTCCTGTATCGTGTCGTTCCCCAGGCCTCTCAACCTCTACCGAGCCATTATCATACAAGTACACAAAAAACTACAATCTATTGATTATTTAATATAAAAAATGCATGATAATGATTTTTATTCATAAATTTAGTAAATCTCAACGCCAACATCGTACTTATCATAGATGCCAGCAACCTCCAGTTGCTACTCCTTCAACAATGTTTCCTAATAATATACTGCCTCGTTTGTCTAACATGACAAAGCGACTAACGAGCCGCCAGTCACTAACCAATTTCATCCATAACAATCTAAGACTATTTATAGTAGCCCAAAATATAGTCAAACCAGCATCTTCATTGTTTATCACGGCGTAAAAAATGCAACCGTTTCGCCTAACCAGACGCGTACGAACCCAAACAACCTATGCAATCATCTATCTAGCTCCTCAATGATCTAAAACATCTATGCCGATGTATAGAAAACGCCAATAAAAAAAATTACGCATTAGACGAGGACGGGTTACTAACAGTCCTTTAAAAATATAGCTTAGAGCACCGTCTCTGACCAGGCCTCCTGGTTGGTATTCCTGGCTAGCCAGGCTGTTGGACGCAGCCTGATATGATTCACAGTCTGGATGATAGTGTATCCTTTGGAGGTGTTTATCCAAATTTTGGAAATGTGGAATAGTGTGTAGCGATAGCAGGAGGTTGCCCGCCTTTTGAGTTTGGGAGCTTAGCTAAACTCTCTCTCCTTTGTCAAAGCTCCCCTCCCCCTCACAACGCTATCTCGGTCCCTACCCCCCTCCCCCCCTTCTTTCCACCCCACCTTAAGTCCCCCTCCCCATCCCACATCTCCCCGCCTCCACCCGGCCACCTCAACACAGCTGTTCGCTCCCAGGCGGCCACACAACAAGTTCCAACACTACCACCACTGTATCCCCCTCACCCAACACCCCCCCCCCGAACCCCCTATTCATAATACAAAACGTGTGCACCAAATGATGATTTCGTGTACTTCGAAGTACAGCAATCCCTCCACAACACACTGTAGCAGTGACTAACGCGAGTATAACAACGTCTTTGCCCATCACGGAGATTGGTAGATATACCCCATCACAAGACAATGTCCAGGGGATATACGCTAAGTAACCGAGTAATAAATACGGGCTGCCTCAGCCACCTTGCTCGTCCACGCCCAACCTACGCGTCCTACTGTACATTTACTTGGCAACAGCTGGAGTAAACACTTCCTGCTGGATATTTACCCAACAGCAGATGGAGTACGCGCACTTCCAAATGGATATTTACCTACCAACAGCTCGAGTTAACACATGCATTTAGTGTAAATTATATCTAAATATGTATAAAATGGGATAAGTTTATATTTATGAAAGAGTAGTTTGGAAACAGGTTTGATGATTCTATGGAACACATGTTTGCAAGGATATAAACATGAGCAGTCTCGAATGGGATGCTCAAGTGGGTAATCAACGAGGTTACTTCCATAGCTACACTAAAATCGGGCTTAAGTGTATCTAGCACACTGAGGTTCGAACCATGACGCATGACGGGTAAAGCCATCCCCATTATCCTAAACCCTGAAGCTCGGCCCTGAATATGAGTTATCAGCTTCCTACATACACACACCAGCTGATCAGGACATGGGGGGGGGGAGGGAAGTAATATCCTGAGGAAGCTAACAACAACAACGCCGCCGCCAGCCTGCCTCGCCCTCCACACTAATATCTCTACTTTTATAGGCAGTACTTTATTACTCTATTTTTATGGTCTTTGGAAACTTGTGATAGTTTGCACCCGGTGGCACCAATACAAGACCAACTACATTTTGGATTCATTTTGCTTCTCAGCGCACTCGCTATGTACCGCAACATAGGAAAAAGAAGGCCTATCGTCCCCAAACAAGATAACACCTATTGTGCCCCCCTCCAAGGCGAGGCAGCTATTTACATGTACCTAACCACTTCATGGTGTGTAGCCTACGCTTGAAACAATCCAGCGATCCCCCGTCCATTATGTTCCCTGGTAGTTTATTCTATAGAAAGCTTCCTCTCACACCTCGTAAGATTGCATGCTGGTATCCATATTTCAGTAATAAATATGGAACCCTTTCAGAGCATTTTAGTTAATGTAAATCAAATAGCAGTGTTAGCAGACAGTGTTCGCTTCCCATAGTTTCGCTCCGTCCTGGTCCATTAGCGGGTCGTGGTTCAGGACTAACCGAAATGTTACCTTCCAGATGTGGGGCGCGAGTAATTTTCAGCCACGTTATTGTGACTCGCTGTCTGCACGAGTAATGCTGTCAGTCTTTAGAAAGATTACTAGTCGTGGGGTCTGACCCCTGCCTGGCCGGACTAACAAGGTAGTGGAGGACACGCGGCCCTGCAGGTCGCACAAGCACCAGCCATTCACACTAAACTTTACTTTTAACCCTAAAACCAACAAGCTAAACATCCCGGCGACGCTGTTTTTGACCAGGCCTTCTGGTTGGAGGTCTGGCCAACCAGCCTGTTACACAATGCCACTCGCAATCTGACTTGTGAATCACAGCCCGGTTGATCACTTACAGTTTCGCGACCAGGCAGGTTTGCCCAACAGCAGCTGGAGGTGGGAGGAAGGCGTGCCATTTCCAGAGATGCCACGGGTGAATGTTGCCAATGATAAGAGCATTACCATGGAGCGAGACCTAACAAGAGTGCCACCTACTGCCAGTCAAGCAGCCCCTGGGAGCCAGCAGGCGGGAGAACTGACATGTTCCCTGTCGTCATATCTATTGATTCATGGGGAAGTGATCGGCGGGAGAGCGCTTGCCACATTCCGTCCGTTTCATGTCCTATTTACTACCATCTGTGCCTGGTGCTGGTTCACACCACACATCTAGGTTAATGGTCAGGGCCAGGACACACAGCATTTACGTGTCTACTTACGGAACCTGTACATCTTCATGACTGCTTCGTTTACATTTATTTAACGGTTTATGATCTAAGCACTACGAGATCGTTTACAACAATAACAAACTTGACAGTTAAGCAAAACCTACCCAAGTCTGGGTATGAGTGACAGGATGAATAACCCAGCGGGTTTTCTTCCTATTGGGGAGTGTTGTACATGCTGCAATGGCGATGTGTCCACTCACAGGATGAGTGGCGCTGCCCAGTAAACTTGCCCTTCGGGGCGAGATTTAAAATTTAAAATAGATTATAAATTCTCTTAGCTCGTAAACTGTTTAATAAAATTTAAACCATGCCGCAATGATTATTGAATGATGTAGATTTCTTTAGGGAAGAAGTGAATCCTGGCCAATTACTGCTACACGTTACTGTTCGCAATTTGACGTTGGCATCAAAGCCATTCCTGAGCACTCAATACCATCTTTATATTGATCCTCAAAAGTATATTATATATGTAAATAAACTTTCCAGAGATGTGCGCACATCTTTCGGCCTCTCAATATACCCAATTCCAAATAATTCCAGTTTCTCGAGTTATACTTAATCCATTTGTATACTGGCGACTCTTGGCCCGGAGCGCCACATGGTCACCGCTGGGAAGGAAACACCAGAGCTACAACTCTTCACTCTACTAAGGCCAGTTTACCCTTGACCTTTGTACAGGACAATCGCAGATAAGCCAACAGCCGATTCCAGTCTAGAGTAGTGCATGTTTATATTAGTTCCAGTACCAAGCCTCCTCCTCCCAAACACACCACGCCTCATGTTTGTTAGCCCCACACACACATCCAAGGCTGTGTGTAGCAGCGGCGTCAACCATGAGGCCTGGTCACACGCCGGGCCACGGGGACGTTGATCCACTGAAAACGGGTCCCCTAGAAGCAACAGCCTGGTGGAACAAGTTATCACAAGACAAGCTTAGGCCTGGCTATGATAGAAGTATAAACACCTACTAGAGGTAAACCTCCAGGCAACATGGAATGTAGTAACTAGAGAATTTTACCAACGTCAGACTGTTAAAGCACATATACAAGTTCAAGCGACCCCCCCCCCCTCCTAAGATGTGTATAACAAGCTGCCTAGTACAAAGGCGACTGGTCACAACACCCCCCCCCCCTTTTTGTAAACGACGCAAAGTTTATGAATGTAAGATAACGAGGACTGCAGGAAGTTACTGGAATAAATACCACCACACGGGCCAGAAGGTATGACAGGATGTGCAGAATACCCCCGTTGAAGAGCAGAGGTGCAATAGGTGGTACTCTAAGAGGACTATCAACATCAGAGCCCCGAGACTCTTCAAACCTGCTTCCACTACACATCCGGCGCATAACTGGCCGACCCCTCACAGTCTTCAAAAGAAATGGATACACCTCCAAAGAATACCTGATCAACCAGGCTGTGATTCATACGTCAGGTCGTGAGCAGCCGCCTTCAACAGCCTGGTTGACCAGTCTACCAACGAGGAGACCTGGTCGACGACCGGGCCGCGGGGACGCTAAGCCCCGAAATCATCACAGGGTAATGTAGCCTCTAATATTTTCCTCTTAAATTATTACGCCCCTCTCAACTGCTCTCTCTAGAGTACAGAATTTAAACTTTAATCGGTCCCAATAATTTAGATGTTTTATAGAGTGGATTCCAGCAGTCAAGCCTTTGCACGCTCTCCAGATCAGCAATTTCTCCAGCTATGAATGGGATGCTAGTGTGTGCGGGGGAAGGAGGGTCAGAAATTGAAGGTTTGAACGGAGGAAAGATTTTGTTTTAGGGAGGGGGAGTGGGTGAATGAAGGTGGGGGTTAAGACCCCCCCCCCCCCCTGTGGATGCAAACAGGTGTCGGGACAAGGTGCTAAGAAAGCGGGTTAGATACCAGTGGCCGGAGGAGACGAGTTGGATGGTGAGGGGGGAGGGGGGAGGGGCCGATGTGGGAGTAGTTACATCCGGTGCACTTCAGTCATGCTATTTAGGGGTCAGGGTCAGCTGCAACCCCCCCCCCCCCCCATGGTAACTGGCTATGACCACATCAACTCCCCCTAATACGTTCCATTTTTTTACGGAATCTACAAACCCGTTAAAATATTGTAACTATTAGCCGACCCCCCCCTCCTCCCCCCAACACCCCTGTCGGGGAATCGACAGGGTTGATAAAGACAGGCTGTTTAACACAAGGGGCACACGCACTAGGGGACACAGGTGGAAACTGAGTGCCCAAATGAGCCACAGAGATATTAGAAAGAACTTTTTTAGTGTCAGAGTGGTTGACAAATGAAATGCATTAGGAAGTGATGTGGTGGAGGCTGCCTCCATACACAGTTTCAAGTGTAGATATGATAGAGCCCAGTAGGCTCAGGAAACTGTACACCTGTTGATTGACGGTTGAGAGGCGGGACCAAAGAGCCAGAGCTCAACCCCCGCAAGCACAACTAGGTGAGTACCCCTGGGGTGACCTTCCCGCGGGGACGTTGACCCCGGTGACCCTCACCAGGTGGCCAGGGGGGGGGGTGGCCCGAGTCACCCCCCCCCCACACACACAGTACCGCATCACACTACGTCAAACTTCAGTCAAACTTCAGTACAAAATAAGGCGCTAAGGAGAGCAGCAAAACACCGTCCGCCATATAATCAGACAATCCAGGAGCTCCATGAACTCCTGAACATACAGCCACTAAACATCAGACTGCAGCACCAAGCCATCAGGGTGTGGAACACCATTGAAATGTTAGAGGATCCAATGTTTGAAAGATTGCTCCAAGAGGAGACGCCCCGCTCCCACTGCTGGTGGCCCAAGAGCCTCGATTCTCTGGATGAAAACCCCGCTCCACAGTATATAATCCCCAGATGAGATATACATGGGTATATATGAACAGTTCAAATATGTGTATGTGTGAACAACTCCATAAATAAAAATATGTATGAACAACTAGATAAATAATGTGTATGAACAACTCGATAAATAATAATAATAATAAAATAAGAGCCTTAAACAGAACATGTGTGGAAGCATCGGAGTGTGTATATATGAATGCTACACAGTATTCATCTATAGACATCCATATATGGTGAAACACATGTGAAGAACCTCTCACACACTCACAGCTCCCTGACAAGAGGGAGCCAGCTCAGCTTAGCTGCCAACACCCACACATCGTGTCAGCAAGGCGGACAGCCCGCCTGCTTTCATACCTCTCACTGTACTTCCCATTTCTATACTTCCCTTCACCTAGGCCTCTCCTTCCTCTTTACTCCCCCCCCCCCCAAAAAAAAAAAAAAACTACATCAAAGATGACAACCTACGTATGGTTCCTGGCATGTCCCCCGCGGCTCGGTCTCGGACCAGGATTCATCAACTATTTACCTGTCTACTTACGCAACCTATACATCTTTCCTCGATCACGGCACCTTACCTAAATGGGTTGTAGCAGTGTCCACAGCCCGGCCCGGGGCCAGGCTCCACTGCGATAAGTTACCAGTAATTTTAAACATACAAGACCAAATTGTTTATGTACCTAATGTTAATAATACATTTAGAGACAAAAAACTAGCAGTAGTGGAAGGAAACTGACGGGTGTGCGACAGGTGGGAAGCGCCGCACGACAGATGGACAGGTGGAGAAGGGGGGGGGGGGTGTATGTACACCTTCCGCCTGCCGCAGTGGTCAGCGGTCCTCGCTGTAATTACCCTTGTACACAAGACAGTAAGGCTCTAAAACCTGAAAGAACTACGTACCCCTCTACGGCATTTTTACCTTATAAACAAACCTGTCGAGCCTGGACTCAGGCCGGACTCGGGGAGTAGAACTCTCATAACCCTCTCCAGATATGCTTCAGGTAAACACCTAATCAACCCAATCCAAGTGAACGAGAACTTGTGGTTTATGTATACTGAATACCAAGCGTGTTATGCACATCAGGGGCATAACTGGCCGACCCCTCACAGTGTTGAAGAGAACTGGATAAGCACCTCCAAAGGATACCTGATCAACCAGGCTGTGATTCATACGTCAGGTCGCGAACAGCCGCATCCAACAGCCTGGTTGACCAGTCCAGCAACGAGGAGGTTTGGTCGACGACCGGGCCGCGGGGACGCTAAGTCCCGGAAACACTTCAAGGTATACCAAGTATGAGGTCATGGTGTTCATGCTGGTATACTGTTTACACCCCTACATGCAAGCTCTACCTCCACACACAATCTTACCGCTCTAGTACGCCTCTCAGCCAAGATTCAAATCATTTACCAAACCACATACGAAACCTGTACATCTTTCCTCAATTATGTCGGTTTTCTTTACATTTATTAAAGTTTATGAACACCGAAGCACTACGAGGTTGTTTATAACAATAATAACCTTGGGTTGTGATGTTTCCAAACTCAAATTGTTTAATGTATACACAAACAGCCGCCATGGTTGAGGAAGGATGCACTAAGTTGTTGGGTAAATGATTGATAAATCCTAACATTCTGCCCTACTATTCACACGCCTCTACGTGAATATCCCACAGTAAGCAGCTGGGATAATGAATGAACCAGGTCGTTAGAGGTACCGGATGAGTTACTTGTAAAGCAAGACAAGGAAGCTCCCTAAACTAAGAAAAACCTCCATCCCGTCCACACGCTGCCAGACACCGCCAGATTAACGCCATGTGTTGACGGCCGCGGTACGCCGTCCTCCTAACACTTACCAACGTCAAGAAACTGTCGTACTAAAGTGCCCTTATCCTAACCTACCAGAGGACCCAAAACAAAAAATGGGACATGTTAATTTCATGAGCCGCTAACATTTTCTAGTAAGAATTATTGTAAATTGCCTTATGTAAAGTATACGTCAAAATGCGACGTTGTATTATGAGGACGGGTTGCTCTCTGAACCGCGGCGGCGGCGGCGGCGGAAGGGGGGGGGGGGGGAAGGGGGAGCCCCGGCTCTTAATTTACCACTCTGTAAAAACATAAGCAGCTGTTTGACGTAATCAGAAACAGAGGCGCGACTGTTTTGTCTTACGAGTAACTTGTGAACCCAAACCCACCTAACCTATTGAGGCCGATGGAGGTATAAAAAGTATTACTTATGCTGTTTTAATTGTGAATAATCGCATTATTAACCGTTAAGAATGAGGCGTATTGGATGAGCGGACAGGTTGTGGGAGGTTGGGGGCAGGGGGTTCGACAGTATTAAATCCTTGGTTTAGATATCTTTTGGTTTGGAAACCATTTATAAAACCATCAAATCATGCTAGAACGAGAAAGCAATGTAAAGAACCTCGGAGTAATCATGTCAGCAGACCTTACCAAACCGGAACACTATAAAGTAGTTGTCACAACTGCAAGAAATATGACAGGTTGGATAGCAAGGACCTTCCCAACAAGGGATGTCATACCAATGATGATAATATAAGACTAGTGCTCTAAGGTGGAATATTGTTGCACTAACAGCCACATTCAGAGCCGGAGAAACTGATGACCTAGAGAGCCTGAAAAGATCCTTTACCGCTAGAATCCACTATCTTAATTATTGGGACATTAAAAGTTCTAAATCTGTTTCTAGAGCGCAGACGAGCGAGATACATAATAATGTACACGTTGGAAAATAGAGGGGCTGGTCTCAAATCTGAACACAAATGTGACGAGACCAGAAGGCATGGCAGGATGTGCAGAATACCCCCATTGAAGAGTAAAGGTGCAACAGGTACTCTTGAGAGAACTATCTCAACACAAGCTCCTGACGTGTAGCGGGAGTAACTGATCGACCTCTCACAGTGTTCAAGAGAGACCTCGACAAACTTCTCCAAAGAATACCCGATCAACTAGGCTGTAATTCATACGCCAGGCTGCGAGCAGCCGCTTACAACAGCCTGGTTGACCGGACGACCAACCGGGAGGCCTGGTCTGAGACAGGGCCGCGGAACCATTGATCCCAGGCTACAAAAGATACACAAGGTAGGTAGATATCTTCTGGTAGTTATTTTGTGCTCTGTACTTTTGCAATGATTCAACCGGGTTGTGGTTCACCATTGGGCTGCGAGCAGCTGCGCCCAACAGCCTGCTCTTCACTGGTTCTATTCTGCATTTTCGTCCATATCGTTCACTCCAGTATGTTGTTATTTTACGGTGTAGATTTGGGACCTGGCCCTCCAATATTTTCCACGTGTATATTATTTAACATCTCTCTCGTCATCTTTCTAGTGAGAACATTTAGAGCGCTTTGAGACGATCTCAATTTAGGTGCTTTATCGTGTCTGTGGCGTATATGTTCTCCGTGCTCCCTCTATCGAGTTATTTAGTTGGTCGTCACTACTGGCTTGTTTGCTGTTGTGTATTTGGGAATGTTATATAATTACTGCCCCTACCAAGAAACTTTTTCTTTTCTATGCTTTATCAGTAATACCTGATGAAACAGAGCGTGCTGTGGGCTGGAACTTGCGGCCCGTTAATAAAGTACCGTCTTAGGCTAGGGTGACGAAGTTGACAGCTGGCGACCGCAGGATGAGGAAGACCGCGGCCCGAAGTGCTCTCCTCTAAAACAAAACTGGTTTTGGCTTGGTCCACCGGAGCAGTTCCTGGAGAACCGGTTTAATACGACACTCCTTTCCTCCCTGTCAGCCTCCTTACCTACACCTCCCTCCCTCCCTCCCTCCCGTTTGATATTGAAACTTCATCTTCTCTTCCCATTCACCTGGGCGCTAGGAGACACGAACGTGGATCCCACGTGTGAGAGCCGAAGCGTTCTAGACCGAGCTATGAGTTGTCTTAAGGAAAGTTTCCATAAGCAGCATCCTGCGGCCAAAGTTCTCAATAGCTCGAGCGATAGAGCTTCAGCATCACACGTGGGGTCCACGGTTCGAATCTCCTAGCGCCCAGGTGAATGGAATGTTTATTTCCAGGGAAATGTGAATGACAATGTCACATCTCCCTCGTTACCTTAAGGTAGTTCCAAGGATCAGTGTCTTCGCGGCCCGATCTCTGAGGAGGCTTCCTGGGTGAGGTCTAGCACTATGCCCCGACTACTGGCCTTCTTGTTCGTGTTCCTTATAATGTAACTATTCTGACGTTCGAATTTTGTTTCTAACATATGTGAATAGAGATGCTTCCAGATCTTATCAGCGTATTCCACTTTTTGACCACCCATACACCTGTCATAGGAGCGTGGTGTAGACGCTCTCTTGAAGTATTGAAATAGGCCGTTCATCAGCTTTTATGGCCCCTCTAGTAGCCGTCAACTGTGAGGAGCAGCAAGTGTTGTCTGTGTTGCTGCTGCAGCCAGCCGGAGTGGACTGTGGGAGGTGGTGTACTTAGGCCCGTCAGGCTTGTAGCCTGGTAACTGTGAGAAGGGTGATCCTTGGAGCCGGTGGCTGCACACTGCCCAAGAGGGTAAGCTGGTGAGCCCGTATCATCACTCACGGAGATGACCCTGACCTCTCACGCCCGTCTATAACGTGTTCATTGCAGTGGGTGGAAACAGTGCAGGCGTCATGTTAATCTAACATGGCAAACTCGCCTGGCACCAGCAATAGCACTCAACAGCCGCCGCCGCCACCACCGCCACCACTCAACAACCACCAGCAGCAAGAGCTCGTATGTCTAGACCTTGAGTGCGGGAGGGAACACGTGTACCCAAGGACCTACCAGCATCTCGCCGCCACCACACCACCACCACCACCACTATTGACACTTTCAATTCCACATCTCTTCGTCAAATTTACATAAACCATCTTTGCTCATTGCAAACAAGCACTTGCGTTTAGTGACATGTACACAAGTGTTGTGTAGTATGACCAAGACTTATGACCGGGTCAACATTGACAAGTGTACTGCCTCCTGATGTACATACAATAGATACTGGTCAGGTCAACAGTTTAGCAAAGTCTGATACTGTGCCTCGTGTACAACTGATTGTTGCGAGTAGTGGTTCGAACCCCGAGCAGGGAGGATTGACCGGGTGCCAATCTAACTGTTCCTCCAGCATTAAATTGTAACATAGTTGTTAACCGATTGGTGGGCGTGTTCCAGAGAATAATACGGTAAGACTTGCCAGGGGCCACGGAGATAGAAAGCTCTCAGTCTGCTAACACGATGCTACTGTCCTTTACTCTCGTGTAAAACAAGGGTGAAGGTAGTGATGGAACAAGTGTGTAGACCTTAAACTAATTCAGTAAACTAATACAAAGAATCCCACACCATTGCACAATAAGTTTATTAACTAATAAAGGACCTTTCTAGTTAACTATTTACCTTTCATCAATACCCTCGTACTCCTGTCCACCTTGTGGTTTTGATGGTGGGTCCAGGGATCTGGGTCCCCACGGCTTACCCAAGTACTTACCCGGACTCACTACAACGACACGGGTACGGCTACCTCTCTTCTTGCATGGTCGGTGTTCGATCCCCCAATGATCAGAGTGCTTAGTTTCAAGCATCTAAAACCTCTTCCACACCTCCATTACCCAGCGTCTCCCTTAGTTCAATGACCCAATTAAGTGTTCCTTCTGGCCCCATGCCACGTGGGATGGTCCCCCCCCCCCCCCTCCAGCACCTGCAACCCTCCACTAGCTCCCCCTGTGGCAGCGTCCAGCACCTCCTGCGCTTTTAACGTCCCTCCTCCAGTCCCCTGGGGCAGCGTCCCCCCCCCCCCAATGCCCATATCAAGCCAGAGGAGACTTCACCCGGGGCAAGGGCAGGGAGAGGGAGGGGGGGGGGCAGAGTAACGTTTGCTCCACGACCGCCAGTTTTTTGTAGGTGTGAGGGAGCAGCCAAGAGCATCTCCCTCTGGCCTGGCCGGACTCAAGGTGATCTAGTTTTTTGTTTACACTCCCCAGACATACCGGTAGTACCCGCACGGGTGGCTACTTGCCTCCCACCGCCACACTTGCTGCCCTCATCCCAAACCACTTTCGTTTGTGGTATCCTGTAGGCCTAGTACCCGCATGGCTGGCTACCTTCCTCCCACCACACTTGCTGTCTTCATCTCAAACCACTTTCGTTTGTGGTATCCGGTTGGACTGGTCGGCACAGCGACCGCTTCACTTCTTAAGGTCGGTTTTCGATCTCCGATGACCCGAGTGGTTAGGCACCGTTCCTTCCTTCCTTCACTGTCCTCGTATCCGTTCCGAATACTATATCGTCATACCGGTTCAGCACACTCATAATTAGTTTCCTTTAGTTTGTGGTATCCAATGTGGGTGGTCAACGTCGCCGATTGCACCGGAAAAATTTACAGCGAGTAGTGGTTCATAGTAGTAGTAGTACTATCTACTAATAGCGAGCAGTAGTAGTATCGCCTTTATAATGGTCCAGGATGGACCGAAACTTCTTCATCTTCTAGTGTGTAGTTTGGTCAACATTCTTCAGCCACGTTGCGACTCATCGTCTGCTGAATAGTAGTAGTAGTAATCGTAGTCTTAGTAGTGGTGGTGGTGGTTAAAACCGCCTCCATCCACAACTTTGAGGCTTGATACGACAAGGAATTCATTTATAAAACATGTAAGGCATAAAGAGTCAAGACTTCATTTTCCCCAAGTCACAGTCCCCATAGGTTGTGTGTAACCACTGCTAGCCCGCTCCTGCCGCCACCACCACCACCGCCACTGCTAGCCCGCTCCTGCCACCACCACCACACTGCTCCCAGTTGGAAATGTAGCAAGAGTATCGGAAAGTGACAAGTGACTTATCACACCGAGATAAGTGATTATACTGTACATCGAGGGAATCTGTAGTACAGTAGTCTACGTCATCCACACACTCCAGGTATACGGGTCCGATCTCCCCCTCCCCAGGTTACATCCGGGGGGGGGGGGAAGGTCGGTACTTTATTTAGGTTGGGAATTCTTAACTTTTTTACTATTACAAACCACTAATGCGTCACCCAATATATCCCCCCACACCCCCCTTCGCCAGACTAAGCCACCAGTCCTACTAGGTTATCTTGAGATGATTTCGGGGCTTAGTGTCTCCGCGGCCCGGTCCTCGACCAGGCATCCACCCCCAGGAAGCAGCCCGTGACAGCTGACTAACTCCCCGGTACCTATTTACTGCTAGGTAACAGGGGCATCAGGGTGAAAAACTCTGCCCATTGTTTCTCGCCGGCGCCCGGGATCGAACCCGGGACCACAGGATCACGCGTCCAGTGTTCTGTCCGTTCAGCCACCGGGTCCCAAAATCGTTATGACCTCAAAAAGATCTCGATAGCGTTGTTCTACGTCACATAGGCATAGTTAGAAAATACCCGAATGATATTTATGGATTCTATTTATACAAAAACTGTAGATCACAAACAAAAGCTAGCTACAACTAGTGAGATTTGTAACGCTTTTGTAGAATCAAAATTTGAAACGGCCTTTATCTTAATTTTACCAATATTTAATAACCTTTTTTTATAAAATGGGTGGCCCCTCCCCGGTTAAGACCCCCAGCTCTAACTTTAATATGACACGTTATGCTTTTAACATGATTCTGGTAAATTTATACCATTATAAATGTATAAACCAAACATTTTTTATTTTCATTAAATTTCATGAAAAATTGTAATTTAGCTAATGGCTGCAAAGGCACGCGAGCTGCGAGTAACTGTGCCTAACAGTATCGCCACCCCTCCTAGTTGCTGTCACCCAGAGACCGGGCCAAGGGGACGTTGATCCCAGGAACAAACATCAGGTAGGTTGTCCTTCATAAACTGGTTCGGGTAATTCAGCCACATTTCGAGGGTCTTCACGGCGTCAAAATTATGCCTCTTCGTTGAAATTTAAAGCAACGTAATTGTGACCATTTTTGCCGAGTAATGGTCATTAACCTCCAGACATTTAGGGGGGGGGAGGATGGGGGAGGGCGCCTAGTATCAGAGTCTGGTTACACAAACCACTACAATATGACGCTTGCAACATATTGATTATGGACTACACAGCCACTCACTCTTGATAACCAGACGCCCCCCCCCCCCCACAACACACACAAGTCCTACATACCACCCCCCCCCCCACCACACACGCGTGGGGGGTGGGGGGGGGCGAGCTACACTTTCTTTATGAATACTGAATCCCAGCAGGAGTCAGGACCCGGGGACGAGTACAAAAGCATGTTGTCAATTTAGCTGTCAAAGTCTGTTGTGCTCGTGTTAATTATCAGTTATATTTTCTAGATTGTCCCCAACTATTTCCTCCCCTAGCTTCATGCAGGCCGGCGTTCTATACCCAACCGTCCAGTTGGTTGGGCACCGTTCCTTCCCGCGTCCCATCCCAAATCCTTATCCTGACCCCCCTTCCCAGTGCTATATAGTCGTAATGGCTTGGAGCTTTCTCCTGACAGTTCCCTGCCACACATTACAATTATATTGTCAGAGGTTTGGATATCGTTCATAAAGATGCTCCCGTCTTAAATGTTTCGCCGTTTACTGGGGGACTTAAACACTCAATGTTATTTTAGGATTCCACTAATTTCTTTGTCATATACGTATAGACCTTCAGCTGTTGAGTATCGGTCCAATATTGCAGGTTTGGGAGGTTTTATTCTACATGTAAATAAAAGGTTTTAAGATTTTTTTCATGTTTCAAGCAGACTTTAATGCTTCGCGCCAGTCAGTCATTCTGTTCTTTCCATGGGAGTTTTGTTAACACTTTGCTACCGGATGCTTGCAATTTCTATACCTTTCCCCAGTCAATCATTTTAATACAATTAAATTAACAGAAACCCTCCTCGCTTGTTACAGGTCCAACACACATTTAACGAGTATTTATGTTTGAACGTGACTAAGGTGAGGAAGGTGGTAGTGCGCAGGACAAAGCGACCAAGTAATTTAGACCAAAATCACGACACCCTGGCGACAAAGCTGTACAAATGACCAATAGATAAATTATCGCCCTGTTATGCTGTACGGTGGAGCAGCAGCGGCCGGGACTCATTAGTTGCGGGGGGGGGGGAGCAGATATCATTACTGGCAGTGGTGGGGGTTGGGGTAGGGGATTAGGGTGTGGGGCGGCGGCAGGGTGTAAGGGAGGACAGCACCGTTGGAGGAAAGGGGAATGTAGAATTGAAGGGGGGGGGATACAGATTTCTTGCGTCACACAAATCACAATAGCGTGATGTATCAAATGAACAAATCCACAAGGGCCGTGACGAGGATTCGAACCGACGTCCGAGAGCATCCCAGACGCTGCCTTAATCGACTGAGCTACGACATGGTATAAAATTGCAAACAAGAAATTGTACTGAATTCACTTGGATCCTGCAGCCTCTCCGAGACACAAACCAGTGTTTAACACAACTCACCCCATGCACTCGAGCTATGTCTATAGGCCGTTGTACCTCTTCGCCCATACTTCATTACACACAGAATGCACTATAGCGTGATGTCTTGTAGGTCAATACAGAGTTTGGGGGGTAAGGGTGTAAGAATCAGGGGGGGGGGGGTAGAAGGCAACAGTCAGAGAAGCTGTGTGGAGGTGGAGGCTGTGGCGTGATGAGGGGGGAGGTGAGGGGTGAGGTTAGGGGGGGTGGTGAGGGGGGAGGTAAGGGGGGGGGCGTGTAACCCAAGACTGTGGTGAGTAGAGACAGCTGGGAGGCGGGAAGAAGGTGGGAGAGGACAGCGAAGGGAGAGGAGACGAGAGAAGTGAAAGAATGTCTGTAACAAGAGAAGAACGATAGTAAACTAGAGGTGTCATAAAACAAAAGGAAAAAACAAGATTAAGCAGAGGGATGATGGGAGGGGGGGGGAATGGGGGAGGGGGGGGGGAATGGGGGAGGGGGGGGGGAATGGGGGAGGGGGAAGAACACAGACTACACCATGCATAAAATATTACCATGTGGCGTGGCGCCCCCCACCCACCACACCCTCATCTGGAGGGCTCTACCTCACAATGTTCACCGTTTCAGTCCCCGCAAACAATACCTGATCAACCAGGCTGTGATTCATGCGTCAGGCTGAGAGCTGGCCACGTCCAACAGCCTGGTTGACCAGTCAAGCAACCAGCAGGCCTGGTCGGGGACCGGGCCCCGGGACGTCGAGCCTCTAAATCGTGGCCATGCACCGCCACTACATCATCAAAGAGCTCAGCTCTGTGTCCCCCTGCATAGTGGCATAATTGCTCGGTCTGTCCTTACACCCTATGAGGGACTTGTT
>WNGS01001312.1:50245083-50256262 GCA_020271785.1 Procambarus virginalis
TTTTTTTACACTAACGGCTTAAGAGTTTTCACAACCCAATATTATTATGGAGAATCTCCTGGCGCTTCAGAGCTTAAACTGTGTAATACATGTAAAGAAGGCCGCCATGGTTGGGGAAACGTGTACAAGTTTGGTAAATGAGCCCTGGCCTTGGTTGACAGCTACCCATCACGTGAATGTCAGAAGATGTCATCCCACCACCACACGGCCGGAAGCGGCCATTTAGCCCCACACCATTCAGACAATTATAAAATATTTATATAGATTCATTTTACAAATGTTAATTACTGCAATTGCATATTATGTCACTAATTACGTCAGCATTTCATTACCAATATTTGGCAAGCAGAAAGTACAATGATGCTCCTTTGATTTACCAAGAACTATCATACATGGCTAACCCGGGCTGGGATGAACCTTCCCACATCCCTAGATATTCCAAGTCCCACCGAGCCAGGCTCTGCTGGGGGTAACCTGGTCAGTTATAGGTTGTCATTGGTAACATCCGCCACGATGACTCGCGTCGCCCATACGAAGGTGGTCGGTCAGGGGGGGGGGGAGGAAATGGGGAGAGAAAGGAAATGGTGACGTGGGGTGGCGAGGAAACACCACCACGAGGCCCGACAATGAGCCCAGCACAGCCATCGCCCAAAAGGACTAGACCCACACTTGCCAGCCCGAGCCTCAGTTACAGCCCCGCTCCCGTGCCAGGGAAGTCCACTACGGGCTCGCCATACCCCGTGCTACTTGCAAAGTATTCAGTGGTACTTGCAAGATTCAGGTACTCTGAACCCAAAAAACGACAGCCCCGAGTCGCTATATATCGCATCAAACACTTTAGACAGGCCTATGTTAGATCAACTCTCGCCTACCGGTCCGAACCCACTATACAAATATTAATGCCTACGCTGCTCGTTATTAGTCACAGGATGCCAGCAGCACATGAACCCCTAGACTCTTTACTACCTTACTCCTTACTAGAGGGTAGTAAGCTACCCTCAGCTTTTCACCTTCAGCTGCTTTACATACCAATACAAGATTGATCGATTTATTTATTACTCGCCCCATACCCATGCCGTGGGTGGTGTGGAAGGGCTTACAAAGGAACATCGTGGGTTCAGGAACTGAATCCCATAGTTCATTTAGCTAAGCAAGTGACAATCTTATAAAGCTAGTTACATAATTGTTAATTTCATCAACACACATTATTACAATATATTACATTCATACATGTATACATATGCACAGCAATGGTCTTTTTATATCAAGTGATTTAAGAAGAGGCCCACAACCGAGTATAAAAGGCAGTTTACATAAGCGGTGAGTCAGTTACAGTTACTAATCTTGGTCGCCACCCACCCAACAGGGCACCAACTTCTGCGGCTACATGCACGCTCCTCTTGTTACCCTCCACACGCGGCCAGACAACATACACATCTATATTATCCTAAGACAATAACTAGTTCATCATTCATCAACTAATGAGATAGAGATGATGTACAGATCTAAAGAATCATCAAAAGATACCAAGCCAGAACGACTGTAGCGCCCTAACCTTGTGGTAGTTCCAGGAATTAATGTCCCGCGGCGTGGTTC
Source organism: Procambarus virginalis (assembly GCA_020271785.1). Classification (NCBI taxonomy): domain Eukaryota; kingdom Metazoa; phylum Arthropoda; class Malacostraca; order Decapoda; family Cambaridae; genus Procambarus; species Procambarus virginalis. The sequence goes on from WNGS01001312.1 coordinate 50,246,680, forward strand.
CTGGTGTGATCAGTCAGGTTGTTAAGGTTGAACTATCTGCTCGCACTGTGTCGCAAATATGAAAAGGAAGTGAATTGTCAAGGGAAAGCGCCAAGCCATTACGACTATATAGCACTGGGAAGGGGGTCAGGATAAGGCTTTGGGATAGACGGGGGAAAGGAATGGTGCCCAACCACTTGGACGGTTGGGAAGACCTGAATGAAGCGAGACCGTCGCTCTACCGTCAAGCCCAAGTGGTTGGCGCTCAAGTAAATATTAAGTAGCCGGAACAGAGCTTTACTAACAAGTGTGGAATATTGGAGAACGTGGCGTCCGGTCCTGTAAGGCTCAGTCTTCCAGCCGCCCGTCACAACACCACCGTCGACCACAAGAGAAAATGCATTTGTAGAGATGTGGGCCGGTGGTCCGCTCCAGCCACAGTTCCATGGACAAAGTTCTAGTCAGGCCGGACTTGGGAAGAACAGCTCCCAGACAATTATATACAACTATTTATGTGAAATAACTGTTACCCGTCGCAATTAATGAGCTGCGGACCCTTCCAAAGGATATCAGATCAACCGGTGTAATGTCAGACTGCGTGCACAGGGGAGGCTATAACGGGCTCACCACAAGGCTGGCTTCTGTAGCATCTACGTTCTACTCTCAATCCGGGATCCAGGGTTCAAGGAGAGGGGAAAGACATGATCAAGTATGTTCCCCTTCACCTAATGCCTCTGTTTACCTAGCAGTTAATAGGTAACTGGGAGGCAACTGTTGTGGGGGTTGGTAGTTCCACCTTTGAGGGTAATCTCAATCACCGGGAATTTTAAGCAAATACTTACCATTTATAAAGCGAGCGTTTAATGTGACAAATGGTCAAACGATTAATAACTCTCAAGGTGGTGTTGGTTCTGGGAGCTGTTGTACTCCAGCTCGGCCTGGGGCCAGGCTCCTCTTGTAGCTCCTCAGGCTTGCTAAGGTAAGTCCTCCCCAGACTTACCTTACCTTACGTGGAGAGCAAGTGAGAACCACCATCACGATTCTTGTAACCACTTACGCATCCACAGTTACGAAACCTGTACATCTTTCAATAAATATGGCGGCTTAGTTTAATAATGCATCCATGCACCTAAGCATCCATGATTGTTGAAAGATGTACAGGTTTCGTAAATGGTTTATGAAGGTCGGCCGCAGTTTAGGCATCATGATGCACATAGGTAACCCGTACTTGCCACTCCCTAACAACCCCCCTAACCTCACCAGTAGCGTACCAACCCAAACAACCCACCTAACCTATCTAGTCCGATGCACATAAAACAAATATTTATGTAGACCCAAATAGCCTTCGAGGAAGTAGTAAGCAAGCTGACCTTTAAGCCCCACCCACACCACCACTACCACGTGACGTCTGGCGTCACAACCACCCACACCACCACAACGTGACGTCTGGCGTCACAACCACCCACACCACCACTACCACCACGTGACGTCTGGCGTCACAACCACCCACACCACCACTACCACCACGTGACGTCTGGCGTCACACCCACCCACACCACCACGTGACGTCTGGCGTCACAACCACCCACACCACCACCACCACTGACGTGGGTGGTTGTGACGCCAGACGTCACGTGGTGGTGGTGTGGGTGGTTGCGACGCCAGACCACCACTACCACGTGACGTCTGGCGTCACAACCACATCTTCCCTCTGACCCGCTGGAGTCCCATGACGATGATCAGTGTTACACAACACTGCTCCACAAAGCTCATTTTCAGATTGTATAAAACCGTGTCTGTATATTTAGGCCAGGATGTATTGACGCACGTTGGGCTACGTTGGGTTAAAGTCCGTCTGGCAAACTGTCGTGTGTATATAGTTACTCAAATGGCCGAACAAATCCACAAGGGCCGTGCCGAGGGTTCGAAACTACGTCCAAGAGGATCCCAGACGCTGCCTTAATCGACAGCTATGACAGGTAAAAGAATTGCAACTGGGAAATGATCCCGATTTACCAACTTATCCTGCATAAATGGCTGCGAGTTGTGTATATAGCTATGAGTGACCACGGGCGAAGTGTTTAACTATGGCCTACTTGCCTACTAACTAATAATTTAAGTTAGGTGATATAATTTAGGCCATCTAACTGATGGCCTAAAATATCACAGAAGGCCTATTTACCTTCTAACTGATAACCTAACTTTCCTGTTGTGGATGGAGTTGGCTTGCACGAGGTGTTTGAGGGCACCAGCCAGCACAAGCTGCTCTAACCATACCAACACCGTCCCTGACATCATGGTCCACAAGCTACACTAAAGAGTCCCTGCTGCCTCGGCCTGTAGTCAGTGACTCAGTTATAGACTATTTGTGTGAGCTTGTCACCACCGCGCGTCGCCCACCCATTACTGCCAACTGCTTCATCGCCCGTTATTACACACTCATGGAAATTACTTCACATCTTCCACAGCCCAACAAACACTACTATTACATCAATCTCGGTATCTCTCTCCCCACGTTCGTGTGCACAACTTAAGTTCTTCAAGACTACCTTAATCACTAGTGGAGGCTGCCATCACGGGCCCGTGTACGACCAACCGTCCCGCAAGGGGGAGCGGGTCTCCAATATCACACTGGTCTCGAAGACAACCTACGCAGGCCTTCATGTAGTCTAGGGTGGGAGCACAATTGTGGGTATATACCCCATGTAAACAACTTGTAACCCATCAGGGGTCACGCCCCAGTTGTTTGAGGCTTAAAGTCATACAGGAATGACAGACACGCTCGTGTTTACACCCCTAGTGCCAGCCCCGCTTGCTAGGGTAAACTACCTGCCACACCTCCCTCGGCCACACCTTCCCCTGTACCTGCCAACCGTAGCAGCAGCGAGCTGCACGTTACCAACATGAGTGATGCCCCATAATGAGATGTACAGACATCAGTGCAGTCGTCGCCACCCGTCACGTTACTAGGCTATCCAGGGTCAGGACTCGTCAAGCATTTACCTGCCCGCTTACGAATCCTGTACATCTCTTGTAAATCGCACGGGTTTTGCTTACATCTATTAAACGTGCAATGATGTCAAATTTCACAACCCAAGATTGTTATAAACAACCTCTTACTGCTTCCGACCTAACTCGTCAACTTATTACTTGGGCCTAACACGACCCGCAAAGGGCCCAGGGCCGCCCTGTGCGGGGGGGGGGAGAGGGGCCTAGTTAGGAGTGCCGGGGGATGGCGGTGGCGAGGGGCCCAGACAGATAGCAGGAATGGCTTAGTCTATACATAGACCCTGGCCCGACCCCACACCACTTGGTGGGGGTGCCGCCCCCCCTTCCCTTCCCTCCCTCCCTCACAACCACGTGGTATCCGGCCTTTTTTTTTTTTTTTTTTTTTTTGGGGGGAGTAAAGAGGAAGGAGAGGCATAGGTGAAGTGAAGTATAGAAGTGGGAAGTACAGTGAGAGGTATGAAAGCAGGCGGGCTGTCCGCCTTGCTGACACGATGTGTGGGTGTTGGCAGCTAAGCTAAGCTGGCTCCCTCTTGTCAGGGAGCTGTGAGTGTGTGAGAGGTTCTTCACATGTGTTTCACCATATATGGATGTCTATAGATGAATACTGTGTAGCATTCATATATACACACTCCCTGATGCTTCCACACATGTTGTTCTGTTTAAGGCTCTTTGTTTAATTATTATTATTTGTCGAATAGTTCATACATATTATTTATCGAGTTGTTCATATATATACTTGTATGAACTGTTCCTATATACACATATATATCTCATCTGGGGATTATATACTGTGGGACAGGGTTATCAACCAGAGAATCGAGGCTCTTGGGCCACCAGCTGTGGGAGCGGGGCGTCTCATCTTGGAGTAATCTTTCTAACATTGGATCCTCTAACATTTCGATGGTGTTCCACACCCTGATGGCTTGGTGCTGCAGTCTGATGTTTAGTGGCTGTATGTTCAGGAGTTCATGGAGCTCCTGGATTGTCTGATTATATGGTGGACGGTGTTTTGCTGCTCTCCTTAGCGCCTTATTTTGTACCGCTTGCAGTTTCTGCATGTTAGTTTTCTTTATGGTGTGTAGTGGCACTGGGGGATACTCTAAGTGCGGCCGAACTAGAGCCTTATATAGGTGGATCTGAATGTTAGTACTGAGGTTTCGGAATCTTCTCAGTTCCCAGTTTCTCTCAGGTATCCGGCCACGACATCCTCCACATACCTAGCCTATGTCTGGCTAGGGTGAGGGGAGAGGCAGTCCCTCACACCCAAAACCCGGCCACAAAACGCCTCGCCCCGCCCCACAAAACTCCACGGTACTGAAGCGCACACTTTCAGTTCCACCGTTCTCCCACTTCCTCCATGCACGATTTGACGAGTCACCGAACCTATCGACGCCGATGCATGGGAAACTTTAATATTACGGCGCTTTAATGTTTCATTGATGCGTCGCAACTGCAATAGATTGAGCCAAGTATGACTCCATCAGATATGTGCCTGCAAAACCTGGTTCAAGCTCTTGGGCCAGAGCTTCAGCTGCTGGTTGTGAACGGAAGTGGCTGGTAGGACCAGAGCAGCCACACAACCCCCCCCCCCCAACTTCAGACCTCTTATGAGGAAATAATAAATCATTGACCAACAATGGGTGTTACTCCCCCCCCCCCCCCCCATGGCCAGCTGGTGAGTGGCAGGACGGAACTGGGAATAATGAAACACTTTAAACAATTCTAAATACCAAATGGTAGACCATACAGCTGGTGGCCCAAGAGCCTGGATTGGCTCTATGGTAAACGTAGCTCTATGATTCAACTTCTGGATTGAAAACCAGACACTCCTCTTAATAGCAAAAATATAACTGACCGTTTAAACAGGACATCAACACATGTACAAAAGCATCCGAGAATATATATATGTAATTGCTACACAGTATTCATCTATAGACATCCATGTGCGCTGTAATATACGAGGATCCTCACACACTCGCAGCTCCCTAACGAGAGGGAGCAAGCTTAACTGCCCCCCCTCCCCCACAAATATACAAGACGGCCAATGTAGTCTCAATATACAAAAAGGGCGACAGGCAAGAAGCACTGAGGGAAGGGAATCAGAAAAGTACCAAGCCATTACGACTATATAGCACTTGGAAGGAGTCAGGATAAGTATTTAGGATGATTTCGGGGCTCATGTCCCCGCCCTAGACCAGGCCGCCTTTTTGTTACACATCCCCGGGAAGCAACCCGTAGCAGCTGTAAATCCCAGGTACCTATTCACTGCTAGGTGAACAGGGGCATCCGGGTGGAAAAACTCTGCTCAATTGTTTCCGCCTCCACCGGGATCAAACCCGGAACCTTACGCCTACGAATTCAGAGCGCAGTACACTCAGCCGTTAGGCCCCGGAGAGAGAGAACTACAGGCCAGTGTCCTTATCTTGTGTAACATGCAAGATGGTTGAAAACATGGTGAGAAAACGCCCAGTAGCACATCTGGAGAGAAGGCATTTTCTTGGACTATCAGAAAGCCTTTGCCTACAGTTTAGACCTATTGTCTTATGTATGACCCTCTGTCCTGCGTGACAGTGAATACTAGCATTATTCTCACCGTAATCAGACTATCAAAATCCTCAGATTAGGCAAAATTGTAATTAATTTTGTCAATAAAGATGTTAATAATAATGCCAGTACCCTGTAAGAGGCTGGGGCATAACATGGCGAAACAGGCACGAGTAACTGATAAGGTGTTCCAGTGGATAAGGGCATACCTAAGCAATAGGAAGTTATTGTGAGGGATGATACCTCAGACTGGCATGTCATCAGCGAAGTACCGAAGGGTTCTGTACTCTGACCCATCCTGGTTTTTTTATACATACCTAAATGAACTTCCAGACTCATTCCTCTCTATGTTTGCTGACGAGGCTAAAATTATAAGGATTATCCTTAAGACAGGAGGACAGCACGAGGCTACAAGATAACCTGGACAAACTGAAGGAATGGTCCAACAAATGGCTATTTGAGTTTAACCCAAGCAAATGTAAAATAATGAAGATAGGTGTAGGGAGCAGGAAGCCAGATAAAGATACCATTTGAGATGAAATCCTTCAAGAATCAGGGAGAGAAACGTTGAGGGTTGATATCACATTAGACCTGTCCCTTGAAGCATACATCAAGAGGATAACATCAGCGGCATATGCCAGGTTGGTCAATATAAGAACTGCCTTTTAGAAACTTGTGTAAGGAATCATTTAGAACCTTGTATACCACACATGTCAGACCAATTCTGGAGTATGCAGCCCCAGTGTGGCGTCCTTATGTAGTCGAGCACAAGACTAAATTGAAGAAACTTCAAGGTATGCCACCAGACTTGTACCGGAGCCGAGGTGCTTGAGTTACGAAGAAAGACTACAGGAACTGAACCTCATATCACGAAGTTAGGAGACATGATCACTCCATACAAGATGCTAAGAGGAATTGATCGAGTAGACATTTTATTTAACACGTGATACACAAACAAGGGTGGAACAGGTGGAAACTAAGCGAAATTGAGTTTCCAATACATAGGAACATTAGAAAACATGTTAAGTGTCAGTAGTTAACAAATGGCATGCACGGCAATTATGTGAAGGTAGACTCCATACACACGCATTTTAAAATGTAGATATGATAAGAGCCCAATAAGCTCAAAAATCTGTACACCAGGTGATTGACAGTTGAGAGGCGGGACCAAAGTGCCAAAGCTCAACTCCTACAAGCAATTACAAGAGTTGGTCAGCAAGGCGGACAGCCCGCCTGATAATTCAAAACTATTTCCCATTTCTAAACGTTCCCTTCGCCTGTGTATCTCTCACTAAACAAATGGATTGTAGAAGTGGGGGGAGGGGCATAATGGCGGAAAGGGGGGGGGTAATGGAGTGAGGTGATGGAAGGAGGGAACACACGCCCTGCCCACGGTAAGAGAATCTTGTGGTGGTCATAAGACACTAACCCCCCCCCCCCCTCACATCCTCCTCCCAACACCACACCTGGACAATCAGATATGAAGGAGCAACAGGTACAAGGCGGCACGGGAGACATCTCCTGTCCACGAGGCTCACCATAGCCAGTGCTTCTTGCCCAGCTCCTGTGCCAGGTAAGTTACGGGCTTTTCCTATCCACACCTTGCCCATAGTCACATAAAACACACTTTCCCATCACAACTTCTAAACACCGTCCCTTTCTCAAGGTAGATGGTGGTAACCAATATTTTCACAAAGCTCCATCCAGCGATCCATATATCCATGCATCAATCCATCCATCTCTTTAAAAATATAATTGTTTGGCATTTCCGTGCTGGCTTCTCTAGCCGTCAACCACCCGCACGGAAATGCAGGTATATATAGATCCATATAGATGCATAACATGGATGGGCAAGTGGATAGATGGATGGATGGATGTATAGGATAGATGGACGACAGACCCAGACAACGCCAGTTACCTCATAGTAGTCAATAAATAACCCAAACATGATAGTCAATACAAGAGGGAAAGGTTGTGAGGGTCAAATGGAAAAGTAACATGAAAACATTGCAGGATGACTCTTGCACCTGCACTGACCAGGGCTGCAAGGTGCTGGACCCTTACAGAGTATTACAAGAGGGAGAGTCAATACAAGAGAGGAGAAATGATATGAGGCAAGTGGAGATGTAAAGTAGGAAAACTGAGCTAACAGGCGTGTGTGTTAATGTTGTTAGTGTGAGAAGAGAAGGGCGGAATCCCTTCAGACATTGTGAGCAGCTGGAGATTGTTGGTTCACTGGAACGGTTCAGTTGTGGAGACATCTCCCGACACGCAGGGTGCAGTCGCACCTCCACAGGTCTCCAGTATCGGCTAATTATACTGGTAATGGCTCAAAAGGGCCACCACTTACGGGCTATTCATGCCCATGCCACCTTTTGGGTGGCTTAATCTTCATCAATCTTCATCGGTTCAGTCTCCACCCGAGGCAGAAGACAACAGGATGACGAAGGTTGAACATCAGCGCCGTCACACAGGAGGGATGGGGCAGGGAGGGGGTTACCAGGTGAGAGCGCTAAGCCAATATGGCACTTTGAAGTGATCAGGGTAAGAATTTGAGATGGGACGCGGGAAGGAATGGTGCCCAACCACTTGGACGATCGGGGATTGAACGCTGCCTGGAATGAAGCGAGACCGTCGCGCTACCGTCCAGCACCAGATGAAACCTGGCTAGGACTATGCATGTACATAACCACTTGCGAAACCTGTACATCTTTCCTCAATCATGGCGGCTTTTGTTCACAAACAATTCACAAGCTCCAAAAGTTATTGTTTAAACAACCGGGTTGTGAAGTTGTCAAGCTGATAATTGTTAAATATAAACAAAGGGGTAATGATTTGAGAAAGGTTCTCGACCCTTAACGACCCAACGTGATTAGACTTATTAAACCACAGTCGGTTTGCAGGTAGTTCTACTAACCAACCAAGTTATCACAAGAAACCTTGCCAATTTGTTTCACCCCTTGCCAAGATACAACTTGGTATAAACAATTACAGTACATTCCATCAGTCTTCGACGGGGGGACTTTGCTGAGACAAAGCAAAACCTATTTAAATGAAACTCACAAACTTTAATTCCATCTTTTAGAAAGAAAGAAAAGTATAAGACTTAAACAATGTCTGACCAATTATGTTTAGTGAGCATAAATCAAACACAGTAAGAGCAAAATAATAGGATGGATTGTGGGAATTTTCAAATCTAGGGATTTAACTACAATGCTCTAAGTATTCAAATTGCTTTCCCGCCCCGAGTACCGCTTGATTCTCTCCATTTCAGAAAAGGAGAGATCGTCGAAATAAAGGCATACAGGACATAAGGTATACATAGACGCGATAAGCTGCTGTGTGTTCTTAAAAGGAGACTACGGCTGGCCTACACCAGGCAGCGTCTGTTTATATCCAATCAAACTCACTCATATACATGTCTAACCTGCGCTTGAAAAACAGCAAACTTATGTCTTCACCCAAACTCAACGGGCCTATAAACAACTGTACTAACATGGCATGAACAACAATTAAGGCAGCCTAACTTACACCAATACATCCTAAACATACCATAGAATTATCAGAATCTGAAAGTCGTGTCGAACCACCACCGTACAATTTTACCGTATCCCGTTCAGGTAAAGATCCCATATCTATGGGCCTACCCAATAGATTTGCTTTTGGATAAAATACCATTCCAAATCCACATTTCGGTGACTTGTTACATAGTAAAATACGCCATTTATAAACATTGGCTAAATTGTCGGAAAGCCTAAAGGCTCTTAGGGGTTCGACCCAGGGCCAAAAGACTTCCGTCTGAGAGCCACTCCATAGTCACGTGACCAGGCCACGCTGGTGCCAACTGCATATCCCACCCCCCCACCTCCTCCCCCCAGTGACTGAACTGTTGAAAGGGGGGGCCCCCGGTGTCACGGTACTCTCCATCCTCCTATGGAGACAGTACTTGTAGTAGCCATGTGGACCATCCCACATATAAAGGTATTGCCAATGGACATTTAGAACGTAGTATTTGGTACTATTGAATTTGGCATAAACCGAAAAAGTTTCT
>WNGS01001312.1:50256287-50270291 GCA_020271785.1 Procambarus virginalis
TGGTAATTTTGTTCCTTGTATGAACGACCCTAATGTCATGGGCTTAAATTTATAAGCCTATGGGTTATCTGAAGATTGAATGAAGTTCTCCTATCGGAAAGGAACTAGGGAGATTCTGGGGAACTGGCCCGCTCTTCCCCGCTAATACTCACCAGGATAACATATATAGGCCTATGGGGGTATCTAAAGATATCCAAATGGTTCTCATAAACAGGAAACCATGAAGTAATCGTAGGGTGGTCAACTGACCTGGTTCTCAACGATGGCGCTCATGTTGAAGATGGTCGAGTTCGGACTTGTGACGCCTCAAGGAGCATACCCAACGGTAGTACCAACAAGATCCTGCCGCACACTAAGCCAGGTCCCGCCTCCGACCCTCCAAGCTGACCTCGCCACGCCCCCCCCCCCCACACCACACACTACTTCCCCCCCACCCCTGCCCTGAACGCCTCCATTTCCCAGCCTCGAGGACAGAGGCGTCCATAGGCGCGCACCCCCCTCTAAACCCCTCCCTGTGGAGGAGAGGACCCCATAAGCACCTCCCCCCAAGCTGGATTACACAAGCGAAAGAAACGAGGGGAGGGGGAGGGGGGGGGCAATCTACACTTCAACCTGATATTCAAAAAAATGAGGTGTGCCTGCAAGCGGAAATTGAAGGGTGAAACCGGTGAGGGAGGGAAAGAAAGTAAAAGGTGGGAAGGAAAGGGAGGGATGGAGGGAGAGGTGGGAAGGAGAAGCAGGCGAGGACAGACGGGAAAAATGAGAGGGGGGAGGTTACCTTGAGGTTACCTCGAGATGATTTCGAGGCTTAGCGCCCCCGCGGCCCGGTCCTCACCAGGCCTCCTGGTTGCTGGACTGGTCGACCGGCTGTATAGTCAGGCTGCGAGCAACCGCGTCCGAGTCTCAGCCTGGTTGATAGGGTATCCTTTGGAGGTGCTTATCAAGTTCTCTTGAACACAGAGGGGTCGGCCAGTTATGCCTTCTATGTGTAGTGGAAGCGTGTTGAACAGTCTCGGGCCTCTGATGTTGATAGTTCTCTCAGTACCTATTGCACCTCTGCCTCTAGGGAGGCAAAATAAAAAAAGCGAACCACCTTCCTCCAACCCCCCAACCCACCCCTATTTCCAATCCTACCGATCCAATCCATTTCCCCCTATCAACCAGTCTAATCAACTACTATTCACTTTAATCCCCCACCCCGATCCCCAATCTTTCCTATGTCCGCCCCCTCAAACCCCTCCCTGGGGTTGGGGCGAGGGGTTTGTGCGCGCGTGTGAAAATTAGATTAAAGACTTGCCCGAACACTGCGCGCTATGTGGCTGTACAAGAATGTAAAGAGCCAATACAAAAAAAATGACAAGGTTTACCGTGACCTTGGCAAGGCAAATTACTGGGCCTAACAAGTGCCAAATTTAAGAACTGCCGTCTCGTGTTCAGTTTAAGTGACTTTAAACACGTGGTCGCCTGTAGAGGTGGGTGAACAAGAGCCAAGACTTGGTACTTCGGGAACAAACACCTCGTTACTTTATGAGCTCGTGCAAGACTGGTCCAGGCCGGTCCAAGCAACAGCTGCTTGGAGCAGCTCTCTTCTGGCCAAGCTGGCCCCGGGCCGGGCTTGGCGGAGTACTGCTCTTACAAAACCACATCAAGATATGATCAAGGTACCGGCGGCGGTCGCCTCGCTAGGCCTAAATCAAGTTTCGCCCTTCCCCCGCATGGGCAGACCTCCCCCCCCCCCCCCACCGCCACCGTAGACGGCCTAACAAAAGCATACCATGTCAAGATGCTCGTGCAAGATACTCGTGCAATAAGTATACTAGCGGAATACTGGAACATTAACATCCAGCCGCAGAATGAGCAACCCACCGGGTTTTCTTCCTATTGGGGAGTGTTGACATGGGACCAAAGAACCAGAGCTCGAGTCCAGCAAGCACATACTGCTGTGGCGGTGTGCCACTCTCAGGATGAGTGGCGCTGCCCAATAAACTCGCCCCGCAGGGGCAAACATTAAAAAAAAATAGCATATATCCACCCAACCCATATCCACCAACCGGGCTGTGGCTTGAGTTTTGGGCCTGCGGGCCACTCCAAGCAACAGCCTGTGGAACCAAACTTTCAAGTCAAGCCTGGCCTCGGGCCGGGCTTGGGAGTAGAACTCCTCCCAGAACCCCATCAACCAGGTAAGCGCATCGAGGCGGACCTGGGAGAATACCCCCTCGAGAGAACACCCGAGAGAAACCCCCCCCCCCCGAGAGAACACCCCCACAACACCAGCACGTGGTGAAGCACGAGAAAATATCAACTTCATATAATGGATTCGAACTTGTGCGCGCGTGAGAAGTCGAGCGCGCACACTGCCCATATACACCCAATACGGAAGTATGATAAACACAAATAGAGCAACGAGGCGACTAACCAACTATCCACATACTCGTATTTTTTTTGTTAATATACCCTAACCTAACCATGCTAGGCCTAATATAGAACATGTGCGCTATACTATACCAAATATTGGCTTTGGCCTTACTTTTCCAGACTTTTGAAGTGCCCAATTATAGTATCTAATGTTATCATCCTGGGGCCCTCCGCTGAGCACTAGGGGGCCAGCCGGGAGCACGAGGGAACCTTTGGGAACCGTCCTAGGGAACCACACTGTTCGTGAAGGAGTGACCTTTGACCTCCACCCTCCTGACCTCCGTCCCACAGTTGACAACGGTATCTCCAACTGACAAAGCCACTTTTGGCCTAGGATGATATTCAAGATGGCTTTAAGAAAAGCCATCTGTTTAACCAATCGTAACCTAACCAACAATTGCTATATTGACACCTGGGGCCAGGCAGGCTCGACTTGTCTACATGAAAAAAACACCAATGTAAGACTGGTCAAATCCTACACAGGCATTTCATCAAAGCTAGTTTCCCCGTTTGTTTAAAAAAGGACACATCGTCCAGCTGTTTAGTATCTTAAATTGGGCAAATATTAATTTTTTACAAACTCTAAGTCCTATGATACCTTAATGTTCGTACGACTTCACCATCCCATTACAGAATAATGAAAAGCGCATCGTACACAAGACTTCATTAACTAATTTGAAAATCAACAACCAATGGCCGAGCCAAACGCATCCTAACCCAGCTAGAATTGGTAAACTAAAGTAAACTAGTCAGCATGATGAGTTAGAGACTTGGCAGACTAAGGGATACAGATTGCTCTTCATGGGGAGGGCACAGGGTGGATCCTGCTGCGTTTGGGTTTCCTTGTGTGTGCACGTGAGAGCGCGTTTGTTTTTGCTTCTGTGCACGTGTTTGCTTACGTGTGCACGTGTTTGCTTACGTGTGCACGTGTTTGCTTACGTGTGCACGTGTTTGCTTACGTGTGCACGTGTTTGCTTACGTGTGCACGTGTTTGCTTACGTGTGCACGTGTTTGCTTACGTGTGCACGTGTTTGCTTACGTGTGCACGTGTTTGCTTACGTGTGCACGTGTTTGCTTACGTGTGCACGTGTTTGCTTACGTGTGCACGTGTGCGCGCGCGCGCTTGTGTGTGCACGTGAGGGCGTGTGTTCCGGGTTGGTAGGCGAGGCATGGCAGCCCGGCCGGATTCGGTTACCATGTCCAAGGAAACTCCGTATATATACCACCAGTAGACGCTAGCCGCTTCAGGGGACCAGTTTACCGCGCTGGTAGACACTTGACTCACAGTTTACCTTATGGGGGTTAATACATCCCTTGTACCGGCCTTTTCTAAACCATGTTACATACAACAGTTTTAAGTATCCACCGTTAAATTTAACCCAAGACCTAAATAAGTCTGACGTATAAAACTGGTTCCTTACCACCTCTGGAGGCGGTTTTCTGCCAATCATCCTGAAGAACCATCTAATACAATCCATGGTAGTGTGGCGGCGGCGGCAAGAGGAGCGTGGTGGTGGTGGTGGTGTGGATGACACAGAGATAGAGAGCACCTGAGTGAGCCAGCCCACCGTCACGGACCACCACCAGGACCCTACCTCAACCACCCAACCATCCACTACCCTCGACCATCCACTACCCCTCGACCATCCACTACCCCTCGACCATCCACTACCCCTCGACCATCCCTTCATACATTCGCCATAAAGGTGGATTACAAGCATCGCCATAGACCCGAGGTATCTATACTGGTGGTGGTTCGGGAACCATGTTCCCATTTGCACTAAGATTTAAGGAAACTTCTTCAGAAGGCAGCTGCAGCGCCTATTCGCCCCCCCCCCCCCCCCCCCTTACACACACACACACACACACACACCACACACACACACACACACACACGAGCAGCACCTATTTAGACCTACCTGGACTGTGCCTGGTTTAACCTACGCCTGAAACTGGCCCACGTTCGTCCTTCATTGAACTTCTAACTTCCACAAAATCATTCGTCAACACTAGTAAAAGAAATCTGATGTTGCTGAGAAAATACATCCTTTAGACCCGCGCGCCCCTGTTGTTTAGGGTGATGACCTAACCAGCTGTTGGTTCCTGCAGCCTGCACCCCCCCTATCTCCACCCCCTTCAAGAATGTGCTCAAGGGTTAGGCCTAGACTCCCTAGAGGGCAGCGAGGGCCGGGCTAGGGGAGGGCAGCGTGTCAAACAGCTGACTCACCACACTGGGCTATATTTATGTTCTACTGAACGCTTCCACCTTGACCAAAATGGCTTTTTCCCTTAGGTCGTTTACAATGCATCCCAGACCCATACTGTGAACGACAGTGGGGGGGGGGGCATACCCACCCTGGAACAATCCTAATTCTTCTAGTTAAGTAAGTTCCAATACGAACCTTACCAACCTCGTTCACCCCATGTACTTTTTAACATCTACAAAAACACACATTATGTTAAGTGTACATAAATACACTCACTAACACCAACGACAACATGGCTGACAATGTAGACAGCCGACCCAGCCGTGAAAATAAAGCCAGTGACGACGGGCCAGAGCGTCTTCACTATTTTCACAGATGGGTGGAACGTGTAGTATATCCCGGGCCACACTCCCCCCAGCTAGTTCACGTTCCGTCCTTGTATGTCTGGGTATTTCCTTCTCTCCACACAATAGTACGGAACACACATTGCTGGCTGTAACAGTTTGTACGGGTCGACCAAGTTGTTGGTGCTCCACACTAGTTTGGGCGTGACTGCCCCCCCCCTTCCCCCATGCGCATGTTCCCCCTGGGATCAGTACTCGTCTAGTTGTGCTTTGCGGGGAGTTGAACTTTGGCTCTCTGGTCCCGACTCTAAACCGTCAATTTACTAATCAGTGCCTGCTGATCAACACCCGGTATCTAAGGACCATCACCATCCTTCCTTAACCATGGCGGGTTTTTTTACACTAACGGCTTAAGAGTTTTTTCACAACCCAATATTATTATGGAGAATCTCCTGGCGCTTCAGAGCTTAAACTGTGTAATACATGTAAAGAAGGCCGCCATGGTTGGGGAAACGTGTACAAGTTTGGTAAATGAGCCCTGGCCTTGGTTGACAGCTATCCATCACGTGAATGTCAGAAGATGTCATCCCACCACCACACGGCCGGAAGCGGCCATTTAGCCCCACACCATTCAGACAATTATAAAATATTTATATAGATTCATTTTACAAATGTTAATTACTGCAATTGCATATTAAGTCACTAATTACGTCAGCATTTCATTACCAATATTTGGCAAGCAGAAAGTACAATGATGCTCCTTTGATTTACCAAGAACTATCATACATGGCTAACCCGGGCTGGGATGAACCTTCCCACATCCCCTAGATATTCCAAGTCCCACCGAGCCAGGCTCTGCTGGGGGTAACCTGGTCAGTTATAGGTTGTCATTGGTAACATCCGCCACGATGACTCGCGTCGCCCATACGAAGGTGGTCGGTCAGGGGGGGGGGGAGGAAATGGGGAGAGAAGGGAAATGGTGGCGTGGGGTGGCGAGGAAACACCACCACGAGGCCCGACAATGAACCCAGCACAGCCATCGCCCAAAAGGACTAGACCCACACTTGCCAGCCCGAGCCTCAGTTACAGCCCCGCTCCCGTGCCAGGGAAGTCCACTACGGGCTCGCCATACCCCGTGCTACTTGCAAAGTATTCAGTGGTACTTGCAAGATTCAGGTACTCTGAACCCAAAAAACGACAGCCCCGAGTCGCTATATATCGCATCAAACACTTTAGACAGGCCTATGTTAGATCAACTCTCGCCTACCGGTCCGAACCCACTATACAAATATTAATGCCTACGCTGCTCGTTATTAGTCACAGGATGCCAGTAGCACATGAACCCCTAGACTCTTTACTACCTTACTCCTTACTAGAGGGTAGTAAGCTACCCTCAGCTTTTCACCTTCAGCTGCTTTACATACCAATACAAGATTGATCGATTTATTTATTACTCGCCCCATACCCATGCCGTGGGTTATCTTGAGGTTATCTTGAGATGATTTCGGGGCTTTTTAGTGTCCCCGCGGCCCGGTCCTCGACCAGGCCTCCACCCCCAGGAAGCAGCCCGTGACTGCTGACTAACACCCAGGTACCTGTTTTACTGCTAGGTAACAGGGGCATAGGGTGAAAGAAACTCTGCCCATTGTTTCTCGCCGGCGCCTGGGGTCGAACCCAGGACCACAGGATCACAAGTCCAGCGTGCTGTCCGCTCGGCCGACCGGCTCCCTACAGCTGGGTGGGTGGTGGTGGAAGGGCTTACAAAGGAACATCGTGGGTTCAGGAACTGAATCCCATAGTTCATTTAGCTAAGCAAGTGACAATCTTATAAAGCTAGTTACATAATTGTTAATTTCATCAACACATTATTACAATATATTACATTCATACATGTTTACATATGCACAGCAATGGTCTTTTTATATCAAGTGATTTAAGAAGAGGCCCACAACCGAGTATAAAAGGCAGTTTACATAAGCGGTGAGTCAGTTACAGTTACTAATCTTGGTCGCCACCCACCCAACAGGGCACCAACTTCTGCGGCTACATGCACGCTCCCCTTGTTACCCTCCACACGCGGCCAGACAACATACACATCTATATTATCCTAAGACAATAACTAGTTCATCATTCATCAACTAATGAGATAGAGATGATGTACAAATCTAAAGAATCATCAAAAGGTACCAAGCCAGAACGACTGTAGCGCCCTAACCTTGTGGTAGTTCCAGGAATTAATGTCCCGCGGCGTGGTTCCTGGTGTGATCAGTCAAGTTGTTAAGGTTGAACTATCTGCTCGCACTGTGTCGCAAATATGAAAAGGAAGTGAATTGTCAAGGGAAAGCGCCAAGCCATTACGACTATATAGCACTGGGAAGGGGGTCAGGATAAGGCTTTGGGATAGACGGGGGAAAGGAATGGTGCCCAACCACTTGGACGGTTGGGAAGACCTGAATGAAGCGAGACCGTCGCTCTACCGTCAAGCCCAAGTGGTTGGCGCTCAAGTAAATATTAAGTAGCCGGAACAGAGCTTTACTAACAAGTGTGGAATATTGGAGAACGTGGCGTCCGGTCCTGTAAGGCTCGGTCTTCCAGCCGCCCGTCACAACACCACCGTCGACCACAAGAGAAAATGCATTTGTAGAGATGTGGGCCGGTGGTCCGCTCCAGCCACAGTTCCATGGACAAAGTTCTAGTCAGGCCGGACTTGGGAAGAACAGCTCCCAGACAATTATATACAACTATTTATGTGAAATAACTGTTACCCGTCGCAATTAATGAGCTGCGGACCCTTCCAAAGGATATCAGATCAACCGGTGTAATGTCAGACTGGGTGCACAGGGGAGGCTATAACGGGCTCACCACAAGGCTGGCTTCTGTAGCATCTACGTTCTACTCTCAATCCGGGATCCAGGGTTCAAGGAGAGGGGAAAGACATGATCAAGTATGTTCCCCTTCACCTAATGCCTCTGTTTACCTAGCAGTTAATAGGTAACTGGGAGGCAACTGTTGTGGGGGTTGGTAGTTCCACCTTTGAGGGTAATCTCAATCACCGGGAATTTTAAGCAAATACTTACCATTTATAAAGCGAGCGTTTAATGTGACAAATGGTCAAACGATTAATAACTCTCAAGGTGGTGTTGGTTCT
This sequence comes from Procambarus virginalis, assembly GCA_020271785.1. Taxonomy (NCBI): domain Eukaryota; kingdom Metazoa; phylum Arthropoda; class Malacostraca; order Decapoda; family Cambaridae; genus Procambarus; species Procambarus virginalis. The sequence goes on from WNGS01001312.1 coordinate 50,264,402, forward strand.
GGGAGCTGTTGTACTCCAAGCTCGGCCTGGGGCCAGGCTCCTCTTGCAGCTCCTCAGGCTTGCTAAGGTAAGTCCTCCCCAGACTTACCTTAGCTTACGTGGAGAGCAAGTGAGAACCACGATCACGATTCTTGTAACCACTTACGCATCCACAGTACGAAACCTGTACATCTTTCAATAAATATGGCGGCTTAGTTTAATAATGCATCCATGCACCTAAGCATCCATGATTGTTGAAAGATGTACAGGTTTCGTAAATGGTTTATGAAGGTCGGCCGCAGTTTAGGCATCATGATGCACATAGGTAACCCGTACTTGCCACTCCCTAACAACCCCCCTAACCTCACCAGTAGCGTACCAACCCAAACAACCCACCTAACCTATCTAGTCCGATGCACATAAAACAAATATTTATGTAGACCCAAATAGCCTTCGAGGAAGTAGTAAGCAAGCTGACCTTTAAGCCCCACCCACACCACCACTACCACGTGACGTCTGGCGTCACAACCACCCACACCACCACGTGACGTCTGGCGTCACAACCACCCACACCACCACTACCACGTGACGTCTGGCGTCACAACCACCCACACCACCACTACCACGTGACGTCTGGCGTCACAACCACCCACACCACCACTACCACGTGACGTCTGGCGTCACAAGCACCCACACCACCACGTGACGTCTGGCGTCACAAGCACCCACACCACCACTACCACGTGACGTCTGGCGTCACAAGCACCCACACCACCACTACCACGTGACGTCTGGCGTCACAAGCACCCACACCACCACGTGACGTCTGGCGTCACAACCACCCACACCACCACTACCACCACGTGACGTCTGGCGTCACAACCACCACCACGTGACGTCTGGCGTCACAACCACCACCACGTGACGTCTGGCGTCACAACCACATCTTCCCTCTGACCCGCTGGAGTCCCATGACGATGATCAGTGTTACACAACACTGCTCCACAAAGCTCATTTTCAGATTGTATAAAACCGTGTCTGTATATTTAGGCCAGGATGTATTGACGCACGTTGGGCTACGTTGGGTTAAAGTCCGTCTGGCAAACTGTCGTGTGTATATAGTTACTCAAATGGCTGAACAAATCCACAAGGGCCGTGCCGAGGGTTCGAAACTACCTCCAAGAGGATCCCAGACGCTGCCTTAATCGACAGCTATGACAGGTAAAAGAATTGCAACTGGGAAATGATCCTGATTTACCAACTTATCCTGCATAAATGGCTGCGAGTTGTGTATATAGCTATCAGTGATCACGGGCGAAGTGTTTAACTATGGCCTACTTGCCTACTAACTAATAATTTAACAGTTAGGTGATATAATTTAGGCCATCTAACTGATGGCCTAAAATATCACAGAAGGCCTATTTACCTTCTAACTGATAACCTAACTTTCCTGTTGTGGATGGAGTTGGCTTGCACGAGGTGTTTGAGGGCACCAGCCAGCACAAGCTGCTCTAACCATACCAACACCGTCCCTGACATCATGGTCCACAAGCTACACTAAAGAGTCCCTGCTGCCTCGGCCTGTAGTCAGTGACTCAGTTATAGACTATTTGTGTGAGCTCGTCACCACCGCGCGTCGCCCACCCATTACTGCCAACTGCTTCATCGCCCGTTATTACACACTCATGGAAATTACTTCACATCTTCCACAGCCCAACAAACACTACTATTACATCAATCTCGGTATCTCTCTCCCCACGTTCGTGTGCACAACTTAAGTTCTTCAAGACTACCTTAATCACTAGTGGAGGCTGCCATCACGGGCCCGTGTACGACCAACCGTCCCGCAAGGGGGAGCGAGTCTCCAATATCACACTGGTCTCGAAGACAACCTACGCAGGCCTTCATGTAGTCTAGGGTGGGAGCACAATTGTGGGTATATACCCCATGTAAACAACTTGTAACCCATCAGGGGTCACGCCCCAGTTGTTTGAGGCTTAAAGTCATACAGGAATGACAGACACGCTCGTGTTTACACCCCTAGTGCCAGCCCCGCTCGCTAGGGTAAACTCTAGCTGCCACACCTCCCTCGGCCACACCTCCCTCGGCCACACCTCCCTCGGCCACACCTCCCTCGGCCACACCTCCCTCGGCCACACCTCCCTCGGCCACACCTCCCTCGGCCACACCTTCCCCTGTACCTGCCAACCGTAGCAGCAGCGAGCTGCACGTTACCAACATGAGTGATGCCCCATAATGAGATGTACAGACATCAGTGCAGTCGTCGCCACCCGTCACGTTACTAGGCTATCCAGGGTCAGGACTCGTCAAGCATTTACCTGCCCGCTTACGAAACCTGTACATCTCTTGTAAATCGCACGGGTTTTGCTTACATCTATTAAACGTGCAATGATGTCAAATTTCACAACCCAAGATTGTTATAAACAACCTCTTACTGCTTCCGACCTAACTCGTCAACTTATTACTTGGGCCTAACACGACCCGCAAAGGGCCCAGGGCCGCCCTGTGCGGGGGGGGGGGAGAGGGGCCTAGTTAGGAGTGCCGGGGGATGGCGGTGGCGAGGGGGCCAGACAGATAGCAGGAATGGCTTAGTCTATACATAGACCCTGGCCCGACCCCACACCACTTGGTGGGGGTGCCGCCCCCCTTCCCCTCCCTCCCTCCCTCCCTCACAACCACGTGGTATCCGGCCACGACATCCTCCACATACCTAGCCTATGTCTGGCTAGGATGAGGGGAGAGGCAGTCCCTCACACCCAAAACCCCGCCACAAAACGCCTCGCCCCGCCCCACAAAACTCCACGGTACTGAAGCGCACACTTTCAGTTCCACCGTTCTCCCACTTCCTCCATGCACGATTTGACGAGTCACCGAACCTATCGACGCCGATGCATGGGAAACTTTAATATTACGGCGCTTTAATGTTTCATTGATGCGTCGCAACTGCAATAGATTGAGCCAAGTATGACGCCATCAGATATGTGCCTGCAAAACCTGGTTCAAGCTCTTGGGCCAGAGCTTCAGCTGCTGGTTGTGAACGGAAGTGGCTGGTAGGACCAGAGCAGCCACACAACCCCCCCCCCCCAACTTCAGACCTCTTATGAGGAAATAATAAATCATTGACCAACAATGGGTGTTACTCCCCCCCCCCCATGGCCAGCTGGTGAGTGGCAGGACGGAACTGGGAATAATGAAACACTTTAAACAATTCTAAATACCAAATGGTAGACCATACAGCTGGTGGCCCAAGAGCCTGGATTGACTATGGTAAACGTAGCTCTATGATTCAACTTCTGGATTGAAAACCAGACACTCCTCTTAATAGCAAAAATATAACTGACCGTTTAAACAGGACATCAACACATGTACAAAAGCATCCGAGAATATATATATGTAATTGCTACACAGTATTCATCTATAGACATCCATGTGCGCTGTAATATACGAGGATCCTCACACACTCGCAGCTCCCTAACGAGAGGGAGCAAGCTTAACTGCCCCCCCCCCTCCCCCACAAATATACAAGACGGCCAATGTAGTCTCAATATACAAAAAGGGCGACAGGCAAGAAGCACTGAGGGAAGGGAATCAGAAAAGTACCAAGCCATTACGACTATATAGCACTTGGAAGGAGCCAGGATAAGTATTTAGGATGATTTCGGGGCTCATGTCCCCGCCCTAGACCAGGCCGCCTTTTTGTTACACATCCCCGGAAAGCAACCCGTAGCAGCTGTAAATCCCAGGTACCTATTCACTGCTAGGTGAACAGGGGCATCCGGGTGGAAAAACTCTGCTCAATTGTTTCCGCCTCCACCGGGATCAAACCCGGAACCTTACGCCTACGAATTCAGAGCGCAGTACACTCAGCCGTTATGCCCCGGAGAGAGAGAACTACAGGCCAGTGTCGTTATCTTGTGTAACATGCAAGATGGTTGAAAACATGGTGAGAAAACGCCCAGTAGCACATCTGGAGAGAAGGCATTTTCTTGGACTATCAGAAAGCCTTTGCCTACAGTTTAGACCTATTGTCTTATGTATGACCCTTTGTCCTGCGTGACAGTGAATACTAGCATTATTCTCACCGTAATCAGACTATCAAAATCCTCAGATTAGGCAAAATTGTAATTAATTTTGTCAATAAAGATGTTAATAATAATGCCAGTACCCTGTAAGAGGCTGGGGCATAACATGGCGAAACGGCACGAGTAACTGATAAGGTGTTCCAGTGGATAAGGGCATACCTAAGCAATAGGAAGTTATTGCGAGGGATGATACCTCAGAATGGCATGTCATCAGCGAAGTACCGAAGGGTTCTGTACTCTGACCCATCCTGTTTTTTTATACATACCTAAATGAACTTCCAGACTCATTCCTCTCAATGTTTGCTGACGAGGCTAAAATTATAAGGATTATCCTTAAGACAGGAGGACAGCACGAGGCTACAAGATAACCTGGACAAACTGAAGGAATGGTCCAACAAATGGCTATTTGAGTTTAACCCAAGCAAATGTAAATAATGAAGATAGGTGTAGGGAGCAGGAAGCCAGATAAAGATACCATTTGAGATGAAATCCTTCAAGAATCAGGGAGAGAAACGTTGAGGGTTGATATCACATTAGACCTGTCCCTTGAAGCATACATCAAGAGGATAACATCAGCGGCATATGCCAGGTTGGTCAATATAAGAACTGCCTTTTAGAAACTTGTGTAAGGAATCATTTAGAACCTTGTATACCACACATGTCAGACCAATTCTGGAGTATGCAGCCCCAGTGTGGCGTCCTTATGTAGTCGAGCACAAGACTAAATTGAAGAAACTTCAAGGTATGCCACCAGACTTGTACCGGAGCCGAGGTGTTTGAGTTACGAAGAAAGACTACAGGAACTGAACCTCATATCACGAAGTTAGGAGACATGATCACTCCATACAAGATGCTAAGAGGAATTGATCGAGTAGACATTTTATTTAACACGTGATACACAAACAAGGGTGGAACAGGTGGAAACTAAGCGAAATTGAGTTTCCAATACATAGGAACATTAGAAAACATGTTAGTGTCAGTAGTTAACAAATGGCATGCACGGCAATTATGTGAAGGTAGACTCCATACACACGCATTTTAAAATGTAGATATGATAAGAGCCCAATAAGCTCAAAAATCTGTACACCAGGTGATTGACAGTTGAGAGGCGGGACCAAAGTGCCAAAGCTCAACTCCTACAAGCAATTACAAAGGTGGTCAGCAAGGCGGACAGCCCGCCTGATAATTCAAAACTATTTCCCATTTCTAAACGTTCCCTTCGCCTGTGTATCTCTCACTAAACAAATGGATTGTAGAAGTGGGGGGAGGGGCATAATGGCGGAAAGGGGGGGGGTAATGGAGTGAGGTGATGGAAGGAGGGAACACACGCCCTGCCCACGGTAAGAGAATCTGTGGTGGTCATAAGACACTAACCCCCCCCCCCCCTCACATCCTCCTCCCAACACCACACCTGGACAATCAGATATGAAGGAGCAACAGGTACAAGGCGGCACGGGAGACATCTCCTGTCCACGAGGCTCACCATAGCCAGTGCTCTTGCCCACTCCTGTGCCAGGTTTACGGGCTTTCCTATCCACACCTTGCCCATAGTCACATAAAACACACTTCCCATCACAACTTCTAAACACCGTCCCTTTCTCAAGGTAGATGGTGGTAACCATATTTTCACAAGCTCCATCCAGCGATCCATATATCCATGCATCAATCCATCCATCTCTTAAAAAATATAATTGTTTGGCATTTCCGTGCGGCTTCTCTAGCCGTCAACCACCCGCACGGAAATGCAGGTATATATAGATCCATATAGATGCATAACATGGATGGGCAAGTGGATAGATGGATGGATG
>WNGS01001312.1:50271291-50290644 GCA_020271785.1 Procambarus virginalis
ACGGTGCGTTCGTATGTACTAGTAACTCACATTTTACCACAATTATTAAATGCGTATAAAATGCGAGTATTAGATGTGAGGACGCGTTGCACGTGCAATTCTCAACTGCAAGGGGATTGAACCTTGCACATACTAACTTGATGTTGCAAGGGAGCGACAGGATGAATGTCGCTGGTGTTGGGATTACATGACTACGTGGTGAGTGTCAATGTCCTACGGGGCAGCTAGACAGAGCACATGATTTGAGGGACACTAGCTAGAACGTCCCCAACCTCCCAGCACTGTTACATATAGGCCTTAAAACCAACACCTAAACTTTGTGTGTGCGACACACACAACAACTACACAACACACCACACAGCACACCACACACACACACAACACACCCACCACCACAACACACACACACACACACACACACAACACACCTCTCTCTCTCTCTCTCTCTCTCTCGTCTCCTTCTCTCTCTCTCTCTCCTCTCCTCATCCTCTCTCTTCTCTCTCATCCTCTCTCTCTCCCTCGTCTCCTCTCTCAGAGTTGAGTACATTTACAAGCAAAACTGTATGTTTAAAGCCACACACGCAGTTATTTACGCAGCAAGGAAGTCCATCAAGATCTTCGAGGACGATGATGGAGATTCTACTGAGCTCGGGCGTGACGCCGTGCAGATGTCTCTATCGCTAAGTCAGCATCACTCCAAACATGAGGACTGACCTCTTTTTAGTGAAGTTCAATCCTCATCAATAAACCCTTTGCAACGCCAAACGCTCTTCCCAGATCATCCTATCTCCTCTAGGGTTTCTTAACTCCTAGTTTTTCTTAGCACTTATCTCTTGCTAGCTCATCTTAGCTCCTCCTAGTTCAACATAATTCCTTCTAGCATTTTCTAACGCCTCATGGCTCTTTCTAGGTGCTCCTAGAATGTTATAAAAATAAGAAACTTAAAGCTTTGATTATGGAGTGAGTTGTGGTCATCCAGGAGGTGCTGGCGGCCTCAGTCCTGCGACGGAAGACCAGATTATCACATGTATCTCACACACATGGACACTGATACGGTACACAGGATAGATATAGCATGGAGGATACAAAACGGCATAACGATTACAGATATGGCTTAGGTGATAAATATATGGCATGGGTGATTCATATATAGTATGGAGGATACATATATGGCATGTAGAATACATATATGACAATGAGGATACATATAGAGATACAGAGTAGAGAATAAATGGTAGAGGATGAGAGTACATAATACAGTATGGTACAGTTTAAGCAAACCTACAATTGGTAGCTAGGTGTATTACATCAAGTCTCGCCTGTTACCGTATGTGTGAAGGGAATCACCTTCTATATCCCCCTTCCACACCCTCTCCCTTCCAAACCCCCTCCCTTCCACACTCCTCACCAGTGTCACCAGTGTTGACCATACCACCTCCTACCACCACCACCACCACCACCACCACCAGGGCCACATTACACATGAATGGGGGTGTGCAAGACTTTGGTTCTTAAGCTATTGTGCACCACTCAGAGGCCTTAGTGGGTCGTCGTCCAGTGTGTGTACTCACCTAGTTGTGCTTGCGGGGTTAATAAACTTTTTTTCCATACACCCCCAGGAAACATTTTTTCCTTCATTACACCCCCGCAGGAAGCAGCCCGTGGACAGCTGTCACTCCCAGGTACTATTTACTGCTAGGTAACAGGGGATCAGGGTAAAAGAAACTCTGCCCATTTTGTTTCCGCCTCCACCGGGGATCGAACCGGAACTCAGGACTACGAATCCGAAATTGCTGTCCACTCAGCTGTTAGGCCCCTAGTAAGTGGGGGCCATTTAGTGAGTGCATGGAATGAACTAAAGGAGCGGGTTGTAAAGGTTAACTCCATTCATAACTTAAAAGCAGGTGTGATAGGGAAATAGGTCAGAGTCATTGTATTAGACAATCAACGACTAGAAAAGCTGGGTCCATGAGCTAGAGCTCAAGCCTGCAGGCAAAATAGGTGAGTACACAACACACACACACACACACACACACACACACACACACACACACACACACACCACACACCACACACCACACACACACCACACACACACACGTTACACACACACGTTACACACACACAATAGGTGAGTACACACACACGCACGTTAGGGTTTGTCGAGTTACAACGAAATCCTAAAAGTACTAAACTTTACGTCATCAGAAAAGACGAAATATCTAGACAAATACCTTGGTGATGGCGCGGGGGGATAAACAGACAGACTAATCCCTGGGGTAGGTGGCGAGAATGGTGTGGTGGTGGGGGGGGGGGGGGGAAGGTTATGGACGGAGAGGTTCTGGGGAATCGTGGCCGGCGCGGCGTATGGATTTTTGGTTGTGTAATTTATTTTATACCACAGATGTGTCTGTTTGTTTATACAATGGTAACCTGCCGTCATGCACTCTGGGTTGATTGGGAGGAGCAGCACCAGCAGCACCAGCAGTTGTAACAAGAGCAGCAGTAACAGCAACAACAACTGCAGCAGCAACAACAGCAGCAGCAGCAGGAGTAAGAGCAGCAGCAGCAACAACAGCAGCAGGAGTAAGAGCAGCAACAACAGCAGCAGGAGTAAGAGCAGCAACAACAGGAATAAGAGCAGCAGCAGCAACAACAGCAGCAGGGAGTAAGAGCAGCAACAACAGGAATAAGAGCAGAGCAGCAACAACAGCAGCAGGAAAAAGAGCAGCAACAACAGCAGCAGGAATAAGAGCAGCAGCAGCAGCTGGAGTAAGAGCAGCAACAACAGCAGCAGGAATAAGAGCAGCAGCAGCAACAACAGCAGCAGGAGTAAGAGCAGCAGCAGCAACAACAGCAGCAGGAGTAAGAGCAGCAGCAGCAACAAACAGCAGCAGCAACAAACAGCAGCAGGAGTAAGAGCAGCAACAACAGCAGCAGGAGTAAGAGCAGCAGCAGCAACAACAGCAGCAGGAGTAAGAGCAGCAGCAGCAACAACAGCAGCAGGAGTAAGAGCAGCAGCAGCAACAACAGCAGCAGGAGTAAGAGCAGCAGCAGCAACAACAGCAGCAGGAGTAAGAGCAGCAGCAGCAACAACAGCAGCAGGAGTAAGAGCAGCAGCAGCAACAAACAGCAGCAGGAGTAAGAGCAGCAACAACAGCAGCAGGCGTAAGAGCAGCAACAACAGCAGCAGGAGTAAGAGCAGCAACAACAGCAGCAGGAGTAAGAGCAGCAACAACAGCAGCAGGAGTAAGAGCAGCAACAACAGCAGCAGGAGTAAGAGCAGCAACAACAGCAGCAGGAGTAAGAGCAGCAACAACAGCAGCAGGAGTAAGAGCAGCAACAACAGCAGCAGGAGTAAGAGCAGCAACAACAGCAGCAGCAGGAGTAAGAGCAGCAGCAGCAGCAGGAGTAAGAGCAGCAGCAGCAGCAGGAGTAAGAGCAGCAGCAGCAGAGTAAGAGCAGCAGCAGCAGCAGCAGCAGAATAAGAGCAGCAACAACAGCAGCAGCAGGAGTAAGAGCAGCAGCAGCAGCAGCAGGAGTAAGAGCAGCAGCAGCAGCAGCAGCAGCTGGAGTAACAAAGGAGGCATGCCAGTAGAAGGACGGATACGCCCCGGCAGGACTTCAGGTGGATGGCCTCTACACAATATCCAACACACGCTAATTCACATTATTTTACACCCAATAGGTGTTAACTGATGCTTAGCTCTCAAATAATGGAAGGTGCTGCCAACCATTATATACACTGTCAACCATTAGTTGAATAATTAATATATGTATTAATGATATGTTTTCCATTCAGATTTCTTGAAAGCTTTCAACAACTCAGGGGCCCACATGTTTCTAAACACCTGGATTATATAAATTATATACATATTATAGCTGTTTTTACTTACATTTCCGCTGTAATAAATGAAGAGCTATCATTTATACTAATTATCAATTATATACTAGGATTTTTGTTTTTAAATTTCGAGACAATTGTCTTGAGCCGTTGACACCAGTTTGCTGATTTCAAATTCCTCAACGATCATATTTTTTTAGTGTGAATAACTTGGAAAACAAGAATTATCTTGTGATTTATAATAAAAATAGCTGATATAAACGGTTGTATGGTTTTTAACAGTCGTGTGTATGGACTAGTAAATATGGTATAATAGAAATTTTAGGGAGGAGTTGCTGATTTAACATCCTTCGACGGTCTTTAATTCCTAGCATTAGGGGGTTGAACAATCCAATTTAATGTAATGTTTTATTAAACAAAAAACAGATTGTTATCATATGGTTATATAGTTTTAAAACCCTGTATGGGAGTAGTAGAATAGGGGATATAATGGGGTGTTTGGGGAGGGCGTGTGGCGGGAAGAAGAGCAGGAGTAGGGGTGAGGTCCACCCGGCCAACAGCCCACAGTTCTCAACGAGCAGTGCCCGTGGGAGGTCTTGTACCGTCGTGTCTGGTCTGTGCTCAATTAATATCTCGCTTGGTGTGGAAATATATACAGTGGGTGTGTGTGTGTGCGTACGTGGTGCGGCTCTAGGGTGGAAAGGAACTCTTGAGGGGTCGAGTGTGAGGCGGAGAGCGATATAAGAGGTGAGTTATGTGTGAGTGTGTGCCGGTGGCGGCTTGGTTCAAGCCGCCGCTTGTCTTCTTTTTCCCCGCCACGTGAGAAACATCTGTCAATTGCGCGCCATTTGCTGTTTTGCGCGCCAAAATGGTGTATTACTCGTATTTACCGCCGAATTAGGCTTCCAGGAGTATAAAATGTGTGGTTTTCCTATATACTAAGGTGTGAAAAGCCGGTCAAAAGTCAGTCTAGAAGTCAAATCTTTGTTTCATAGCGGACAAAAGCTTTTTAAGCCCAAATAGTCTTTTCTTGGTTAAAATACTTGTATAAACCTTTAGGTCAGCTTGCTCTTACTATAAACCACATCTAGTTAGTTTTGTGTATGAAGAGCATACGCAAATAAAACAAATATCATACAGGATATATGGTGTAAATCTGTTTTTCTTGCTATCAATTGTAGTCTAAATATCCAGTTCGTAAGGCACCAACAACCTAGGTTGTTTATTTATCATTGTTCTTCTGGTAGCTGTAGGCCTATTTGTGGTTAAAGGGTCTATAGTGTGGTGGGTCAGAACGGGTCTTGGTCTGGAAAGGCGGGGGAGGGTAATTTCCAATTCCAGGTTGGTTTGGAGGAGCGGTGAGGTCTGCCCTGGTGTAAAGGAAAATGGGAGGGGGGTCATATTAACTAATGGGGATCTATCTGGCTCTGGTTTAGGATGGAGGGGATCTGGCTCTTGGTTTAGGGTGAAGGAGTGGGGGGGGGGGGGTGGTCTGGCTCTTGGTTTAGGGTGAAGGAGTGGGGGGGGTGGTCTGGCTGGCTCTGGTTTAGGGTGAAGGGGTGGTCTGGCTCTTGGTTTAGGGTGAAGGAGTGGGGGGGTGGTGGTCTGGCTCTTGGTTTAGGGTGAAGGGGTGGTCTGGCTCTTGGTTTTAGGGTGAAGGGTGGTCTGGCTCTTGGTTTAGGGTGAAGGGGTGGTCTGGCTCCTGGTTTAGGGTGAAGGGTGGTCTGGCTCTTGGTTTAGGGTGAAGGGGTGGTCTGGCTCTTGGTTTAGGGTGAAGGAGGGGTGGCTCTTGGTTTAGGGTGAAGGGGTCTAGCTCTTGGTTTAGAATGAAGGGGGGGTCTGGCTCTTGGTTTAGTGTGAAGGGGTGGTCTGGCTCTTGATTTAGGGTCAAAGGGGTCTGGCTCTGGTTTAGAGTGAAGGGGGTGGTTTGGCTCTTGATTTAGGGTGAAGGGGGGGTCTGGCTCTTGATTTAGGGTGAAGGGGGGTCTGGCTGTTGGTTAGGGTGAAGGGGGGTCTGGCTCTTGGTTTAGGGTGAAGGGGGGTCTGGCTCTTGGTTTAGGGTGAAGGGGGGTCTGGCTCTTGGTTAGGGTGAAGGGGGGTCTGGCTCTTGGTTTAGGGTGAAGGGGGGTCTGGCTCTTGGTTTAGGGTGGAGGGGGGTTGGCTCTTGGTTTATGGTGAAGGGGGTGGTCTGGCTCTTGGTTTAGGGTGAAGGGAGGTCTGGCTCTTGGTTTAGGGTGAAGGGGTGGTCTGGCTCTTGGTTTAGGGTGAAGGGGGTGGTCTGGCTCTTGGTTTAGGGAGAAGGGGTGGTCTGGCTCTTGGTTTAGGGTGAAGGGGGGTGGTCTGGCTCTTGGTTTAGGGTGAAGGGAGTGGTCTGGCTCTTGGTTTAGGGTGAAGGGGTGGTCTAGCTCTTGGTTTAGGGTGAAGGGGGTGGTCTAGCTCTTGGTTTAGGGTGAAGGGGGGTGGTCTAGCTCTTGGTTTAGGGTGAAGGGGGGTGGTCTAGCTCTTGGTTTAGGGTGAAGGGGGTCTGGCTCTTGGTTTAGGGTGAAGGGGGGACTGGCTCTTGGTTTAGGGTGAAGGGGGTCTAGCTCTTGATTTAGGGTGAAGGGGGGACTGGCTCTTGGTTTAGGGTGAAGGGGGTCTGGCTCTTGGTTTAGGGTGAAGGGGGACTGGCTCTTGGTTTAGGGTGAAGGGGGTCTGGCTCTTGATTTAGGGTGAAGGAGGGTCTGGCTCTTGGTTTAGGGTGAAGGGGGGCTGGCTCTTGGTTTAGGGTGAAGGGGGGACTGGCTCTTGGTTTAGGTGAAGGGGGTGGTCTAGCTCTTGGTTTAGGGTGAAGGGGGGGGTCTAGCTCTTGGTTTAGGGTGAAGGGGGTCTGGCTCTTGGTTTAGGGTGAAGGGGGTCTGGCTCTTGGTTTAGGGTGAAGGGGGTCTGGCTCTTGGTTTAGGGTGAAGGGGGTCTGGCTCTTGGTTTAGGGTGAAGGGGTCTGGCTCTTGGTTTAGGGTGAAGGGGGTCTGGCTCTTGGTTTAGGGTGAAGGGGGGTCTGGCTCTTGGTTTAGGGTGAAGGGGGTCTGGCTCTTGGTTTAGGGTGAAGGGGGGACTGGCTCTTGGTTTAGGGTGAAGGGGTGGTCTAGCTCTTGGTTTAGGGTGAAGGGGGGTCTGGCTCTTGGTTTAGATGGAAGTGGGGTTTTGGATCTTGGTTTAGGGTGAAGGGGGTCTGGCACTGGGTTTAGGGTGAAGGGGCGTTGGCTATTGGTTGAGGGTGAAGGGGGACTGGCTCTTGGTTTAGGGTGAAGGGGGAACTAGCTCTTGGTTTAAGGTGAAGGGGGGTCTAACGTATTCCCCAGGTCTGGGATGGGGGGGGGGTCAAAGTCGACCATAACCCTATTCTACGGGGAGGGTGTTGGGAAGCGCGAGGTCAGGTCCCACTCCTGGTCTGGGGGAGGGAAGGGTGGGCTCGGCCACACCCGTGGTCAAAGGGGGGGGGGGGTCTGAAGGGTGGGCTCGGCCACACCATGAACTAGGGGTTATCTCTTGGATGTCTGGGGTCCCACTTTTTTGTCTGTGGAGGAGGGAGTGTGGGGTGGGGTCGGTCGCTCTTGGTGGGGGTGGAAGGTTGGGAGGTGGTCTGTCACTCTTGGTCGGTTGTGGGGTCTGGCTGACGGGGTAATCCATAAACTAAGTACAGTAGTACATTTGTGTTCTCTCATTTTGTGTACCCCGTCCGCATGACTGGTCAGTATAAGCGGCCATTTTGAGGGTGTGATCCTCTTGTACTAGGTGCAGCACCCTTGACGCTGACTCTCCAGTCAGTCCCACTCAATTTAGTGGTTATAGAAGCTGTTGACCTTGGTTACTCGACTTGGGTAGAATACCATCTTGTCTTCAACTTTGCTCCGGTGACCTTGAAGACTTTGCAGTCTCATCCGTTGTTCAAGTCTGAAGCTAGTATTCACCTAGTTGTGCTTGCGGGGGTTGAGCTCTGCTCTTTCGGCCCGCCTCTCAACTGTTACTATTTGTTTTCCCCACATCACACATTTTTTTGTGTATTACAATATTTAACCAGCACACAGTATTTGATGGCCAGGGCTTGAGTGCTTTGGCTGAAATGTAAGTTTAATCCAAATCGTACAAAAGACTTCAACACATTTTAAACGTGAAGATTTGATATTAATTGAACACTAACAATCTTGGCCGCGCTTTAAAAGTTGTCATGAAACGACTTGAGTTAGTAAGGTGTGGGAGGAAGTGCGTGGTGTTTCCTGCCATGCTAGTTCCCACCTCTCTTCCTCGTCAGTCTTCGGCATGGCGCGAGTCTTGCCACAAGATGGAGGCAGAGACTGATTGTCACAGATGTGTGTGTATGTAGACGAGTGTGTGTGTACAGGTAACGCCCAGTTGTCCGCACACAAGTGACAGGCTGAACAATCCAGTGTGCTCTTTCTATCATTGTATTTGGCGTGATGCAGAAGCTGCTATGGCGGTATGTTCACTGGAGTGAATGACGTAAGAACAAAGGTAACTGCAGAAGACCTATTTTCCCATACGAGGCAGCTCCTATTTACAACCACCCAGTCCCACTCATATATATGTCCAACCTACGCTTGAAACAATCGAGGGACCCCCACCTCCACTACGTACGCGGTAATTGGTTCCACAAATCAACAATCCTTCATTTGACCCCGCGGGCGTTCTTACTATTCATTGGAATGTTGTGCTTGCTGCTGCAGGGAAGGAAAACGAAACTAGCAGCAGCTGTCAGGGGGCCCTGACAGCTGAGTGGACAGCGCTAGGGATTTGTAGTCCTAAGGTTCCGGGTTCGATCCCCGGTGGAGGCGAAAACAAATGGGCAGTTTTCACCCTGATGCCCTTGTTCACCTAGCAGTAAATAGGTACCTGGAAGTTACAGCTGCTACGGGCTGCTTCCTGGGGGTGGTAACAGAGGCCTGGTCGAGGACCGGGTCGCAGGGGACGCTAAGCCCCGAAATCATCTCAAGATAACCTCAAGTTAACCAAGATAGCTTGGTTAGTTCGTGTTGCATGTTCTCCCCCTACCACCTCGTGACCTTACATTGTGATGTAGCCCCACAGTCCGAGGCGTGACTGCTAGCCTAAAGACCTTAAGCTGACATACGCGTTTGTAAATTTGTAAATTCCGCTTGCAAACTACATGGCAAATAGTCCCGTGTATCAATCGGTTGTCAGATGTATCTAGATGACCTAATGAACACGTGTAGTCTTCATTAGGATCTTGCACATTCCTGCACATTCACTAGTGCAAGATCCATTTAGATCTTGCACTAGTGAAAACTGAAAACTTATTTAAAGATTGTTTTTTTTTTTTTAAGAAAGGCGGCGTTGGCAGAGCTGTGGGCGTCGTTAGTGGGGTGACCTTGATAGTCGTCCCGGGAAAGTTGTTGCTTAGGGTGGGTTGGTGGCTCCCGTTATCCTGGGGCTGTGTTCCTTCACCTAGTTGTGCTTGCTGGGGCTGAGCTTCGCATCTTTGATCCCACCACTCACATGCCAGTCAATTGATGTAGATTTTCATGAGTATTGGGTTCTTGATCATATCTACCCTTGAAACGTGTCTACATTTGTGTGCCCGTGTTCAGTCGCTCGCGTCCTTCGTGAACCACATCTGCCCTAAGGTAGACACGTGCCCATCAGCGAGTTGGTGTTAAATGGAGATGCAGCAGTGTACTTGGAGGCCCGGACACCCTCCCCCGACCAGCTGGGGAGGGTCCGACGGCCGGCATTTCCTGCCAGGAATGTTGAGCACAGTAAGGCGTGTAGGAGTCTTGTTCAGCTTCTTGGTTCTTGAAAATGTCCGGGTTTAGTCATGTTTTACAAGAGACCGGCCGTCAAAGCTGGAGTTAAAATGATCATGTATATCGTTAGGACGTGATGTTTTAGCATGGCCCGTGCTGGGAAAGCTGAGGTGGGTAACAATTGAGTAGTCCTAATCTAAATAAGCCCTAATGAAGACCATGAGCCGCGGCCTCAAAAGCTTTTTGAAATTTAAGATTAGGTTTTCGTGTGATTCACCTTCAATGTGTTCATAAATTTTGAACATTGTACATACTCTGAGAGTTCTAGATGTACTTCTCTCCAAGCCAGACTTGTCTTTAGATAGCTTATCTTTATATCGTGTACTTCAAAAGTACAGCGGTATTTGGCTGCTGCTTAGAGCGGTCCACAAGCTTCTGATCCATTAAAACGCGGATGGTCCGGCACTTAGTGTTCTTTTTATATAAAAATATATACATAATATATATATAGAATATTTTTTCCTCCTTTAGGAACTTGTCTAAACGTTTCTTAAACGTTACCTTGCCCTGATTCAGCAGATCAACGCGCCCCGTGGCCCGGTCTCTGATCAGGTTTGGTTAACCCTCGAGGCCCCTATGGTGGTTTTCTCTTAAATCGCTAGGTTCAGGATCTATCTTGGGCAATTCTTTGATAACTGGCTTACGGATTACGTTAGCAAGAGCTATCACTTGATTTAGCATGTATATTGCTAGTTACGAAGCCGTCTGTGGTGACCTAAATTAGAGGAAATACTGTAGTTGTGATAGTCTTGTTTACCGTGTCAACTGTTCACTTTCTTGTAGACCTGTTACCATTAGGGTTATGCTAAATTTATGTGCAATGGTTCCCAGACTTGAGTTCCTCAAGAATTTGCAAACAACTTATGGGGGGGAGGGTACAACCTTGCCATCTTTTTTTGTGAGATTGTCAGGAACTCGTTCGCAGAGTATCAAAGCATTTCAAATTTACCCAGCCTGCAGGAAGAAATTTTGACTGAAGTGTGATCACGCACTAAAAAGTGAATTTAATGAACTGTCATATAGATGTTTTGACAAGAGTGGCGTGGTATCAGCCCGGGACTTTTAAATTTTTGTTTATAACCCCGGCCGAGTTTAAAGAACATTTTGCTTTAATATGGGTCAACTTGGTTAATTCTAATTAACGTACCTGCGGTCCGGTCTCTGATCAGGCCTTCTGATTAGTGTATATTGTAATTTTACCTATCGAACCTGAGGTGTCAGCCATAGCCTATAGGCTACGGAGCCTGACATACACAACCATAGGCCAGGGAAGAGCTTCTCACAGGAACAGTATGGTGGTCAAGGGAACCAACATGTTTCCGGAGGGCTAAAAAAAACTTCACGAATTAATTACTTGAATGTGTAAATAATAAACAAATTCTGGGTTCAGACTGAACCTTGAATATTTGTTTTGCCGTCTTATATTTCAGTATATTCTATTTTACTTCATTGTAGTTTTCTCCCTTTACATATTTAACATTTTCTTCTACAGAAATGACGATTTTGTAGGAAGTGTTATTTTACCCCCCGCACTCCTTAGGCGTATTATTTCCACTGTCCTTTAATGATAGAATGATATTGTACGACATACGTAAAACAAAATCTTGTAAATTGTGATTACTTTCAGTGAGTGTTTTCAAAACTGGATCAATGAATGGTGGAATTCGCGCACTGTGGACGCCGGGGCTCAGTAAAAATGGGGAAGACTGATAAATAAGGTTGGTCCCCCTGCTGATGCGAGTAGGGGAGAGGACCGGGAATTAATTTGGCCTTCCCAGTCACATGTAAATGGGGAGCACATTAAATGGAACTCAAAAATAGGCAATGATAAAAAAAAATTGAGCCATTGGCTTAGGCCTTAAACTATAGTCTTGGCTACCGAGCCAGCTGGTGACGGCAAGTATCAGTTGTCACTTGACAAGAACAAAGTGATACAGGTGGTTTAAAGTGCCATTTTCTGCCTCACCACCTAGTGGTGAGGCAGAAAATGGTTCCTGAAGTGTTGAGGAAATGTTGATGGAAGAGGATATCTTGTAACGACCTAGGTAGTGTGTGTTCAACTTTGAACAGAATGTTTATTTTTAGATCTCTTCATACTGGAAGAAAGCACCCGTTCTTGTTTAAAACGGATGTGCAGTGGACCCCGTTCTTGGTCACTTAAAGGACGTGGACACGCTGGCTGCGTGCTGGCACACCAATAGAGGCGAGGACTGGCTGCGTGCTGGCACACCAATAGAGGCGAGGACTGGCTGCGTGCTGGCACACCAATAGAGGCGAGGACTGGCTGCGTGCTGGCACACCAATAGAGGCGAGGACTGGCTGCGTGCTGGCACACCAATAGAGGCGAGGACTGGCTGCGTGCTGGCACACCAATAGAGGCGAGGACTGGCTGCGTGCTGGCACACCAATAGAGGCGAGGACTGGCTGCGTGCTGGTACACCAATAGGGGCGAGGACTGGCTGCGTGCTGGTACACCAATAGGGCGAGGACTGGCTGCGTGCTGGTACACCAATAGGGGCGAGGACTGGCTGCGTGCTGGTACACCAATAGAGGCGAGGACTGGCTGCGTGCTGGTACACCAATAGAGGCGAGGACTGGCTGCGTGCTGGCACACCAATAGGGGCGAGGACTGGCTGCGTGCTGGCACACCAATAGGGGCGAGGACTGGCTGCATGCTGGTACACCAATAGGGGCGAGGACTGGCTGCGTGCTGGCACACCAATAGGGGCGAGGACTGGCTGCGTGCTGGTACACCAATAGGGGCGAGGACTGGCTGCGTGCTGGTACACCAATAGGGGCGAGGACTGGCTGCGTGCTGGTACACCAATAGAGGCGAGGACTGGCTGCGTGCTGGCACACCAATAGAGGCGAGGACTGGCTGCGTGCTGGCACACCAATAGAGGCGAGGACTGGCTGCGTGCTGGCACACCAATAGGGGCGAGGACTGGCTGCGTGCTGGCACACCAATAGGGGCGAGGACTGGCTGCGTGCTGGCACACCAATAGGGCGAGGACTGGCTGCGTGCTGGTACACCAATAGAGGCGAGGACTGGCTGCGTGCTGGTACACCAATAGAGGCGAGGACTGGCTGCGTGCTGGTACACCAATAGAGGCGAGGACTGGCTGCGTGCTGGCACACCAATAGGGCGAGGACTGGCTGCGTGCTGGCACACCAATAGGGGCGAGGACTGGCTGCGTGCTGGCACACCAATAGGGGCGAGGACTGGCTGCGTGCTGGCACACCAATAGAGGCGAGGACTGGCTGCGTGCTGGTACACCAATAGGGGCGAGGACTGGCTGCGTGCTGGTACACCAATAGGGGCGAGGACTGGCTGCGTGCTGGTACACCAATAGAGGCGAGGACTGGCTGCGTGCTGGTACACCAATAGGGGCGAGGACTGGCTGCGTGCTGGTACACCAATAGAGGCGAGGACTGGCTGCGTGCTGGTACACCAATAGAGGCGAGGACTGGCTGCGTGCTGGTACACCAATAGAGGCGAGGACTGGCTGCGTGCTGGCACACCAATAGGGGCGAGGACTGCAAAGAACGTGGCACTTTTTGTTAGCGTAGAGGATTTTCCCTTCAAACCTGATTTTGTTTTGAGGACTTTAATATTTAAAATGTTTGTAACGTGAATGAGGCAAAGTACTTGGGCTAGGCCTACTAATATGGTTCATTATGTATTAAAACTATTTACTTGTGGCGGATGGTAGGCAACACATAATTAGTTTTTTCTACCACTTACGTAACTGTGTAATTACAGTGTGATGGTTTCGGGGCTTAGCGTCCCCGGGGCCCGGTCGTCGACCAGGCCTCCTTGTTGTTGGATTGGTCGACCAGGCTGTTGGACGCGGTTGCTCGCAGCCTGACACATGAGTCAATCTGGTTGGTCATGTATCCTTTGGAGGTGTTTATCCAGTTCTCTCTTGAACACTGCGACGGATCAGCCAGTTATGTCCCTTATGTGTAGTGGAAGCGTGTTGAACAGTCTCGGGCCTCTGATGTTGATAGTACCTCTTGCAGTCGGTTGGTTTGGGGTCTTGGCATAACACGAGGTTATCTTGATGATTTCCAGGCTTTAGTGTCCCCGCGGCCCGGTCCTCCACCCCCAGGAAGCAGCCCGTGACAGCTGACTAACACCCAGGTACCTATTATACTGCTAGGTAACAGGGGCATAGGGTGAAAGAAACTCTGCCCATTGTTTCTCTCCGGCGCCCGGGATCGAACCCGGGACCACAGGATCACAAGTCCAGTGTGCTGTCCGCTCGGCCGACCGGCTCCCCACCAGGGTGCCAGAGGTGCGGTTCTGGCCGCTTGCGTCTGGGTGTTGTCTGCTGACCGTCTTGACCCGAGGGCGGAGTACTCTTTGTGTGGGTGATGAAGTGCAGCTCTTGGGTCCCGCCTCTCAACCCTTAATATAGTTAAGCCTGTTGAGCTCTCTTATCTACATACAAAGCTGCTTGTCCAGGTCTCTGACCACGCTGCCTGGCTAGTGGTCTGGTCAACCAGGCTGTTAGACGCCGCTACTCAGTCTGACGTATGCAGACTTTGAATTATGAACTATTTAAAATGTGACAATTACGACAGCATAATCTTATTGGTCAGTGTTCTAAATCTTAATCGTAGGATACAAGAGCAACTGGGTTGTAGATTCATGTCTGACTGCGAGTAGCAGCGTCTAACAGCCTGGTTGACCAGATTAGCAAGGCAGTACGCTCAGACCTGGTCGCACAGCTTTAAATGCAAACAGTACCACCCAATTGGTTCAATACCTATACTATCTAGTAAGGGTCGAAAGGCGGGACCCAAGAGCCGTGGCTCATCTGCCATAAGTGTGGTGTTCCAGGGCCCTGACCTAGAGTAGCCCCTCCCCCCCCCCTCGACGAGTGGCTCCACCCACTATACCCTCCCCATAACACCACCTTTGTCCCACCCAGCGGGACATCTCCAGCAACTATAAAGTTGTATTATAATACAACAACACGAACCAGCATTCCATCAGCCAGGTGAGTAGGGCTAGCCTGTGGGTCGCCGTCCTCGGCTAAAGAGACAGATCCAGTTGGACATTCAGATCTACTTTGGGGAATAGAAGAACCCCCAGAACCTCATCAAGCAAGCAGTTCATCCCTCTAGATGAACGAAATGTACGGGGGAACATTTCATGTTGGAACAAAAGGAGGGCGGGCGTTTTCTTCCTAAACGAAGAAATGAACAGGCGACCTGTTCTTTAGTCCCAATATGAAAGAGGCTCCGTAGATCCTGTTCTTCTGTTCCAACATGGGATGGAGGCTTTGTAGTGGATCCTGCTCCCCGAGTCTACTCCAGGTGTACCTGGCGTAGATTGCAGTAGCCATCTACACGTGGCGTAGATTGCAGTAGGCATCTACACAGCCTTGCAGAACAGCTGAGGGTGTAGAAAGAGGCAAATGGTTGGTAGTAAACCAGGAAAAGGATGTCGGTTAGTAGTACTTAAATAGCCTAGGGTAGAGGGGCACGATGAACGGATGGGGCGAGAGGGGGGTGGGGTGTAGTACCCGCCTCCCCCCCCATCATAGGGGAGGCAGGAAGTGTCACATCTCCCTCCCCCTCTCCCCACCCTTAGCATTTAAACAGCCTCTTCCTAGGCCTACCCCATAACACTTCCGTTTGCCTCCCCCCCCCTTTAGACTTTTCAAAATGGCTGCAGTGACTAGTTTGATAATATTTTCCATCCCCTAGTTTGGTTCCTCTCTGCTCCTAGAACGTAGGAACAAAACTAGATGTTTCCTCCATGGAGTGCCGGACCAACCGGGCTGTGATTGCTTTGAGTGGGCCTGCGGCACCAAGAGGCATGTTTATAATAACCTTGGATTGAGCAGTTCCCAAGCTCTTAAGTTGTTTAAATGTAAACAAAGCCACAAAAATTAAGGAAAAAAAAGTAAGTTTCGTAGTTGGACACACTAATGCTTAACGACTGGTGGCCCAGGCACTGGCAGGCCAGTATCACTCGTTCGCAAGCACAGGACCAGAAGCAGTTGTGCTGTAGTGAGTGTTCAAGTGCCGGATGGAGAGGATTCCCCACAGTTGCGTCAGTGGCCCTCCTCTGGCTGGTGAACGTGAACCACCTGTGTGTGTGGCCGGGGGTAGGAAGGTGGAGGGGGCGACTGGAAGATGTTTGCCTGGAGGATATAGATGTCACTTGGCCATAAACTACTCGAGCACAGTGTTAAGACTGCACCAGCGCGGACTGATTGTCCTGGCAATCTAGCAAAGCTTTCAGAGCGTCGAGCGCAGAGTTTCTTGCCGCTGGATCAATGTTCAAACTATTTATACATTCAGGGCAGGATGTAGGTGTTAGGATTAGTTTTAAATTGGTACAGCGACGGCCTCACTTTTTGCAGGTTGTTTTCGATCCCAGGTGGTCAAAGTGGTTGGGCTCCGCTCTTTCAGTTCGTCCTATTCCAGCTTCGTCTTCAGTGGACGATCCACTTGGCCATTGACCACGTACTTGTTGATGGTACTGTAGTATGGAGTCATACTGGCTTAGCACTTTTAATTACCTTGAGGACACACAATTTCAATGAATTGCAAATTTGGAAATGTAAAGCAGTTTTACAGTATCAAGATAAGGATAAAGATAGACGAATAGGCCGAATAAATGAATAGGGTTGGGTGTAAACAGCTGGGATAGGCCTATCCATTAATAGCCCTTCTGCAGATTTCTATATTCATATGTACCGTTATTGACATCTTTAGACAGTTGTATAATCGATAATCAGATTAGGTCTTATTGAATGGGCAAAGATAGCAATCTATTTAATTAGAAGCTACTTCATTGTGATGGGTTATTTAAAGACTGCGGAGCAGTCACCAAAGTCACTCCTCCAAATTTAGTTTACGAAGGTATTTGTATCGTCTTCAAGCGAGTACAAAGATTTGTTTATTCTTACACAGGGTGGGCAGTAAACCCTATTCTCAACCTATGGGGTTTAGTTTAAGATTGTGTAATGTTGCGGGAAAGCGACACACTCTTAGCAACAGCCTGTTGGACCAAGCTATAACGAGTAGAGCAGAGTCCTCTGGCCTTGATCTGGGAGTAGAAAAATTCTGAAAACCCTCCCCTGGTAATGTGCAGGATACGTCGTGCAACCCGCTCTCGCACAAGACAGCACATATGACTTATTGCTTAGTCAATATTTGGTTTATGTAATACGTACATATGTAGTATCTTGAGGTTATCTTGATTTCGGGGCTTTTTAGTGTCCCCGCGGCCCCGGTCCTCGACCAGGCCTCCACCCCCAGGAAGCAGCCCGTGACAGCTGACTAACACCCAGGTACCTATTTTACTGCTAGGTAACAGGGGCATAGGGTGAAAGAAACTGTGCCCAATGTTTCTCGCTGGCGCCTGGGATCGAACCCAGGACCACAGGATCACAAGTACAGCGTGCTGTCCGCTTGGCCGACCGGCTCCCCTTTATATTCCAAGGTATATTTTTAAGGCGCTAACTCTTCCTCTGTTTTATTAAACAATAGAGATTTTATACAAAATTTGACAATTTCCTGAGTTATTTTACAATTTAATTTTTTTTATATTTTTTAAACTGTAATACCAATATAGGTATAGGTTAATTACTAATTGTAATATCTTGATACTAAAAAGGTTAGGTTAGGTCGTGGTTTTCTATTCAGCTTTTCAGGTAAACTCAAATATTCACAATAAATTAGTAGCAAAATATTGACTATAAGCAAATGCGAGAACGAGTTGCGTGGTGAGGCTGCGCACGCACGCACGCACGCAACTACACCCAGGGTGGGTTAGCCGGGTGGAATTCCGTCCCAACACTTGGAGCTCTTTACCTGGAGCCAGAGGGCGGTGTGGACGGGGCTGCTGCCTCTCGCCTCACCCTCGCCGGCCTGTCCTCACAACCACTCTGACATCATAGATATTGAAGCCATACATTGGAATGGAACTCGTGTCCCCGTGTTCATAGTACTAGTATCGGCCAGATTTAATCTTAGCTAGTGCTAAGTGTTCTTGTTGAATTGAAATTGAAATAAGTTTATTGATGTAAATACACACAAAGGGATGAGGTAGCTCAAGCTATTCTCACCCCGTTCAGTACATCGTGTTAATACATACATAGACACACATCACAAACAATAATCATATTACCAAACATTCTGAGAGATAAACATACACATTTCCTCCTTCACAAGTAGTATGATATCAGACGTACACAAATACTTTTATAGTGTTCTTGTTGGTCCCTACTAGTCGAGCCCTTCCTACTAGTCCCCCCCCTTCCCTTGCCCATCCCCCCCCTTTTTTGTTACCACTACCTACTCTTACCCCATGGGCCTCCCTCTACCCCTTACCCCATGGGCCTCCCTCTACCCCTTACCCCATGGGCCTCCCTCTACCCTCTTCCTCTCGTATCCCCATGTTCCTTGCACCTCCCCATACCTCTGTCTACCCTCCCCTCCCCCCTCACCGTTTTCCCTCCACCTGGTCCCTCCCTCTGCCCCCATTTCCTCCCCCCTCAACCCCTCACTTTCCCAGCAAATAAGTAATTACCATCCTGCAAACCAGTTTGAAAAACCGGTTGGTGTTATTGGTCCTATATCTGGTGCCGCCGATCAGAGGGTCATGGTGCGCAGATGGTATCCGGCTTGAAAGCCGGATATTTAGCCTTCTAATTTTGTTCGTCTTTAAATAGTTTGGAAACTATTGTCAAGTTATGGATCAAATTACAGGGAAAAAAGACGTGGGATCAGTATTGTTTCAAACGTAGGTTAGACCAATGTGTGTGAGCAAATGTGACTGTTTGGGTGAATACAAATAGCTCTTCATTTATGGGACAAATTACATGGTAACAAGTGAGATCGCTGGGGGTGTTTCAAGCGTAGGTTAGGCATGAATCCAAACTCGCTCATACACACTTAACGCTGTTAATGGATTTGTTTAACAGCCTTCTTTGTAGGCTTGAGTGGTAGGTTTTTAGTGCCTGGTGTCGCCCTTCAAGTGGTACTTGAACCACTGTTGGCTCAAGTTCTCTCTCTCGAGGTGATTCAAGGGGAAAGTGCTAAGCCAGTGTGACTTAGGACTTGAGTAGACGGGGAGCGAGCGGAGGAACGGTGCCCATCAACTTGAACCATCGGGGATCGAACTCCGACCCTGCAAGAAGCCAGGTTGTGAGGCTGCTTCAGTGAAGTGGTTGGTTTTCATCCACCTGTACACCTTTTATCACAGCTCGCATGGGCCAATAGGAGCCGCCTCGCATGGGCCAATAGGAGCCGCCTCGCATGGGCCTTCTGCCGTTTCTTCAATTCCCATTTAATTCTCCAGGTCACAAGTTTGGCGCACACAAAAAAGGAACAGTTTTACCTAACAAATGTGACAACCAAACAACCCACCCAACCCAGTGTCGGAGACATAACAAGCGTAGATATGTCGAGCCCTTTTCATAGTAGGTTGCATTTGTAACGTTGGTGACCATAACGTGAAAAACGACGTATTAGTTGAAAGAGCAGCTTTAGTGTGGGGGGGGGGGGGAGCCATGTGGTCTACTGGGTCGTATCACTGTAAACAATAACAATCATTTACAAAACTGACGAAACCTGTACATCTTTTCTCACTCACGGCGCTTTGTTCGTTCATTATACATTTTAAGCACCGAAGCACTAAGAGGTTGTTTATAACATTAACAA
>WNGS01001312.1:50324975-50345456 GCA_020271785.1 Procambarus virginalis
CTGGCGAAATGGGTAGTTTTGTAGTTAGCGATTAATGTTGCGTTCCTTGTTTGTTATTTAACACACACACACACACACACACACACACACACACACACACACACACCACACACACACACACACACACACACACACACACTGAGTGCCCAAATGAGCCACAGAGATATTAGAAAGAACTTTTTTAGTGTCAGAGTGGTTGACAAATGGAATGCATTAGGAAGTAATGTGGTGGAGGCTGACTCCATACACAGTTTCAAGTGTAGACATGATAGAGCCCAGTAGGCTCAGGAATCTGTACACCTGTTGATTGACGGTTGAGAGGCGGGACCAAAGAGCCAGAGCTCAACCCCCGCAAACACAACTAGGTGAGTACAACTAGGTGAGTACACACACACACAGAGAACCTTGTATACCACATATCTAAGACCAATCCTGCAGTATGCGGCCCAAGTCCGTACCTTGTCAAGCACAAAACGAAGCTGGAAAAAGTTCAGAGGTATGCCAGTAGGCTAGTCCCAGAACTAAGAGGCAGGAGTTATGAGGAAAGGCTGCTTGAAATGCACCTTACGACACTGGGAGACAGAAGAGTAAGGGGAGACATGATCACGACCTACAAAATTATCGGAGGAATTGACAGGGTAGATAAAGATAAACTGTTTAACACGGGTGGTACGCGAACAAGGAGACACAGGTGGAAACTGAGTACCCAAATGAGCCACAGGAACGTTAGAAAGACATTTTTCAATGTCAGGGTAGTTAACAGGTGGAATGCATTAGGCAGTGATGTGGTGGAGGCTGACTCCATACAGTTTCAAATGTATATATATATATATATATATATATATATATATATATATATATATATATATATTATATATATATATATATATATTATACATATACACCTGAGTTTGGGGACACCTGTTGACGGACCGGAAGTGAGACGCACTATCCACTCCACTTGCTTCCTCTCACCCCCTCCCCCCCTCCCCCTTTCTCACGGACTCCCCTTCACTTTCCTCACTCTCACTCTCCTTCACAACCCTCTCAACCCCTCCCCTCCCTTCTCCTACCTCCCTCCCTTCTATCTACCCTTCTTTCCTTTATTCTGTGTTCCCTCCTCTACGATTCCAACATCGCGTTGCTAACTTGGCTCACATCTCTAACATTATAGATCAGAAAATCCTCACAACAGTCAAGTGATCCTCGACCTTACGGCACGTGTGGCTTAGCACTCTTATGTTCCCTGACGCCTTGATAGTGGGAGTGTAGTCGATTCTCAAGTCTAGAGGAAACAATCGAGTCGGCCGGGGGGGGGGGGGGGCAGCAGTGGCGGTTGCAGAGGGGAGGGTTGAGTGTTGTGGGCAGGCGAGGAGGGGGTCGGTGAGGTGGGAGGGGGGAGGGGGTTTAAGGAGGGGTGAAGGAGAAGATCTGGCAGGAAGTGGTCACGTTACCTCACTAGCTTGCTCCTGTCCACCACCTGATGCTAGCAGCCCACCTGCTAGTTGCACACAATCTCTCCCCCAACATAATGCTAGTAGTCCACATGCTAGTTACCCTCCACATTCCCCCACCACCTGATGCTAGCAGCACATATAATGCTAAATATAAAAATCCAAGTTTAAATACAGAGATACGCTTATCAAATAATAAACATTGCTAAAAATCCATATATATATATATATATATATATATATATATTATATATATATATATATATATATATATATATATATATATATATATATATATATATATATATATATATATATATATATATATATATATATATATATATATATATATATATATATGTGCGTGTGTGTGTGTGTGTGTCTGTGTAAATCACGAGAATTAACTCGTGAGGAAAAATGTGAGTGTCAGACCACGAAGGAAGAATTGAAACAGGAATTTCCTTAAGTACTTTCGTATTTAATAATACATCTTCAGAAGGATCATATACACAGGGTAAAACACTGAAATCGCAATATGAAAGCACTCCTTAACCAAAATAATTTCCTCAGCGAGTTGAACAAGGAAGTAGTCCTTACTTAACAAGTTGGCTGACTTCCTTACCTAACAGGCTAGATGACCTTTTCCTTACTTAACAACCTCGTTAAACTATTTAATTAACGTAGTTAAGTGGTAGACAATTATAAAAAAATATGAATATATTTTAATATTATTTAGTTGGATCCCAGGATATTCAAACTTTGACCTGGGAAGTAGGAGACTTGTCCTCCCAACCAGGCCATGGGTGCCCATGGTAGACTAATAAGAACCATGGTAGAATGCCATATGGCAAACATGAGAACCATGGTAGACTGCTACATGGTAAACTAATAACAATCAGGGTACAGTATTACAACACTACCTACAATGTGACACTGATTAACACAACATTGTGGTAATGTTGTAACAACACAATAACACCAATGTGTATGACGATACATACCAAGGGATAAGGTGAGGGTAATTAGCATTGGCCTTGTGGTTCGGGTTAATTATGAAATACTTGAGGTTAAACTATACTTAAGTATAGTGTCGAGAATACAAAATGCAGCTTGGAAGTCACTGGATCTTACCGAGTTAGGAACAGCCTTGACTGACTCATTAGCTGGTTAGGGACAACTGTAACTGATTATCTGGATAGAGGCGGTGTTAACTGTCTGATTAGTTGGTTAAGAGAACCCTCCACTAACAGATTTAGCTGACTGGAACCCCGTTTTTACTAAGGTAACCTTTACTGACTCCAAACACAGCTTGGAAACATGTCATCCAGTGACCTGATAGTTGAGAGGCAGTACCAAACAGCTGAAGCTCAACCCCACTATGCTCAATTGTGTACACACACAGTCGGAAGGAACCAGAAGAGGAGTGGAGAGTATGGGACAGAGAATTGGAAGAGATCCTGACGGAGACGTCTTGTCGGATGCAGAAAAAAAATTAAGTTACCAGGCTAGGCAGATAGAAGCAGGAAAGAATTCAGCTGCTAAAGCTGGTATTCACGAGCGAGACCAGACCACAAGGAAGTATTTCTTCAGGATATTACCTGAAATTTACCTAAGGCCCACCATCTATCTAGTGGCCTCAATGGGGATAGGAAGCCGGCGGCTTGTCAAAGGTCCTCCCACCTCCACCCCCCCATATTTCCTGAGGATAAAATGACAAAAGAATATAATACTGCAATCATAGAGACTAGGAAAAGGTGCTTGGAAAGGGAGGGGAGTGAGAAATCCCTATCTCCCTATCTATCAGTTCAGTACCTCTAACCCAACTGCGACACAATCCTAAATCACACAATTCTTTAATATGTTCTCCCTCCTAGCCTCAACTACCACTTCATGTATTTGCTCTGAAATTACCCCGCCCCCACTGCTAGATCTCTTTATTCCCCCCCCCTCCCCTTTCTCTACAATTAATTTAACCCCAATATCCCCACTCATTCCTGTACAAAATCTCTCTATTCCTCATAAAAATACCAGAAATCAACCATCAGAACCCGTGATGACCCTGAATTAATTACACGATCCAAGTGACAACCTTCGTAGCTCTGCCCATCAGTCAATGTCGTCTACACATTTTGCAGCAACCACCTTCACGCCTCACATCACATGCCTCCACCATCCAAATATTTCCACACTGAGAGTAAAACATTGATTGTAACCATGATATATATGTACTTCCGCCTTCAGTTTAGACCTATTGTCTTATGTATGACCCTCTGTCCTGCGTGACAGTGAATACCAGCATTATCCTCACTTAAGACTTAATCGAAATCCTCAGATTAGGCAAAATTGTAATTAATTTTGTCAATAAAGATGTTAATAATAATAATACTGAGAGTATGGTAACTTTAAAGTGAGAATACACAGAGAAAGAGTTTCAGTCATATATTTCAACATGGATGGGATCATAGGGGTGAATGAACTCAAGAGAACAAATGAAGGAGGAGAACCCGAACATAATTGCGCTCACAGAAATGAAACTGCAGTATTTCCTCTGGAGTTCCATGTAGAAAATAAAGAATGAAGATCATTATGTTGAAAAAAACTTTTCTTGACATCTTTCCGAGTCATTTGTCTGGAGCGTCCACCCCAAGCCTTGTGGTCCTACCTTTTCTCGTTATGAACATGGCTACTTTATCCGCACCTTACCTTGAGGTTACCTTGAGGTGCTTCCGGGGCTCAGCGTCCCCGCGGCCCGGTCGTCGACCAGGCTTCCTGGTTGCTGGACTGATCAACCAGGCTGTTAGACGCGGCTGGCACTATTAACGCCTTTAAATATTTAGTACGGTGTTATGATGCCTGGGATGGCTCGCCCTTCCTCCAGTATGGTCAGTTTGAAATTGCTTTTACACCATGAGGCTCCTCGGTTCTGGGTCACGTCTAGTTACATATATGTGTGTATATGGGTGTTGCGCATGCATGTGTGCTCACCTAAATGCATTCACGTTAAATGTGGTTACAGGGTTGAGCGTCAACTCCTGAGCCCTGCCTTACCAACTGCCGATTGTCTAATGTAGTGATTTTAAGTCCTGTTTCTTGTCATATCTACTTTTGAAACTTATTGAAATCGCACTACTTCATTCTATTTATGGACTATTATACAAACAAAATATATATTTATAATAGCCTTGTGACTGTGTGTATGAGAGAGAGAGAGAGAGACAGACAGACAGACAGACAGACAGACAGACAGACAGACAGACAGACAGACAGACAGACAGGCAGACAGACAGACAGAGACACCCCGCCGACACTTGCAGCTGGCCACGTCCGGTTAAGGGCCCCGACAGCGGCCTCCCACCAAACCCACAAGAACTGCACCAAAGCCTTACTTCCGGTTGCTGTTGTCGGTTACTGCAAGGGTTAGGGGGGGGGGGAGATGAGGGGGTGGGGGAGGGACGGGGAAAGTGGGGGGGTGGAGGGGGGGGAGGGGTGGAAGGAAGGACAATTTTGGAAGAAAATAGTCGACAAGGAGAATGGAGGTGAAAGCAAGGGGTAGGCAGGCAAAGTAAGAAAGAATGGAAATAGAAAAAAAAAGAACGGAAAGGGAAGTGTGAAGTAGAGAATGGAAGAAATTGAAAGAATTAAGAAGCGGGCAATCATGATATCTTCGTGAATGAAGTAAAACATTGGTACGAGTTGCAGCAGAACATTTACGTTACCACTTACGACACTTGTACCTCTTACGTAACCACTTACGATACCTGTACCTCTTATATGTTCACTTACAACACTTGAACATCTTATATATATCCACTTACGATACCTGTACCTCTTACGTGTCCACTTACGACACCTGTATATCTTACGTGTTAACTTACGACACTTGAACATCTTAGTGTTTAGAAGCTCATCGCTTCCCAAGAGACTATGCAAGTAGCATATATACGGCGTCAGGAGAGTATGGGGTCGACGGGAGACATGTCCCGTCACGCAGGGTACATTCGCACCTCCACAGATCTCCAGTATCAGCTCTTGATACTGGTAATGGCTCAAAAGGGCCACCACTTACGGACTATTCATGCCCGTGTCACCTTTTGGGTGGCTCAGTCTTTATCAATCATCAATCAATCAATCAGTATGGGGTCCTATGTATGTTCAGTCTGTTCTCTCTATCCCACTGTAAGAAATGCAACCGTTTGCCACACGAGAAACCTATGAATAGATTACGTCAGTATTGAGATGTTTTGATGTGTATTAATAGTTTAGTCATTTATTATGCATCCAATACCCATCCCGTGGGCGGTGGTGGACCCCATACCCATCCCGTGGGCGGTGGTGGACCCCATACCCATCCCGTGGGCGGTGGTGGACCCCATACCCATCCCGTGGGCGGTGGTGGACCCCATACCCATCCCGTGGGCGGTGGTGGACCCCATACCCATCCCGTGGGCGGTGGTGGACCCCATACCCATCCCATGGGCGGTGGTGGAAAGGGTTACAGAGGCACATAATGGGTTCAGGAATCATACGTCGTCGCATTTTTAACGCATTAGTCAATTTCGTAAAAATGCTGATGTCAAAGTGAAAAAAATAGTGATGTCAAAGGGCTGAGTTGAGAGACATGATGGGTCTTGTAGCGATGACATGCGTTGTCCCATTACCTTGATATGTGGGGTCCTATAACCATAACATGAGAGGGGGTCCAATAACCATGGCATACGGGGTCCTATAACATGACCACTGAAGACGTGATCACGTGACACGAACTAGCGGTTAACGCCCTAACAACCGAGCCGTCCAAATTACCCACGGGGGAGGGGGGGTGAAGGAGGGGGTGTGAGTAATATAACTCACCCCGGAAGGATGAGTCTAAGCCTGTGACTCAACACATGATGTGGTAATTGGGGAAGATAATGCCATGTCCAGATTTTCTCAAGGGATCTCTTTGTACCTTTCAGAGAGCGCTGTTACTTAGAGGAAGGTGGTTAACGTGTGAGAATGTTAAGGTGTGTGGTGGTTGGTCTTTGTGACGGTGGTGTGGTGGTGTGTGGTGACTGTGTGGTGGTCCTTGGTGGCTGTGTGTGGTGGTGTGTGGTGGTCCTTGGTGGTGGTGTGTGGTGGTCCTTGGTGGCTGTGTGTGGTGGTCCTTGGTGGCTGTGTGTGGTGGTGTGTGGTGGTCCTTGGTGGTGGTGGTGGCTGTGTGTGGTAGTGTGTGGTGGTCCTTGGTGGCTGTGTGTGGTGGTGTGTGGTGGTCCTTGGTGGCTGTGTGTGGTGGTGTGTGGTGGTCCTTGGTGGTGGTGGTGGCTGTGTGTGGTAGTGTGTGGTGGCTGTGTGTGGTGGTCCTTGGTGGCTGTGTGTGGTGGTGTGTGGTGGCTGTGTGTGGTGGTCCTTGGTGGCTGTGTGTGGTGGTCCTTGGTGGTTGTGTGTGGTGGTGTGTGGTGGTCCTTGGTGGCTGTGTGTGGTGGTCCTTGGTGGCTGTGTGTGGTGGTGTGTGGTGGCTGTGTGTGGTGGTCCTTGGTGGCTGTGTGTGGTGGTCCTTGGTGGCTGTGTGTGGTGGTCCTTGGTGGCTGTGTGTGGTAGTGTGTGGTGGCTGTGTGTGGTGGTCCTTGGTGGCTGTGTGTGGTGGTCCTTGGTGGCTGTGTGTGGTAGTGTGTGGTGGCTGTGTGTGGTGGTCCTTGGTGGCTGTGTGTGGTGGTGTGTGGTGGCTGTGTGTGGTGGTCCTTGGTGGCTGTGTGTGGTGGTCCTTGGTGGCTGTGTGTGGTGGTGTGTGTGGTGATGTTTCTGTGTGGGCTGAGGGTGTCAACCTCTTCATAGATTACAGTACTTTTTGTAATAGGTTTACCTACCTATTTAGCTACGCAAATTAAATATTTCTGTTATGCTTAAAAATATACAAGAAATACCCAAGAGGAAGGGTATTTCTGAAGTGATTTCTGAAGAAAAGAATATTTTCGTGATTTTTTTCGTATATATGACAAATGAATTAACAGGAAATTTCAAGCTTAAAAAATATTATTTTTTTTTATTTCAGGGAAGCCTATGTATCAACTATGACTGACGTCACTAAGCAGCATTTACCGTAGCTGGGTAAGTTAAAATACAACCGTTGTATAAATACAATCAGGTCTCCCGAGGAACAAGTTGGATGTTGTATCATACTTCGCAAGATATCACAAATAAAAGTTTAAAAGCCACAGATAACATTTAATAGAATTTTATCTTTTAATTCACCGCCCGATGAGTGCCACCAACTGGTTACGAAAGCAGTCACTAGATACGCTCTCAACTCTGTGATATCAGAGGTCAGAGGTCAGGTCACGAGTAGGTGAGTGTACTGACGCCTCAGCTGTAACAATGTTTTCTGTGCATGAAGGTTCTCGGCTGCGGGCTGGTGGTGTACGCGAGGAGCCCTTGTTACACTCAAGTGGTTCCTCTGTTTAGGCTGCAGAGAAGATGGTAATACCAGATCATTTTATTCTTTGTAATTTATTATTTATGTGCATTACAAGTGCATTACTGTTACTATTCTTCTAATTTCGACTTTTCAATGTATGTACTAGTAAAAGCAAATATACTGTAGACATTCATCAGTCATAGGAGACTATGGAGTTGCGCTCTGGAGTGGCCTCTGCAATGCGCAAAGCCAGGGTAGGTTGATATGGAGAAGCTGTCACCCAAGCAGCAGGTCCCCTTTTGCACACACACACATATATATATGTGTGTGTGTGTGTGTGTGTGTGCTTTTATACATGTGATCCATAGGTATGTTTTACAGGTGTGCTGTACATATGCGACTAACAAGTGTGTGTGTAAATTGAAGCAAATGTATGACCCTTTAGGACTTGTTTTTCTTATCATGGCGTTCTCAGGCCCTCTGTGACCCGTGAGTGGTATCGGGGCTCTCACACTTTATCCGTTTATCTCCTTATCTGCGTCCGGTGCCAGGGTTTTTATACGCTGAGATATGTATGGATGCAGTCATACGCGCACGCGCACACACACACACACACACCAACTGACCATCAGTGTAACTACCATTAAACACACCACGACTACATCCTTCCCCAGTAAAACGGTATGGGGTCCTCACGTCATCAGAAATATCAAACTTCCACTCATTATCTCATCAATTTCCACTCATTATCTCATCAACTTCCACTCATTATCTCATCACCAACTACCAGATGAGCTAAACCATGATAACAGCGTCAAAACTGCACACGATTCAACTACCAGGGATGAAAGAGATTAAGGATAGGACCGGCTAAGAGAACCCGTAATTAGAAGAGAGAGAGAGTGGATATGATCACAACGTACAAGATACTAAGTTGAATAGTGCATAGCGCCAGACTTTTCCATGTGAAGAACAACAGAACAAGGGGACACAGGTGGGAGTTAGAATTAAACAAATATCACCAACAGCTTGAGTATCAAGACATCAAAGTGTAATAGCCATGAGGCGGGGACTAGAGCTAGACCTCACTTCCCGTAAGCACACAAGCGCATCACCTACCAGGGATAACAACAGATAACCTACCAGGGATAACAACAGATAACCTACCAGGGATAACAACAGATAACCTACCAGGGATAACAACAGATAACCTACCAGGGATAACAACAGATAACCTACCAGGGATAACAACAGATAACCTACCAGGGATAACAACAGAGGGACCTTTATTACAGATTCAGACGAGGAGTCACAATAACATGGCTGAAATATGTTGACCAAACCACACACTAGAAAGTGAAGGGACGACGACGTTTCGGTCCGTCCTGGACCATTCTCAAGTCGATTGTGAATGGACCAATGGAATGGTCCAACCGTTATTACCCCCATGAGACGCGACCGAGGCGCTCACTCCCTCAACATCACTTCTCACTTAGCTGCAACACCCCTTGCAGAGGTAGGGTGCAGGGCGTTGCAAGGCTATAAGAAATATTGCCGGAACAACCGTGGACATCTTCAAGAGAAAACTGGACTGTTTCCTAAGAGAAGTCCCGGATCAGCCGGGCTGTGGTGGGTATGTGGCTCTGCGGGCCGCTCCAAGCAACAGCCTGGTGGATCAAACTCTCACAAGTCGAGCCTGGCCTCGGGCCGGGCTTGGGGAGTAGAAGAACTCCCAGAACCCCATCAACCAGGTATCAACCAGGTATCAACCAGCTAGGTAGGGGTCTTGCCCAAAGTGTGTATGACTCCATAAGGAGGAAAATATTATAAGTGCGGTGATGGTGGTGTTGTATTGTGTATGATGTGTATAGGTATTTCGTAACGGAAGCTAAGTATAGAGGCTGGTAATGTGTTTTTATAAGGGAAGGGGTTTGATGGCATGTGTGATACAGGATACTATTGTGGTGGCCGCCGCGTACAGGCTGCTCCAGCCATCAATGATGAATGGAACTTTTGGCAGTGGAGCCTTTGTCTGGTGTATTTTTGTCCAGCTAGTTCGTTTGTGTCGATTTTGTGCTGAATGTACATAGGCGTCGAGGGTAAATTAGGAACAAAGTGTCGAAGATATGTTAGAGACGAGGTAATTAAAAGACAGTGTAAGTGTTGAGGGTAGGTTAGAGATAAGGTGAGTGGCGCGTGTTATCTTGAGATGATTTCGGGACTTTAGTGTCCCCGCGGCCCGGTCCTCGACCAGGCCTCCACCCCCAGGAAGCAGCCCGTGACAGCTGACTAACACCCAGGTACCTATTTTACTGCTAGGTAACAGGGACATAGGGTGAAAGAAACTTTGCCCATTGTTTCTCGCCGGCGCCCGGGATCGAACCCGGGACCACAGGATCACAAGTCCAGCGTGTTGTCCGCTGAGCCGACCGGCTCCCTTCCGATGTAAATTAAAGATAAGTATGTTTCACCATTCAATGTACTGCCCTAATTGTGCTTGTGTGGGGGTCGAGCTTCGGTTCTTCGGTCCTGCCTCTCAACCTTCAGTCAGATGTTTCAGTCACACAGTTCTTGATAATTATTATGAAATAATTTATATTATCTGATCTCTCGACAACAAATTGCTGGGTCTACACCTGGGTCCATGTTTCAGTGATTGCAATAACATTTATTATTTCCCACATACACAAATGTCTTTAGCTCATCTAATTGGTTACTAACACGAATATTGCTTGTTAAGTACAGTTTATAGATCCTTTATAGCTCTGCCCTCATCTGGGTAATTTGTGTTCAGCAAACTACGTGTACCAGTAAAATAGGTACCTGGGTGTTAGTCAGCTGTCACGAGCTGCTTCCTGGGGGTGGAGGCCTGGTCGAGGACCGGGCCGCGGGGACACTAAAAAGCCCCGAAATCATCTCAAGATAACCTACCTTGAATAACTATTGTGGCAGTATAATGGAATCGAACCTATGTTCCTGATCTCTTCAGCCATAGGCCTGGTGGGGGGTGGATGTGTATTTATGAGGGGTGATGTGGATGTGTGTATTTATTTAGGGGGGGGGTGAAAATAGTGGACTGGAAACAGATTTGTTGATATATGGAACAGATCACTGTGTTGTTTCAAGCGTAGGATAGACTTACTGTATATATGGATAAGTTTGGGTGGATACAGATGGAGCTGCTACATATGGTTCAGTAATGTCCTTAATTCATATGGTCTTGATATCTTGATGGTCTTAATCTTGTCTTAATTCATATGGTAGCTTGGAACTACCTCAAGGTATCCTTACCTTGAGGTAGTTCCACGTTCAATGTCTCCGCGGCCCCGTCTCTGACCAGGGCTTGTGGTTGGTGGTCTGATCAACCAGGTTGTTAGATGCCGCTGAAAACATTCTAACGTATGACTCCCACAGTCTTTAATTAAAGGATTTAACAGCGGCTTCCAGTCTTTGATCAAGCAAGTTATTGCATACAGTTGCACGTATTCTTCCCCACCCCCACGATCTCCCATGGTCCATAGCCGCTCCCAAGGAGGGTGGGAGGACAGCACATGGAGGCAGGAGACCGAAGTGTGACCAGGAATCTGATCAACCAGATTGTTGGATGCAGCTCCATGCATTAATTTTATCCCACACTCTCCCACGGCCCCAGCAAGGGTGGGGGTGGTGGGGGGGGGAGGGAGAGACAGTACCTGGGAGCAGTAGACCAGGGAAGTGTCGAATTAATCCTGGCTACTTCCTGTACCATCATCCGTGCCCAGTACTCTGCTCTCCTCCCACTGTAGCCGCCCGGCCTGAAGCTGCCCACTTCCTCACTTAATGCTCTTAATAATACTGCCGCCCTGTAGCCGCCCACCCGCCCACTTTGTGCACCTAATACTGCCGCCCTGTAGCCGCCCACCCACCCACTTTGTGCACCTAATACCGCCGCCCGCCGCCGCCCAGAAATGATGTAGCCGTCGGCAACTATGATTTGTTCCACAAATCATAAAGATAATGGAGCATTATATTTTGTTTTGGTACACTTGCGCTGGGACAGTAGGAACTTCTTTAAGAATTTAAAACTTCTTCTTAAGAATAATGACGCGAGTTAGGCTTAGACAGCCACGAAGATTAACCGAGGATAATCAGATTAATAATTTATAATGTAGTGTTGACGGCTCGCGCGTCAAGACTATTTAATATGGGACCCTTAG
Organism: Procambarus virginalis; assembly: GCA_020271785.1. Taxonomy (NCBI): domain Eukaryota; kingdom Metazoa; phylum Arthropoda; class Malacostraca; order Decapoda; family Cambaridae; genus Procambarus; species Procambarus virginalis. Next base: position 50,337,017 of record WNGS01001312.1, read on the forward strand.
CCTTAACCCTAATATGGGACCCCTTAGGGACCATCCCTGTCCCCTAAGGCCAGTGGAGAGTACATACCTGTGTCCTTGCACGCAAGGACACAGGGTTTTTCTTACCCGTGTTCATATTTTTTTACGTGTTTGGTTGTGCAAAAACCGTTGCAATTTTTACGTTTCAAGTTTAAGTATGTTTATTGAGACAAGAAAAATACATCTCAAAGGGATAGAGTAGCTTAGGGTGTTTCTACCCTCCCCCCCACACACACATTTGGGCTGGACGGTAGAGCGACGGTCTCGTTTCATGCAGGTCGGCGTTCAATCCCCGACCGTCCAAGTATTTGGGCACCATTCCTCCCCCCCCCCCGTCCCATCCCAAATCCTAATCCTGACCTTCCCAGTGCTATATAGTCGTCATGGCTTGGCGCTTTCCCCTTGATAATTCCCTCCCTCTACCCTCCCCCCACCCCCACACACACATACACACATTTTACGTGTCTGGTTAGACAAAAGAGTCGCATTTTATACGAAGTGGCGAATTATGAGAGAATGGAGCGATTGGAAAAGTAGAGTGTAGTTAGTGTGTAGGACAGAGGCTACAAAGGAACCAAAGACTCAGTCCTCAACATTTATATAACCTTGAGTCGAGGTTGGGGGTTTATGGGGAATGGGGTGGGGGTGGCTTGTTGTGGGGGGGGGGAGGAGGAGGTTTCTGGTATAGGGAATGGGGTGGGGGTGGCTTGTTGTGAGAGGGGGGGGGGAGGAGGAGGGGGTTTCTGGTATGGGGGATGAGGGGGGGTCGGGTGGGGGAGAAGGAAGGGTCAGTGTTGGGGAAGGGGGATCAGGAGGAAGGGGTGTGGGGGGGGGAGGTAGCGGGAGCAATGCCTCCCTGGTTCTTAACTCCGTCTACTGGCTGTTCTTTCCTCTGTACTTGCTGTTAAACAAATCTATATTATTATTTAGAAATAAATATTAAAAATGTCACCGTCTCCATTTCACAAACAATTAGGAACACTATATCAACGATAATGTTATGCTAAAGAGAGAGTGTGTACTCAGTTGTGCTTGAGTGGGTTGAACTCTGGCTCTTGGTCCCGCTTCTCAACTGTCAATCAACTGGTGTACAGATTCCTGAGCCTACTGGGCTCTATCATATTACATTTGAAACTGTGTATGGAGTCAGCCTCCACCACATCACTGCCTAGTACATTCTATGTTCTAACTACTCTGACACTGAAAAAAGTTCTTTCTAACGTCTCTGTGGCTTCCACCTGGCATGTTCCACCCGTAGAATATGTACGCTACATTGCTCCACATGAATACACATCCTACATAGAAAACCCATAGAGGCCTACATAGTTCCACATGAAAACATCCTACATAGCCACATGAAAACATACTACATAGCCGCACATGCAGACGCATGCGGCACTGCCTGTTTACACAAGCAGAGAGATCGTGGTTGTAGAGCAATGAGGCTGTTTATATACTGTGGGAGCGGTTTGATCCAGATCACTGCCACCAGGGCGCCCCACACTACGCTGTGGAGCAGCTGCATCCAGATCACTCCCCCCCCCACCACCATGGGGGCTCCACCGCATGACGCTACGCCATAATCACCATCAGGGAAATACTGATAGATAAACAACGCTCCCCCCCACCCCCCACCCCCCATGCCATTTTCCCATTGCCTATCCCTTCCCTGATGAGGTGTGATGATCATCACTCATCACTAGTGTGTGATGATCATCACTCATCACTAGTGTGTGATGATCCGCTCATACCACATATCTTCAGCCACAGTAGTGTAGACTCCCAGTCTGCAACTTTTATCATGTATTTATAATTACCTTGAGAAATGAATACACATCCAAATGATCGACTTGAGAATGGTCCAGGACGGACCGAAACGTCGTCGTCCCTTCACCTTCTAGTGTGTGGTCTGGTCAACATACTTTAGCCACGTTATTGTGACTCATCGCCTGCATATCCAAATGAATATATTGTATAATACAATATAATGTAATATACATTGGTTAAAAAGTAGTTTTCTTTCAGCGTAGAGGTAAATAAAGCCATCCTCCTGAGATTAGAACTATCTACACTTGTACAATTGAGAAATAAACTCAAAACGCCACAAAAAAGTACATTACTTTTAAGCTTAAAAGTAACTAACAGCCAGAAGACCGGAGCCATTTAACGAGAAGTAAAGACATTGAACGATCAAGGGGTAATTAACTAGGGTCGTTAGGGAATCTGAAGTTATTAAACGATCAGCTGATAACACGAAACGTAATGACCTCGTTCAGAGAGGTCTGAACTGACTCCCAGGGAATGGTGTCGCCAGTTATGGGGGGAAATGGGAATGGGGTTAGTTAATGGTGGGTCCCGTGTAGCCTATTTACCATTACGTAAATGAAGCAACTGTTTTGTCAAAGACAGTAATATACGCCCGAGAACTGGAGCTCAACTCCATATATACAGCTAGGTAAGCACCACAACAGCAATACAATAGGGGGAAATATAATACAGTAACGAAGGGATACGGAAACATAGTATATATAATAAAATATATAGTATATTTACAATTTCATAGTATATACAATTGAAAAAGAAAGAAAGAGCTGCCCAGAATACAGACAAGGAATAAAAATGAAGGAAGCTAGCGAGACGGGGGAGGGAGAGGGAGACAATCCCCTTGTAATAACGAGGGGAGACAATAACCAAAGAAGAGAACAGGGAATACAATTACAATAGAACCAATACAGTACAACTGGGAAAATAATGAGCATTGTGGTGCAATTCTACAATTGCTTAAAGACTAAAGCCAATTCCTTTAGACCTAAAGCCTAAAGTCTTTGTGTCTAAGCCAAATGCTTCTCAAATGAGGTCAATCTTGACTAATTCTTGGTCACTAAAAAAGTTTAGAACGGAATGATGTTTAAAATGTTTGATTTTCTCTAGTTTTCATTCAAGACAATTTTGTTACATAATCTCCAAGTTACATAATGGAGAGTTTTGTCATCAAGTGCATTTGGTGATGCATTTCCTTACCACATGAAGGAATCTTATGGGAGAAAGCAGCGCATAAGTGATGACCAACCTCAGTGGTTTGTTGTGGCCACTTGAAGGACTCTTATGAGGGTACGTAGGGTGCATATGCAAAGTACATCATTACAATCGACTTGAGATGGTCCAGGACGGACCGAAATGTCGTCGTCTCTTCACCTTCTAGTGTGTGGTCTGGTCAACATACTTTAGCCACGTTATTGTGACTCATCGCCTGCACATCATTACAATTTAACAAAAAATGCAGTAGCATATTGTACTACTCAGGCTGACCCCAATGGATGTGCACTGAACCCAATGGAGCTCAGTGAGTCAGCCACTACTCAATGGCGCCAATGGAGATCCATTGGGTTCAGTGCACTGGACCCAATGACAATTCCATGCCTCCAACCAGTTACTCTGCAAAGTTTAATGAGGCTACGTACCAAGAGTCTGACTTCCAGCCTTGAACAAATCGATGAACTTTATATATTATAACAAATTAAACGATCAAGAGCTATGATGATTATAGCGACAGATTAAAAAAAGTAATATATAATTTTATCGTTAATCGAAGCCAAATAGGGAGTACCAACTGCCTTCCACGTCGCTACTTGGCAACACTGTGTTTAATATTATGACGTCACTGTTTGTTTTCCCCCAGGAGGAATTGGATTTCTCCCTGAATCATCACTTTTCCCCGCCACTCGTAGTTTTAATCATCCTTCCTTTCTCTGGTCGGACTTGATTTGATAAAGTAATCTCTGCGATAACTGGTTTGATTTCCCCCAAGATTAGAGAAGGTCATGCTGATGACTTGGTAAGACTTTCCCTCCGTTCTTGCTAGGGTTCCTCCCTCCCTCTCGTGACGTCTTGACATAACTGAACATCATAATATAACTCAAACAAAATGGTCAATCCTGAAAAGCGTCTCGGGTTCCGGCTAAGATCCAAAATTCAAAGTTCCCGCCTTGGAATTAAATGTTGACCAAACCACACACTAGAAGGTGAAGGGACGACGACGTTTCGGTCCGTCCTGGACCATTCTCAAGTCGATTGGCATTAAATGCACTAATTAAAAGTGCCCAAGAGGAAAACGGCTAAATAAATGTGTAAATTAAATAGTCAGTAAACTTTGAGGCTTGCACATGTTTCCAAAGAAGATATACGTAGAAACGCGAGTATTCTATGTAAATAGAATTATACTTTACATAGTATTCTATGTAAATAGAATTATACTTTACATAGTATTCTATGTAAATAGAATTATACTTTACGTAGTATTCTATGTAAATAGAATGAGGAAATCTCGATAATGTTATTCAATATTCAATAGTGTTATCAATCTAATCGAAAGTGAAGAGGGAATAGAAGGGGAGAAATCCAATACTGAGGAAGGGGAAATGGGTAGTTACACGGAGTAGTTGGAAGAGTAGGGAAGATGAGGGAGGGAGAGAATGCAGTGTAATAATAACAATTGTGAAAGATGTTAACAATATATGATTAAAACGAGCCCTACATAATACCTACCAATACTATATCTTCACACAGATATATCAATGAACGATAAATCAAAATATACGATATATCAAAATCCACAGGAGCGAAAGTGACCAGGGTTCGAACCTACCTGATAAACTAGTCAACCTGTCCTCTTCCCCACCAACATAGACGTGTTGATGAAAGAAATACATGCTTCTCTAGAGTTTATAAATTAAGCCTTGTCAAGCTCTTCATACGGAAGGTTTATAATTTGTGAGATTAACTTTATGCCTACTTTCAAGTGAATTTGTGCATTCTACAGTATGGCGGCCATAATTGATGCATAATCTAAATGGAGCATATTTTATCTCTTGATTAAAAAGTCGGGCTATTTGTCTAGTCAAAACTGTTCTGTTAATTCCTAATTAGGATTAATGCCATAATTCTGTTCATAAATATATTAGGAGAGAAATTGTAAAACGTTGTCAGGTTAATTTTTTTTATTTGACTCAAACCAAAGAATACATTACAAGTAAACTAGTAAGTTTACAATACTAGAGATCCAGGTATACATTACTAGTAAGTAACCACTAGCGAACTCGTAGGTTTACATTAAAGTAAACCAGCAGATTCCATGATGTCCGTAGCGTCGGGACTCTTATTATTCCTCCTTAGGCTTCCTGTCTTCTATACGACTGACCAGGCTTCGTATCTCCTCTATCACGCGCTTGGCCTCAGCACTATCTGAGAAACGGGACGAATACAAAGGAACATTAACATACAAAAAAATGGTAGAGAAACGCTAATATAGAGAGCAAAATCGTTGGATTGTTTCAGGCGTAGGTTAAAGAATGTGAATTTGGATATAGACAGGAGCTGCCTGTCGTGGAGTATATCGCTTTATTAAACCAGTTAGTATATCACTTACGTCGGTCAAGACGAGCTATCTCGGAGTTGAGGAAGGCGAGCCGCTGCCTCTGAGCGCTCACAGTTGACTCCAGGATAGAGTTTTCAGTCCTCAGGGCCTTACGCTGGCGCAGCAGGAATTCCTGGAGGAGCAACAGATACATTATGTGCAGACGAGGAGGAGTCACAATAACGTGGCTGAAATATGTTGACCAAACCACACATTAGAAAGTGAAGGGACGACGACGTTTCGGTCCGTTTTTTTCCTGGACCATTCTCAAGTCGATTGGGAATGGTCCAGGACGGACCGAAACGTCGTCGTCTCTTCACTTTCTAGTGTGTGGTTTGGGCAACAAGATACATTATGTTTATCACAAGGATACTCGGTATCCTTCTCGATATCACAATACAACATTAGGTTCAAAGTAAGATTCATCTTTTACGTAATAATGTACATATTTCCTCTTAAAGAATTTAAGTGTTTGAAAACTTAAGAAACTCAAGGTTATTGTTATAAACAACCTCGTTGTGCTTATGAAGTCATAAGCTGTTAAATAAAACAAAACCGCCATTGTGAGAAACCGTTATTCATGATAGAGGAACTAAGTAAGTTGTTGCATAGATCCTGGATCTACTGAATCAAATTCCCCTATTCTAACGTGGATCTTTACTTACGTAGCAAGCATTAGAGGTGGATAAACCCATGGTAGAGACGCTGGTGTGAAGGAGCAGTCAGTGAGAACACACACACACTAGTTAAGAACACACTGCGTGTAGGTGACCCCAAGCGGGCTACATATAGGGCCAACCACCAGAGAGACGGTCAGGTATAAGCTCTCATACTCAAGAACTTCCATCCCAAGTCACAATAACGTGGCTGAAGATATGCTCGCCATAGGGGGTAGAAATAGCCTAAGCTACTCTATCCCTTTGAGATGTATTTCTTGCTTATCTCAATAAACATACTAACTTGAACTTGAACTTGCTCGCCAAACCACACACCACAAGATGAAGAGCTAATGGTCCGTTCTGGACCATTATCAAGTGGTATCAAGTCATACCACATACGGCTTGATAAAGTTCCTCGACGAACCGAAACGTCGTCGCTTCTTCATCTGGTGAGTGGCTCGGTCATCATACTGAATACCTTAATAATATAAGAACATAAGAATGAAGGTAACTGCAGACGACTTCTAAATTTATTTATCTAAATAAATCTAAATTTATCCAGTTATATACCCATTGTTTCGTGTTCTGTCTTATGTTGATACAAGACAAAACACGAAACTGGGTATAAACTGGATAAATTTAGATTTAGGCAAGACCTGGGTAAATACTGGTTCGGTAACAGGATTGTTGATGTGCGGAAACAATTACCGGTAATATAATAGACGTAGGATCCCTTCATTGTTTCAAGCGTAGTTTACACACGTATATGAATGAGTTTGGGTGGATATAAATAGGAGCTGCCTCGTAGGGGCCAATAGCCTTCTACAGTTTCCTCGATTCTTTTGAACATAAGAATAAGGTAAGTGCAGAAGGCCGTTAATGAATGCGTGTTACGCTGTAATTTACCCTATTTAATCTACCCTAAAAAAATTATGACATTAATAAATATACTGTAACTGTATAAAATCGGTTATAAATATACAAACAAGATATCAAGTTTTTTTAATTTGATTTTGAATGACTCCATAGTTCTCCTATCACAAACTTAGTTATCAATGTACACTACTGAGCGGGTATCTGGTGCCCCCAGTACAGAGACGAATGTTTATCTTTGATGTGGATATAAGTGTTATGTTAACAACCATGGAGCTAACAACAATACTGGAGTGAAGCCTACCTCCCTCTACCTGCCTACCTCCCTCTACCTGCCTACCTCCCTCTACCTGCCTACCTCCCTCTACCTGCCTACCTCCCTCTACCTGCCTACCTCCCTACCTTCCTACCTGCCTGCCTACTTTCCTACCTACCTTCCCTCCTACCTACCTGTTTACTTGTCTACCACCTGTACCTTCTTAACTCCTCCTCCTCCTAAGAGCAAAGGTAACTGCAGAAGGCCTATTGGCCCATACGAGGCAGCTTCTATTTATAACCACTCTGTAACCATCTGAAAACCCCATTTAGATTATGCAGTTGTTTAGGTCGCCGTACATAAATGAATATAAATTCACTAGAACGCGTCCAGCAAAGGATGACAAAGTTAATCCATCAAATTAGAAACCTGTCATACGAAGAAAGATTGACAAAGCTGAAATTATATTCTTTAGAAAGGCGAAGAACTAGGGGGTGAAATGACAGAGGTCACATGATAGTGTATAAGTGGATGAATGGACATAACAAAGGAGATATTAGTAGCGTATTAAAAGCATCAACACAAGACAGAACACGAAATAATGGGTATAAATTGGGTAAGTTTAGATTTAGGAAAGACATGGGTAAATACTGGTTCGGAAACAGGGTTGTTGATTTGTGGAACCAATTACCGCGTAACGTGGTTTAGGCATGATCCCTTCATTGTTTCAAACGTAGGTTACACAAACACACACACACACACACACACACACACACACACACACACACACACACACACACACACACACACACACCACACACACACAAATATATATATATATATATATATATATATATATATATATATATATATATGTTCAATCCTGGTGGTTTGTTTACATTTATCAAATAGTTCACTAGGTCTGAAGCACTACGAGGCTATTTATAACAATAGTAACCTTGAGTTGTAAAGTTCATAAGCTCGTAAACTGTTTACAATATGTAAACATAACCGCCTTGATTAAGGACTAAATGTAAACTCTTGTCAGCAAAACTACGCGCATACTTTGCATCATTATATAATGGAATGTAAAAAATAATCGCAGAATTCAGGGATAACGCCAACAATGGAGTCCAAGAAATGTGTAAGTACTTCATTCATAATGATGTACTTCCAGGAATCTTAGCGAAGTATCCAAAATTTGCTTACTATAGGTAATGC
>WNGS01001312.1:50354524-50393931 GCA_020271785.1 Procambarus virginalis
TCTAGCAGTCTAATTTAGGCTAGCAAGATTAACAGTTAGCCTAGCAGGTTTTTAACTTTGCCTTGAAGTTTATAAAGTTAGCCTAACATGTTTAGAGAGTTGAACGAAACTCTACATAGAAATTGATAGTACTAATCGCTTCAAACTTAATATAGATGTTGTTGGGACTTGAATATGAACTAGAAAAGTTTTACCTTAGCGCAGAGGTTCAATAGACGACTCGGGTGCTAGGATGGAAGTGCCTGAGTGGGTGGTTAGCAGGTGGCACTCTTGGCTGCTTCATACGGCACTCTTTGTTGATTGGTGCACTCTGGTGAGCCCTGATTGGCTGCGATTGTGGTAGATGGTGACGGGGAGATAAACCAACTGGTTCTCATGATGTGACGACGCCTTAAAAATACAAACTTTTTTTCTCTTAATTAAAAAACAGAGGTACTAGCCTATCGAGCTGACGCTTAAGAAACATCAATTTTACGGTGCTATAATTTCCACTAATGCGTTGTTTATTTAACGGATTGGTGGATTCCGTTAAAATGCGACGCTTTAGATGAGAACCCGTCTTGGAAGGCTTCTCGTTCACTTGTACTCAGCAGCTGTTCTGTTTCAAGAGGGAGAGATTTGCCCGCTTTAGGGGGGGGGGAGTGATTTAAGGCGCTAATTACTGCGTCAATTGTTATACTGCGCGGTTTCTAATTCGTTTAACTAATGGAAGTAATTAACAAAATATTCACGTGAAAATAAGTTATATTTATGGAACAAATTACCGGAGGGAGGGAATTATCAGGGAAAACGCCAAGCCTTTACGACTATATAGCACTGGGAAGGGGTCAGGATAAGGATTTGGGATGGGACGGGGGAAGGAATGGTGCCCAACCACTTGGACGGTTGGGGATTGAACGCCGTCCTGCATGAAGCAAGACCGTCGCTCTACCGTCCAGCCCAAGTGGTTGGGCACATCGGGTCAAGTAGACGTAGGATCACTGGATTGTTTCAAGAGTAGGATATATATATATATATATATATATATATATATATATATATATATATATATATATATATATATATATATATATATATACCCTGACACTATTGAAAGACGGACACACCTGAAAAGAAAAGACACTTTCCCACACTGGCAGTGGTGCCAGATGTGGCACTCTCATGCTTGGGGAAGAAGAGGTAACCCCATCTACCCCCAGTTAACTACCCCTACCTCCCCCCCCCCCATCGTCATGGGGCACCATCAGTACCCACGTCCAGCTTAGTAGCCTCAGAGATCCACACAGACCCACAACGACCAGTCGCGGCTTTTCCAGCTTTGGGTACAAGGTATGGTCATGGAGCTTACTAGTATAAGAAGAGTTAAGTCTGTTAAACCGTTGAGTGCCTCAGAGCTCTGTCCTTGGAGTGTGAGACCGTTGTTACTCGTGACAGGTCACTGTTGTGGGTTGCATCCTGTGGAAACCTTACACCTAATACTTCTCCTCACCTCACCTGCAGCTCCGCCGTCAGGAAAGATGAGAAGCGCATGGTTATGGATGGTGGCGGGGGCTTGGATGGGCCTCCTAGGACTATCCTTCGTCACCCGCCCCACCGACGCCTACGTCACCGCCTTCCCTGACGAACCTGATATTGATGGTATCTGTGAGTATCTGGGTATAACGCCGCGGACTGCTAAGATATTCTTAACTGTTTCTGCTTGAACTGAACCAAGGGAAGAACATGGAAGTACTGACGTGTTCTTCACGCAAAGATCCCATATAACTCAACATTAGACGAACTTTGGAAAGAATTAAACCAAACTGGAATGTACTATTAATTAAAACTGGCATGTACCTTACTTAATCTAACTTAGTATAAGCTAACCTAACTTAACATAACCTAACATAACCTAGCATAATGTATCCTAACTTAATCACAACAGTAGTGACCGTGGGCATTGCTGTGACCAAGTTCCTAGCAGGCCTAGTGCCTTACCCCACTGTATCAGCCTTGCTCCTAGCCATCATCAACGCCTGGGAGCCCAGGCCTGAGGACAACTACTGGGAACACGTGAAGGACAACGTGGCTCAAGTGTGTGGTGAATTCATCAACGAGCACAACCTTCACCAGGTCGAGGTCTACAAGCAGGACCTCATGTCACTCATGAATCAGTGAGTATCCACAGTGGGGTCTCTACTTATGCCAGTGAACATCATAGGGCTCGTACTCATGTCAATACACAGCCAGTAAGTATCAAGTAAGGGGGTTCTCATGGCAATAAGTGGGCTGGATGTAAGTGTATGAGGCTATATCAGGGTGTACGTGTTGCCAGGTTTTGTCCCAGGAGTCCCTATCTTGCTATGGGACAACAGAACCCATCGACGAGAGACCCAGACCTCTCAAAGATTGCCGTGGATTTTTATAGAGGATGGATGGCATGGATATGAGGTTGATCACTGGTGAGCTCTTTCTCCACCGGGGGTCCCTACATTGCGACCACCCATGGGGGGCCCTGAGGTGCACCGTAGATTGCCAGCAGGTGGAACAAAAGAATGGCGCCGTTCGTGGAATTAGTGGTGATCGACACTCCCTACTCCTAGAACAGGATCTAACTGCTTTTGGGCCCGAAGCCAAAACAGCTAAATGGGCTATTTGCTCTGGTCTGAGGGTGGAGCCTATTTCATACTGAAAACTTTGGGACAGATACCAATGCTATTTGCAACACTTCTGACCTTACTTCACGCTATGGGTTGGCGGTGGTAACACGAGATTGTCAGTGACCACCTCACAGAGACCTTCCACTCCCCACTCGTCCACAGCAGCTCCATCCCTGGGCATGGACAATGCCCAGGACTATAATCACCCATTTACACCAAGAGAACTGTAGGAGACCCTGACACTTTCCCAGTTGGGCGAGGCGTTGGGCGCAAACTGCATCCCGAATGAATTCCTGCGGCGGGCGCCAGAAGCCGTCCAACCTTATATACGTCTTCTCAATACCTGCTGGTCCTCGGGGGCGGAGGACGTCAACGTCAGATTTGAGAATTTTCACCACACTTTTCACTTCATCGGCCATGCCCGCCGATGAAGTGAAAAGCCTATAGCCTCTGAAGAGGCTATAGGCATCCTCCTAAAATTATGGTATTAATAGTAACTAATTGGTCCAAAGTACCAATACGCAGTGTTAGAGTATCAAAAATTCACATTTTCTACTTTTAATTTTATAGTTTAAGGAAAAAAGATAATTTACGTATGTAAGAGAATGCTACTTGAGCTGATTAAATAACACAAACCGTAAACTTGTTTGATCCAACGCTACATATTGGTATTTTAGACCAAATACTTGACATAAGTTCATGAGGCTGCATGAGACCACTCCCTGACATTCCTCTGACCTCTCTCTGGTCCTCAGGTACTCTCGGCGGAGGTAGTCAGTGATGGAACATATCCGGACAAGAACACAATGGCAGACGCCATCACAACCTCCATCATCACCAACCGCTACCTGGTGGAGGCCTCAGAGATGCCTTGGTCCATGGCCATCGACTTTACAGACATATCCAGCGTCCATATCCTCATCCTAAAGGTCAGAAGCATGACCACGGCCAGGGTTAATCAAACGCCCACTTGCGAAGCCTGTACATCTTTCCTCAATGATGGTGGCTCCGTCTAAATTTATTCAACAGCTTACAAGCTTGGAAACACTGTGAGGTCGTTCTCGGTATTATTGTTATATACGACCTCGCAGCGCTTGGGAGCTCTTAAACTGTTTAATAACTGTAAACAAAGCTGCCATGATTTGGAAAGATGTATAGGTTTCGTAAGTAGCCAAGAGGTTTCAGGGAGATACGTCTGTGGTCAAGAGCACATCTCCTGGTGTACTCTTGACCATAGAGTATATATATATATATATATATATATATATATATATATATATATATATATATATATATATATATATATATATATATATATATATATTGTCGTACCTAGTAGCCAGAACGCACTTCTGAGCCTACTATGCAAGGCCCGATTTGCCTAATATGCCAAGTTTTCATGAATTAATTGTTTTTCGACTACCTAACCTACCTAACCTAACCTAACCTAACTTTTTCGGCTACCTAACCTAACCTAACCTATAAAGATAGGTTAGGTTAGGTTAGGTAGGGTTGGTTAGGTTCGGTCATATAACTACGTTAATTTTAACTCCAATAAAAAAAATTGACCTCACACATAATGAAATGGGTAGCTTTATCATTTCATAAGAAAAAAATTGAGAAAATATATTAATTCATGAAAACTTGGCTTATTAGGCACTTCGGGCCTTGCATAGTAGGCTGAGAAGTGCGTTCTGGCTACTAGGTACGACATATATATATATATATATATATATATATATATATATATATATATATATATATATATATATATATGTCGTACCTAATAGCCAGAACGCACTTCTCAGCCTACTATGCAAGGCCAGATTTGCCTAATAAGCCAAGTTTTCATGAATTAATTGTTTTTCGACTACCTAACCTACCTAACCTAACCTAACCTAACTTTTTCGGCTACCTAACCTAACCTAACCTATAAAGATAGGTTAGGTTAGGTTAGGTAGGGTTGGTTAGGTTCGGTCATATATCTACGTTAATTTTAACTACAATAAAACAAAATGGACCTCATGCATAATGAAATGGGTAGGTTTATCATTTCATAAGAAAAAAAATTGAGAAAATATATTAATTCTGGAAAACTTGGCTTATTAGGCAAATAGGGCCTTGCATAATAGGCTGAGAAGTGCGTTCGGGCTACTAGGTACGACATATATATATATATATATATATATATATATATATATATATATATATATATATATATATATATATATATATGTATATATATATATTATATATATATATATATATATATATATATATATATATATATGTATATATATATATGTATCACTAAGAACTCTTTGACCCGGCCTCGTCAGAGACCGGGCCGTGGAGACGTTGATACCCGGAACCTACAGCAGGTAGTCAAAAGGTTGTCACAGTAATTATTACGATTATAATGACATTAATATTTACATTATAGATGCCAGGAGACAGGTAACAGATTGACCTTTGACCCCCCCCCCCTCCTACACTTGTGAAACACTTCCAAGCTTTGGTGATATAAACAGGATAAGTTTAGATTCAGGAAAGACCTGGGTAAATACTAGCTGGAAACAGATGTGTTGGTTTTTTGGAACAGGTTACCGGGTAACATAATGGACGTGGGATCGCTGGGTTGTTTCAAGCTTAGGTTAGACATATAAATGTGTTTGGGTGGATGTAAATAAGAGCTGCCTTGCCTTGGCCAATAGGAGATGTCTCGTATAGGCCAATAGGCACTCTGTAGTTTCATTTATGTTTAAAATGACGCTATTGACTTCGAAATATTACTCCCGTGTGTAGTGCAATCACGAGAACGATATAAATATGCATGAGAAAACGCCGAAGCCATATGATGGGATCGAACCCGCGCCCCTGGACTCCACAAACACATGCATGCACAGGGTGCAGTTGGTAGTGTGTGTTCGATCATATTATACAGCGTCAATATTTTCTCTTTTCTTCCTTCAACCTGCGCCAGGATGCCGCTGACTCCTACACAGTAGTGGGGGGCGAGGTGTCCCGCTGGTGGGTGGACCTCTCAAGGCAGCTCCAGCACTACATCCAGTACGGCCTCTGGCTACAGAAGGAGACGATGACCTGGAGGAATACTCAGATCGAGTGCTACTTCGATGAGGCTGATGGAAGCTGTCTGGCCTTCGAGTGGACAGGCGTGACCTGCTACGATCTTTACAGGGTTAGTAGACTCGCTTGACCTTTATAGGGTTAGCGGATGAACTTGACCTGTATCTGGTTAGTACGTAGGCTTGACTTTATAGGCCCTGGTAGAAGTGAAACTCCAACCGTGTTCCCGTGCCCTGTGACTTCCCCTCCACCAGAGGGTCATCTTTGGACTCCTTCTCGCAGGCCATTAAACTGATAAATGACACCTCGTACACCCTAAGAGCTTAATATGTGTGGTTATTTCCAGCACAACCCTGACGACCATTGTCAATCACAAACAGGTCCCTTTCGTAACGGAATGAATGCATTTTGGGAATACTTCGTTCATATCAATATTCATTCCCCTCTGGGAGAACAAGATGAACTTTTACAAGTGAATGGGTTCGATAGAGGAGGATGACTTTACAGAGCAAGTACCGTCCACAGATAACGGACTCAGTACGAGGCTACCAGGAGACCTGCCAGCAGCTCCATCCAGACAACCAGGAGGACGGGTCGTGTGCCAGCTTCTGTGACCTCTACCAGACCCAGGTCGACCGCGACTCTGCCCTGTGGCTCAACGCTTATCTTGACGCCGTGGTTGATGAGTGGTCCTTCCTCAAGCTTAAAGCTGATGCCCTAGCTAACCAGCCTCCAGGTACGGTCTGTCTATTTCTGTAGTTGACGTGTAGTTTAGCCTTAAGCTTAAGACAGACGCGGAGCCCAAGAGCTAAGTCGTGCGCATGAGGGCACTGACCGAAATCGATATATTGTAATTGTGAAATATAACGAATATTAATGAAATTATAAAAATCACTACTTATGCATATGTTTTGTTATTACTCGATGCTCTTTTTTTATAAATAGGTATTACAACCCACTGACGAAAGATGCGTAGGGAGGATGGGGCACACCTGTGACGACCAGGTGTTTCAGGTTCCCCTCCCCTACACCTGCGGCCTGGCCAGGTGTGTCAGGTATACTTCCCCTCACTACACATGACTTGAAGCCTCGCCATCGTTTGCGTAAAATACTTTTTTCTTTGAAATAAAGTTGAAATTTGAATTTTTGTGTTTTTGCAACATTCCTTTTTGAAGAATGTTGCCAAGATGACCATTAATATTTATTTTGAAACCTATCCCGACTCTCTGTGACCACCTGTGGCTGTGTGGGACCTATCCCGGCCTNAAAAATTGAAAGGGCCAAGTTACTTTAATTATCGGTATTACATAGCTTGGAAAGGATACAAGGACAAGGAGCAGGGCTATGGGGACAAGGAGCAGGGCTATGGGGGACAAGGAGCAGGGCTATGGGGGACAAGGAGCAGGGCTATGGGGGACAAGGAGCAGGGCTATGGGGACAAGGAGCAGGGCTATGGGGGACAAGGAGCAGGGCTATGGGGGACAAGGAGCAGGGTATGGGGGACAAGAGCAGGGCTATGGGGACAAGGAGCAGGGCTATGGGGGACAAGGAGCAGGGCTATGGGGGACAAGGAGCAGGGCTATGGGGGACAAGGAGCAGGGCTATGGGGGACAAGGAGCAGGGCTATGGGGACAAGGAGCTGGGCTATGGGGGACAAGGAGCTGGGAGCTGAGGATGGAGTGATGGAACGGTGGCCAGCCAATATCTCACAAGAGGTCAATGAGAGTTCTTACTTTGTGCCATATATTAAATACTATCATCTATTCTAGCTTGTAAGTAAAGAAATTAGGAATCCAAAGATGACCTTAGCAAGAAGAATGTCCACTGAAAGACACATGTTTTTACCAACAAATTTTATACGGATATATACATTTTTAGTATGTTCATCATACAGTACATTCAATGAAATTGATTTTCCAAATGGTTTTGTAAAAGAAACATGATTTTATACATGTAAATACAATATATATACTTGGTTGATGGCGAGCCAAAAACCGCATCCTATCTACCGACCAATGTAAAGTAGTCAATGTAAATTTGCAGTTATAGAATTTGAAATTCTGCGAGCAGAGATTTGCAGGTGCAGAAGCTGGTGTGAGATGTTTAAAACATGTCAACATTTGACTTGAATACAGTACATTATTTGAAATATTTGGAGGCTGGAGCCCAAATGGATTAAACAACCACAGTCCGAGTCTTTGTATTACAAACCATAACAAATGTGCTGGTGAACCATTAGTCTTAAGTGATTTTGTCAGTGTAATTCCACGTGATCAAGCAGCAGTTTGGACACCTAGAAGGGCCAGCCAATTAGTCAGGATGATTGTTTATTCCCATTGTCAGGAACAGCAAGCCTATAGAGCACTTAGGCTTATCGAAGTACCCGTAGGCAAACTACTGACCTTTCCAACCAAAGTTGCAACCCACAACAGTTACCTAACTCTTGGGTACCATATTAACTGCTTGGTAAATAGAGGCATCAGGATAAAGGAAATGTGTTAAACTTTTTCTGTACTGCCTGTGGACTGAACCTGGGTTTCTCTATTGTGAGGGAGAACAGACTGCTGTGCTACTGGATCCATTTGTCAAAGTTTGTAATTATTATTATTATTTGTAGTGATAACTTAGTGTACTGTTTACTATTTTTCTCACACCCTTCTAAACTGTGAATTAAGAAATTCTATAAATCACACCAATAAGGTGATGAACATATGTTATGGGGTAATTAATAAAAGGCATCAATTACCTTGTAGAGACTTGTTTTATATTTTGGATAATTTCTGCAATAAGCTAGAATGCAGAAGAAACTAGTATGTGAGCAACCCGAGGGAATGTAGAGCCTACGAGACTTACGGAATGAAGAATACTACTGTATACATCTTCTTATGTAATAGGTAATAGTGGTTGGGCATGAAGGGAGTTGGCTGCAACAGTCACCCGACAATATCTCACTTACAATTACATACTCCATCGAATATTTCAGCCTAACCTCTAGAAATAGTGCCTATAGCAACTATTTTTTCATACAAAAATAGACAAAGTTTTTAATCACATCTTGTACTTTTGTAAAATGATCTTTCATTGCATACAAACCTTGTAAATATCAGCTTTTTCTTTGTGAGGAAAATCAACTGTGCTGACAAACATGTGAACAAACTGACTTTTCATCCCCAGCTTGTATATGGTCTGGGCAATGAACTTGGAAACGTAATTCTTACCCCCTCCTGTCCATCCATGAAAACTCATTACCAGTGCCTGTATAAAAAAAAAAGTATTACCTTGCATACAAAACACAAAAAGGAGAGATTAAAGAAAAAGACATTGAGAAAAGCAATACACCGGTGAGCCTAAATTTGTTAAAGAAAACTTGCTAAAGTGCCTATATACACGTACTTGACCAGTTGAAGAAATCATCATTACTCAGATACTGTACATTTAACTCGCACACAGAAAATACGTGTAAATGAAAGAGACCATTTCAGTCCGTCCTGGACCCTTATCAGGATGGTTCAGGAGAGAATGAAGCATCATCTCATTTATTTCATGTGGGAGCACTGGGTATTTGTTTCAACCATATTATTGTAACTTTTTTCTGAACAGAAATAGTTGTAGTCAACCCTATATTAAACCATAAACTTTACCTACTACTGTACTATAAAATATATGTAGTTTTAACCACCTGAATAGATATTTCATAAAAAAATCATTAACAGATGAAGTTCACAATGCTGCCACAATGTACACAAGTTTTAGAGAATATGGCACAATAATTTAGCTGAAATTAAAGTACAACACACACAAATGGAAAGGCATAATGAAAAGTACCAAAAATGACTTTATGCATGACTGACTGAAACATTATCACTTTCCTTTTTCACATGTGTGGGTTGGGTACTAATTTTAAAGTTTCTTTGTATGCATATTATTACAATGGCTCAAATCAGAGGCTTTATATCTATGGAAGTCGATACTTAAAATGCATAGACATAGGATATGGACATAGGATATGAATATTCTGCTTAGAGTTGACTACTGTATTATAAACTGGGGTTTACTGAATCTTTCTTCACCACTGGTAACTTTTGAGGTATGACTTGAAGAAAGCAAGTCAAGGTTAACACACCCTTGTCCAATATGTTGTGAATGACAGTGTAGGAAACGAGTCGATACAGGGTAGGACAAAAAGACAACCGAGTGGGATCAGAGACCAAAACCAAGCAAATTGAGAGCCATATATTGGGAAACAAATTAAATGATCCATAAATTGTGAAACAATTAAAAGAGCCATACATTTTGAGACAATGTAGAAGAGCATAAACTCTGAAACAAATACAGAAAACTCTGGGGAGTGGGAAATTAAAAGTACTGTACCATAAACATCAATTATACTAATATTTTTTTTAAGATGCACCACATTAAAAATGTACAGTATATAATAAATCATTACCTTGTGAGGCTGATCATTAAACAAGTGAGCTTTCAGCGCCTGGGGACTACTTGATGCACGATGTGTTGACCATAGAGGTTCGAATCAAGAGCAGCAATCAAAGAAGAAGTAGAACAACTCACATTAGACACTAAATTACAAAAAAAATAATAATAATAATCTGAAAATAATTTTGGTGCCAGTTGAGGCCATATAACAAAAAATATTTTTATAAAAAGTACAAAACAATGCAAATTTTTTTTTATTTAAATCTCTTATATTATTGCCCAAGATCTTCATATGGGTAAATTACAAAAAATATTACAATTTTGAAAAGTTTATTAATGTAATTTTGTTTACTAAAGTAGGCCATATGACAAGAACATCAAAGCGATTAAAAGTAAAAGTAAAAAAAAAAAAAAAAAAAAAAAAAAAAAAAAAAAAAAAAAGAGGCGGCACTGTTGGCATGGTATGGTTGAGATATTACCACATCTGTTTTGGATTTCAAGGTATTGAATTCTTACCCAAGATCTCCATATGGAGATACCTTGTCCAATACCTAGACTACTTGTTTTTATTGATGTTGTTTTTGTTTTATACCTCATTGTTGTGGACAGGAAGCTTGTACTTAGACTTATCGAGGTCCCTATAAGTCAAACTACGACCTTTCCCAAAATGCAACCCACAAGTTACCCAACTCCCAGATACCTATTTACTGCTAGGTAAGTAGAGGAATCAGGTGAAAGGAATGTGCCCAACCACTTGTCCTGTCCAGAGATTGAACCCGGGCTCAATGAGTCAGTCAACAACGACTGTACTGTACTACAGGACCTGTGTAGAATTAGCAAGAGGTCCTGATATGTGCTCAATATTTAAGAGCATTTGAGGATAACTAGTTATTTGAGGTTGATTTTGGAACCGATGTTTGAAGCAGCCGAGGAGAAATGTTTGATCATCTCTGGAACCTGGCAGTAGATTCAGTTTTTAATAACAACATTGTCAAATTTATAGCTGTGTGTTGTCGTTGTAGTCCAGCTTATTGCTTTGCTTTCTGTGTACCCGGAGACTTATGCACACACACTAAAACTAGTTCATGTACTAATCTATTGTCACATACGACAATGTGTGTTTAAAGGCTCACTGCAAAATAAAAAAATTTATTAATACAGCAGGAAAGCATCTGGACACGTTACCGATATTAGCAGTTACACGTCACTTCGTACCCAAGACAATTTTCAAATGGATTTTAAAATCAACCCAACCAAGGCTAACACAACAACACAGCCTAACTTACTTATAAAATTAACATTTGGAACAAGGCTTGTCAAAACTCCTGCACATAAGTTGACTGTAACCCCACCTCATTACCTCCAGCAAACTGTCAAGCAAAGAATTATCAATTATTTACTATTCAATAATTATTTGGTACACGATCTAGATAAAATAATGATAAGGAAAACGTGTTAAGCCAATATGACTATATAGCACTTTGAAGGACTAGATGGGATGCGAGGACACAGTGAAGGACAGAATGAAGGAAGAGCCCAACCATTTGGAACATAGGGGATGGAACCCCGACCCTACAAGAAGCAAGGCCGTCGCTGTACCAACCAATCAAGACGGTTGGTCTACACACACGTTAACATATATTAAAAATATATTGCATTAGTAGACACCACCATCACCTGAAATGTTGGGTTTGATCCACTCTGCTCTTGGAGAAAACACTCGTAGAAGGTACAGCGTAATCTATCGAAGCCAGCATATAAAGCGGCCCCAGCGAAGCCTACAGCAGTAACTCCGAGTGATATGGAGCCATGACAGGTGAAGACAGGCAGGAAGAGCATCAGCAGGTAACATCGTACAAGTGACCGCAGCTCCATGTTGTTTACAAGTCACCAATGGCGCCGCCAGGGGCTACGCGCCTGTACTCTTCTCATATTTAAATAATAATAGTTTATTTATTACTAAAATTACTTTGTAAATAAAACAAAAGCATGACTACACAAATTAATTTTATTCGCATTTATTACAATTTAAATGATTCTGTGGGACCAATCCACAATTGATTTGATTGTTGCCGCCGGAGGCGGCTATTTTATTGTGCACCCCATACTCATCCTGTGAGCGGTAGTGCAAAAAAGATTAGAGAGTGCACAAAAGGTCCTTATCAGACCTCAACGGAGAATATTACATTACCAATTTCATCTATCCTTCACACCTTATAATTACAATGTCAGCTAGTTACAGAGAATGTTCTATTTCAATAGCTATAGCTATATATTTACAGTAAATCATTACACAGTAGGTCATATCGCTAATACATACCTTTGAGCAATGGAGATATTACAGAGTCATAGGGGGAGCTGCTGTTTGTTATTAGGCTGGCCGGAGGGATTGACTGGGCGCCAATCCTTACTGTAGCCTCTGTTCACCCAACAGTAAAAATGGGTACCTTGATGTTACACGATTTGGCGGGTCGTATTCTGGGGAAAATTAGGATTAAGGACTTGCCCGAAACGCTATGCCTGCTGGTGACTTTACAATAATGTAAAACTCTTGTATATATAAATAAATTAAATTAAATAAATACTTACTGCTAGGTAAACAAAGCATTAGGTGATAGAAAATGCGCCAACCATTCTGTCCCGCCCGGGATTCGAACCCGGAATTCGAATTCGATTGGAGTCGAGAACAAACCGGACTGTACTGTCATTACATATTTTGGTGATTAAATTGTATATACATTACTTTATAAATATGTACCATGCACAGTGCGAAACCTTATGTTCAGCACTTTACATTGGCGGGTCTGTAGTAACACCCGCTGTTTTTACTGGATGATATCTACCAGTTGCCTCGAATGGATCAATAATAATTTTACAGTTCGTTAATTCTTATGTATATTTACATGATAACGAAAGCTTCACACAAATCCATTCGGTCAAATATAAATATATATTTATATCTAATAAATATATACATATTATATATATATAATGTTGTACAATAGTTCCAGAACGTAGTGCTCGGCCTACTCGGCAAGGCCCGATTTGCCTAATAGGCCAAGTTTTCCTGAATTTATATATTTTTCTATTTTTTTGCGTATGAAATAATACACCTATCCATTTCATTATGTACGAGTTCATTTGCTTTAATTTGAGTTAAAACTAACGTTTGATATATGACCGAACCTAACCAGCCCTACCTAACCTATCTTACCTAAACCTAAAATAACATAAGTCAATAATTTATGTTCTCTTATAATATAATAATAATAATTCAAATTAACCAATTGGAACAATTTATTGAAAATAAAGAAAATTACTCGGCCTATTAGGCAAATCGAGCATTGCATAGTAGGCCGAGAAGTGGGTTCTGTAGCTACTAGGTACAACACACACACACACACCACATATATATATTATATATATATATATTATATATATATAGTATATATATCATATACATAATACATATACTATATACACCGTTATTTATATATTTTCAATGAAACCAAATTGTATAGCTTTGCTAGGTTTGCAATACTGATTGTAGTGTCCCCTGGGAATATTGTGAACCGCTTGCATATGATTGTTCCCATGAACAGCAGATAACAGAGGACTGTTCTACACCAAGGTCACTTACTGGGAATTTAGATTAAACAATATACATATATATAAATATCCTGTCTGGTTCATTCACTGCTCTGCTCCGGTGAATATATGCACAATATGCTCTGCCTATATATGCACAATATGCTAATATATTATAATATTAATTTATATTTGAGAAATTTCCGTTTTTGAATGACACATGTAAAAATTTATGAATGAGTCTGTGGGGTCGACCGCTGGATGTAATGGACTTGAGTCGAGGACGGGTTGACAAATACAAATAATCGCCAACAGAACCTAAGCACCTAACTAATGCCTAAATATACACAGTATGCTAATATATAACAATATTAACTTTTATGTGAGAAAAATTGCTATTTGAATGAACAGCATGTTAAAATGAATGAATGCGTCTTTGGGGTCGAACGCTGGATGGAATGGACTTGGTCTGAGGACGGTTTGATATTATAATTCTTCTTATGTTCTCTTCTGAACATTGGATTTTGAAGAGACAGAAGAGTGCGACATAGTTACAGAACATCAATAAGGTAGAGAAAAACAACTAGTTTCATGTATGTAATTAATTAATTCCAAACACCTCATAAGGTTACGTTCTCGGCTTCTGAATTTGTGACGTAATCCTGAACGTTCATATATATGGTGACGTCATCAAGGTTTGAAAAGTGACGTTAATAAACGTCATTACCAACGTTGGAAAAGTGACGTTAGCAAATGTCATTATAAACATTGAAATACTGACGTCACCATCTACGTCGAAAGAATGACGTTCCGGCCACGTCATCATCAGCCACGGTAGAGTGACGTCAACATCAAATACGTCCTGGACATCGTGAGCAATGGATCAGCTGGGTCGCTTAGTGTCTCCCTAGTGGATCGTAGAACCTGTTGATGAATGTAGTCAGGTGGGTGTTGATGTATTGATGAATATATAGGGTGTATCAATGTAATGTATACACGAGCATATGATGTTAGGTTATGTGATCCAATGTTATTTTTATTGTATATATCATTGATTACTGTTATGACACTTCCTCTCTCTCTCTCTCTCTCTCTCTCTCTCTCTCTCTCTCTCTCTCTCTCTCTCTCTCTCTCTCTCTCTCTCTCTCTCTCTCTCTCTCTCTCTCTCTCTCCCACCTTGAAGCCATCCCGGCATACACGGAGGAGACGTTCTTGAGTAGCTCCCATGAGTGCATGACATCAGTGACCTTGGCGGTCATGAAGACCTCGACTTCTTGCTCCTTGTGCATAGTAAAGAGTTGACAATGGTCCTCACAGTCAGTGGTACCGTGTAACTGCTCGCAGGAGGACGTCTGTCCCGTCACCAGGTCCGTGGCCTGTGTGAAAGACAATGATATATAATATAATATACGATCTTGGATGTAATATTTCCAGGAGGATACCAAGTAACAAGGAAATAAAAGCAATAAAAGACACGGAGAAGGAGCGGCACTCCTAGTAAAACGAAGGTGGAAGTTCTAGGAACTAGAAGGCCGAAATACAAATGGATGCAGAGGCTCCAGCATTGGGACTCTGCCAGCAGATGTTGGAGAAGATAGTGGTCCTGGTTATTAACAACCCTCCAGCGAACAACAGAAGACCCAGACAGGAAGACGATGACAACATAGTATGCATAAATGAATTGTAGAGAACACCAAGAGTAACAGGTACGAGGAGAACTAGGCTACTAGTCAAGGAGGACGTGCAAATGCCATGACTCACAGTGAAGACATCGTAACACTGGGTACCAATCCACTCCCAGTTGGTGCACGACCCATCAGCATAGTCCTTCTCGCAGGTGACCATCCCCAGGCGCCAGCTCCGCAGCTCCACCTCTAGTTTCTTCCCGTAGTCTATGTAATGGTCCAGTTGCTCATCCAGATCCACCCACCAGCGGGAGGGAGAGTGGCCCTCTACTGAATACGTTTCTGCCACGTCCTGTAGAATGAGGGGTGAATGAGGTTTGGGTTATGGAGGGAGGGAGGTTTGGGTTTTGGTGGGGGGGGGGAGGTCTGGGTCCTGACAGGGAAGAGGTGAAAGGAGGTTTGGGTTAGGAAAGAGGGTAGTAGGAATGGAGGCGATGGGGTCTAAATCACACCTCTAGAATAAATATTCTGACATACAGAATAAGTAGTACAGATAATACTTTTTAGTAAGTATATGAGAAAAAATGAGACACCAGACGACTTCCGCCTGGCCCATGAGAGGCAATTCATGATTACAATTATGTTTAGTAAAAGTTCACCTTATGGTTCCCCGTAGACGAGGACAGGAAGCCCGTTAATCTTATCGAGGGCATTCTATGTCAAGTACTCACCTTACCCAGGATGCAACCCACAACAGTTGGTGAATAGTTGGTACCTATTTACTGATAGGTGAACAGAGGCACAAGGTGAAATAAAAAGTGCCCAACCATCTCTGTCCAGCCTGTAGATCGAATCCAGGAACCTTAGTTGCGAGAGGAGGATGTCGCCTACTGCCCTAGAGCGTACCTTGAGCACGACGACGTGGATGGAGGAGATATCCTCGAAGTGTAGGATCATTGACTGGGGCAACTCAGCCGCCTCCACCAGGTACCGGTGGGTGACAATGGAGGTGGAGAGGGCGGCCGCTTGCTGGTTCTTATCCGGATAGGTGTCGCTCTGTACGGGCGCCTGGTTGTACCTGTGACGGGTGTGAGGGTTACTTGTGACCACCTGCCCCCCTCGTACTTCATCCTCACACACACACACACACACACACACTATATCCTCAAAGCAGCTTTGATTATGACACTAGCTCTCCACATATGTCAATTGCTTAATTTAGAAACTGTACTTGAGGTCAGTCTCGAGCCCATTGTTGATGTGACGATGTGCATTGACTCAGTCAATGCACATCGCCACCCTAGTTCAGTTTGAGTCACCCCTAACTCAGAGCCTGAGTCACCCCTAACTCAGAATCTGAGTTACCCTAACTCAGAGTCTGAGTCACCCCTAACACAGAGTCTGAGTCACCCCCTAACTCAGTCTTAGTAAGCAACCTTTCACCTCACCTGTCCATCAGCGTGACCAGGTCACTCTGATATACCTCGACTTCGTGCATATTGTGTTCATTGATGTACTGTCCGACCAGAGCCATGACCTCATCCTTGACCTGTCCCCAGTAGTCGAAGTCCTCTTTGGTCAAGGCGTCGATAATCGTGTAGATCAGGTCCTGAACCGTCTCATTGGGGATGAGGCCAATAAGTTGATAGGCGATGGCCAAGGCGATGGTTGTCTCTGGTGATGGATAATCAAACATAGTGGGTTCAGTAGACATGTTTTGCATAATTTAAGTCTACAATGACATCATCAACCACAAGAACCATTCATTTATCTCTGAACAATTATACTGTACTATCTCTGATGGTGACGGTGATGGCCAATCAGGTTAGCCTATTCACGCAGACATTTTTTTTGCATTATTTTAGCATTAAAGGCCTACCGTGACTCAGCACATAGTTACACCAGCCACAGCAATCATTCAGTTATCTCTTATGTGTTACGTAGGTGACATTGTGTTTGAGTGTTGAAATAACTACCTCTGAGGGGATTACTCTTCTGCCTGGGTGGGGGGGGGGTCTATTGTGGGTTGCAGCCTGGTGGGAAAGTCTAGTAGTAGGCCTAGGACCCTAGGTGGACCTTACACCTGATGCCTCTGTTCACCTAGCAGTTAATATGTACCGGAGAGTTAGGCAACTGTGTGGGTGCTATAAATATATATATATATATATATATATATATATATATATATATATATATATATATATATATATATATATATACGATACTTACTGCTACCGTCGATGTCCTGACCAGGGCTGTTGTTAAGAGGAACTGTAGCCGCCATGGCCGCCAGCACCACCACCACTGTACTCACCACTGTAACCCGCATCTTCCTGTAACCACAACCACACAACCCTCGTTAACATCTCCTTCCTACTGAGATCCAAGACTTTTTTATTTGTTTTAGCTGGTTTTAAACGAAGCCTAGCAGGTGTTAAAGAATGTCTAGCAGGTGTTAAAGAATGCCTAGCAGGTGTTAAAGAACGCCTAGCAGGTGTTAAAGAATGCCTAGCAGGTGTTAAAGAATGCCTAGCAGGTGTTAAAGAATGCCTAGCAGGTGTTAAAGAATGCCTAGCAGGTGTTAAAGAATGCCTAGCAGGTGTTAAAGAATGCCTAGCAGGTGTTAAAGAATGCCTAGCAGGTGTTAAAGAATGCCTAGCAGGTGTTAAAGAATGCCTAGCAGGTGTTAAAGAATGCCTAGCAGGTGTTAAAGAATGCCTAGCAGGTGTTAAAGAATGACTAGCAGGTGTTAAAGAATGCCTAGGAAGTTTTAATGTATATCTAGCAGGTCTAATTTAGGCTAGCAAGATTAACAGTTAGCCTAGCAGGTTTAAACTTTGCCTTGAAGTTTATAAAGTTAGCCTAACATGTTTAGAGAGTTGAACGAAACTCTACATAGAAATTGATAGTACTAATCGCTTCAAAACTTAATATAGATGTTGTTGGGACTTGAATATGAACTAGAAAAGTTTTACCTTAGCGCAGAGGTTCAATAGACGACTCGGGTGCTAGGGATGGAAGTGCCTGAGTGGGTGGTTAGCAGGTGGCACTCTTGGCTGCTTCATACGGCACTCTTTGTTGATTGGTGCACTCTGGTGAGCCCTGATTGGCTGCGATTGTGGTAGATGGTGACGGGGAGATAAACCAACTGGTTCTCATGATGTGACGACGCCTTAAAAATACAAACTTTTTTCTCTTAATTAAAAAACAGAGGTAACTAGCCTATCGAGGCTGACGCTTAAGAAACATCAATTTTACGGTGCTATAATTTCCACTAATGCGTTGTTTATTTAACGGATTGGTGGATTCCGTTAAAAATGCGACGCTTTAGATGAGAACCCGTCTTGGGAAGGCTTCTCGTTCACTTGTACTCAGCAGCTGTTCTGTTTCAAGAGGGAGAGATTTGTCCGCTTTAGGGGGGGGGGAGTGATTTAAGGCGCTAATTACTGCGTCAATTGTTATACTGCGCGGTTTCTAATTCGTTTAACTAATGGAAGTAATTAACAAATATTCACGTGAAAATAAGTTATATTTATGGAACAAATTACCGGGAGGGAGGGAATTATCAGGGAAAACGCCAAGCCTTTACGACTATATAGCACTGGGAAGGGGTCAGGATAAGGATTTGGGATGGGACGGGGGAAGGAATGGTGCCCAACCACTTGGACGGTTGGGGATTGAACGCCGTCCTGCATGAAGCAAGACCGTCGCTCTACCGTCCAGCCCAAGTGGTGGGCACATCGGGTCAAAGTAGACGTAGGATCACTGGATTGTTTCAAGAGTAGGATATATATATATTATAATATATATATAATATATATATATATATATATATATATATATATATATATATATATACCCTGACACTATTGAAAGACGGACACACCTGAAAAGAAAAGACACTTTCCCACACTGGCAGTGGTGCCAGATGTGGCACTCTCATGCTTGGGGAAGAAGAGGTAACCCCATCTACCCCCAGTTAACTACCCCTACCTCCCCCCCCCCCATCGTCATGGGGCACCATCAGTGCCCACGTCCAGCTTAGTAGCCTCAGAGATCCACACAGACCCACAACGACCAGTCGCGGCTTTTCCAGCTTTGGGTACAAGGTATGGTCATGGAGCTTACTAGTATAAGAAGAGTTGAGTCTGTTAAACCGTTGAGTGCCTCAGAGCTCTGTCCTTGGAGTGTGAGACCGTTGTTACTCGTGACAGGTCACTGTTGTGGGTTGCATCCTGTGGAAACCTTACACCTAATACTTCTCCTCACCTCACCTGCAGCTCCGCCGTCAGGAAAGATGAGAAGCGCATGGTTATGGATGGTGGCGGGGGCTTGGATGGGCCTCCTAGGACTATCCTTCGTCACCCGCCCCACCGACGCCTACGTCACCGCCTTCCCTGAGGAACTGATATTGATGGTATCTGTGAGTATCTGGGTATAAACACCGCGGACTGCTAAGATATTCTTAACTGTTTCTGCTTGAACTGAACCAAGGGAAGAACATGGAAGTACTGACGTGTTCTTCACGCAAAGATCCCATATAACTCAACATTAGACGAACTTTTGGAAAGAATTAAACCAAACTGGAATGTACTATTAATTAAAACTGGCATGTACCTTACTTAATCTAACTTAGTATAAGCTAACCTAACTTAACATAACCTAACATAACCTAGCATAATGTATCCTAACTTAATCACAACAGTAGTGACCGTGGGCATTGCTGTGACCAAGTTCCTAGCAGGCCTAGTGCCTTACCCCACTGTATCAGCCTTGCTCCTAGCCATCATCAACGCCTGGGAGCCCAGGCCTGAGGACAACTACTGGGAACACGTGAAGGACAACGTGGCTCAAGTGTGTGGTGAATTCATCAACGAGCACAACCTTCACCAGGTCGAGGTCTACAAGCAGGACCTCATGTCACTCATGAATCAGTGAGTATCCACAGTGGGGTCTCTACTTATGCCAGTGAACATCATAGGGCTTGTACTCATGTCAATACACAGCCAGTAAGTATCAAGTAAGGGGGTTCTCATGGCAATAAGTGGGCTGGATGTAAGTGTATAAGGCTATATCAGGGTGTACGTGTTGCCAGGTTTTGTCCGAGGAGTCCCTATCTTGCTGTGGGACAACAGAACCCATCGACGAGAGACCCAGACCTCTCAAAGATTGCCGTGGATTTTTATAGAGGATGGATGGCATGGATATGAGGTTGATCACTGGTGAGCTCTTTCTCCACCGGGGTCCCTACATTGCGACCACCCATGGGGGGCCCTGAGGTGCACCGTAGATTGCCAGCAGGTGGAACAAAAGAATGGCGCCGTTCGTGGAATTAGTGGTGATCGACACTCCCTACTCCTAGAACAGGATCTAACTGCTTTTGGGCCTGAAGCCAAAACAGCTAAATGGGCTCCTCGCTCTGATCTAAGGGTGGAGCCTATTTCATACTGAAAAACTTTGGGACAGATACCAATGCTATTTGCAACACTTCTGACCTTACTTCACGCTATGGGTTGGCGGTGGTAACACGAGATTGTCAGTGACCATCTCACAGAGACCTTCCACTCCCCACTCGTCCACAGCAGCTCCATCCCCTGGGCATGGACAATGCCCAGGACTATAATCACCCATTTACACCAAGAGAACTGTAGGAGACCCTGACACTTTCCCAGTTGGGCGAGGCGTTGGGCGCAAACTGCATCCCGAATGAATTCCTGCGGCTGGCGCCAGAAGCCGTCCAACCTTATATACGTCTTCTCAATACCTGCTGGTCCTCGGGGGCGGAGGACGTCAACGTCAGATTTGAGAATTTTCACCACACTTTTCACTTCATCGGCCATGCCCGCCATCTGAAGAGGCTATAGGCATCCTCCTAAAATTATGGTATTAATAGTAACTAATTGGTCCAAAGTACCAATACGCAGTGTTAGAGTATCAAAAATTCACATTTTCTACTTTTAATTTTATAGTTTAAGGAAAAAAGCTAATTTACGTATGTAAGAGAATGCTACTTGAGCTGATTAAATAACACAAACCGTAAACTTGTTTGATCCAACGCTACATATTGGTATTTTAGACCAAATACTTGACATAAGTTCATGAGGCTGCATGAGACCACTCCCTGACATTCCTCTGACCTCTCTCTGGTCCTCAGGTACTCTCGGGCGGAGGTAGTCAGTGATGGAACATACCCGGACAAGAACACAATGGCAGACGCCATCACAACCTCCATCATCACCAACCGCTACCTAGTGGAGGCCTCAGAGATGCCTTGGTCCATGGCCATCGACTTTACAGACATATCCAGCGTCCATATCCTCATCCTAAAGGTCAGAAGCATGACCACGGCCAGGGTTAATCAAACGCCCACTTGCGAAGCCTGTACATCTTTCCTCAATGATGGTGGCTCCGTCTAAATTTATTCAACAGCTTACAAGCTTGGAAACACTGTGAGGTCGTTCTCGGTATTATTGTTATATACGACCTCGCAGCGCTTCGGAGCTCTTAAACTGTTTAATAACTGTAAACAAAGCTGCCATGATTTTGGAAAGATGTATAGGTTTCGTAAGTAGCCAAAGAGGTTTCAGGGAGATACGTCTGTGGTCAAGAGCACATCTCCTGGTGTACTCTTGACCATAGAGTATATATATATATATATATATATATATATATATATATATATATATATATATATATATATATATATATATATATGTATCACTAAGAACTCTTTGACCCGGCCTCGTCAGAGACCGGGCCGTGGAGACGTTGATACCCGGAACCTACAGCAGGTAGTCAAAAGGTTGTCACAGTAATTATTACGATTATAATGACATTAATATTTACATTATAGATGCCAGGAGACAGGTAACAGATTGACCTTTGACCCCCCCCCTCCTACACTTGTGAAACACTTCCAAGCTTTGGTGATATAAACAGGATAAGTTTAGATTCAGGAAAGACCTGGGTAAATACTAGCTGGAAACAGATGTGTTGATTTTTGGAACAGGTTACCGGGTAACATAATGGACGTGGGATCGCTGGGTTGTTTCAAGCTTAGGTTAGACATATAAATGTGTTTGGGTGGATGTAAATAAGAGCTGCCTTGCCTTGGCCAATAGGAGATGTCTCGTATAGGCCAATAGGCACTCTGTAGTTTCATTTATGTTTAAAATGACGCTATTGACTTCGAAATATTACTCCCGTGTGTAGTGCAATCACGAGAACGATATAAATATGCATGAGAAAACGCCGAGGCCATATGATGGGATCGAACCCGCGCCCCTGGACTCCACAAACACATGCATGCACAGGGTGCAGTTGGTAGTGTGTGTTCGATCATATTATACAGCGTCAATATTTTCTCTTTTCTTCCTTCAACCTGCGCCAGGATGCCGCTGACTCCTACACAGTAGTGGGGGGCGAGGTGTCCCGCTGGTGGGTGGACCTCTCAAGGCAGCTCCAGCACTACATCCAGTACGGCCTCTGGCTACAGAAGGAGACGATGACCTGGAGGAATACTCAGATCGAGTGCTACTTCGATGAGGCTGATGGAAGCTGTCTGGCCTTCGAGTGGACAGGCGTGACCTGCTACGATCTTTACAGGGTTAGTAGACTCGCTTGACCTTTATAGGGTTAGTGGATGAACTTGACCTGTATCTGGTTAGTACGTAGGCTTGACTTTTATAGGCCCTGGTAGAAGTGAAACTCCAACCGTGTTCCCGTGCCCTGTGACTTCCCCTCCACCAGAGGGTCATCTTTGGACTCCTTCTCGCAGGCCATTAAACTGATAAATGACACCTCGTACACCCTAAGAGCTTAATATGTGTGGTTATTTCCAGCACAACCCTGACGACCATTGTCAATCACAAACAGGTCCCTTTCGTAACGGAATGAATGCATTTTGGGAATACTTCGTTCATATCAATATTCATTCCCCTCTGGGAGAACAAGATGAACTGTTACAAGTGAATGGGTTCGATAGAGGAGGATGACTTTACAGAGCAAGTACCGTCCACAGATAACGGACTCAGTACGAGGCTACCAGGAGACCTGCCAGCAGCTCCATCCAGACAACCAGGAGGACGGGTCGTGTGCCAGCTTCTGTGACCTCTACCAGACCCAGGTCGACCGCGACTCTGCCCTGTGGCTCAACGCTTATCTTGACGCCGTGGTTGATGAGTGGTCCTTCCTCAAGCTTAAAGCTGATGCCCTAGCTAACCAGGCCTCCAGGTACGGTCTGTCTATTCTGTAGTTGACGTGTAGTTTAGCCTTAAGCTTAAGACAGACGCGGAGCCCAAGAGCTAAGTCGTGCGCATGAGGGCACTGACCGAAATCGATATATTGTAATTGTGAAATATAACGAATATTAATGAAATTATAAAAATCACTACTTATGCATATGTTTTGTTATTACTCGATGCTCTTTTTTTATAAATAGGTATTACAACCCACTGACGAAAGATGCGTAGGGAGGATGGGGCACACCTGTGACGACCAGGTGTTTCAGGTTCCCCTCCCCTACACCTGCGGCCTGGCCAGGTGTCAGGTATACTTCCCCTCACTACACATGACTTGAAGCCTCGCCATCGTTTGCGTAAAATACTTTTTTCTTTGAAATAAAGTTGAAATTTGAATTTTTGTGTTTTTGCAACATTCCTTTTTGAAGAATGTTGCCAAGATGACCATTAATATTTTATTTTGAAACCTATCCCGACTCTCTGTGACCACCTGTGGCTGTGTGGGACCTATCCCGGCCTTGTGGGACCTATCCCGGCCTTGTGGGACCTATAACGACTCAGTGGGAAGCCATGTGACTCTGTGGGACATATCCTGGCCCTGTAGGACCTATACCGACTCTGTGGGACCACCGGTGGCTCTATGGGACCTATCCTGGCCCTGTGGAACCTATCCCGACTCTCTGGGACCACCTGGGACTCTGTGGGACCTATCCCGGCCCTGTGGGACCTATCCAGGCTCTCTGGGACCACCTATCCTGTTCATAACGTGGCCTGCCGTTAATGAAATCAAAGACACACCTTGGGGGAGCCACGGCAACCAACCCTTGCAAACCATCAATTGCAATTTCCCAGCACCATTGCTCTCCTGTGACCTTAAATCCACCCGGGTACATTGTTACCCGATAACCACAATAATGTCATCAATTAGACACCTTAACCAGGATTCATCAAGCATTTGCGTTCACCTACGAAGGCCGCACATCTTTCGTTAATCAAAGCGGATGTGTTTACATTTTTTAAACAGTTTACGAGCTTGGAAACTTCACAACCCAAGGTTATTATTGCTATAAAGATCCTCGTAGTTCTTCGAAGTTCATAAACTTGTTTAATAAATACAAACTAAGGCGCTATGGTTGAGGAAAGATGTACAGGTTTCGTATTTTGACGCGAAAATGTTTTATGAATACTGGTCATACTTGGACCAATAGGAACTGCCTCGCATGGACCAATAAGAGCTGCCTCGTATGGACCAATAAGATCTGCCTCATATTAGCTAATAAGAGCTGACTCGTAAGAACCAATAGTTCTCGAGTGGGTGACTCGAAAAACAGGCCTATTGGTTCTTACAAGGCTGCTCCTATTTATACCCTCCCAAACGCATTCATATATATATGAATGCGTTTGGGATTATATATATATATATATATATATATATATATATATATATATATATATATATATATATATATATATATATATATATATATATATATATATATAAATATTTATATATATATATATATATATATATATATATATATATATATATATATATATATATATATGTATATATATAATATATATATATTGTGTAGTCCGTCAGCCTCTGTTGGTAATTACGTGCGTTGACTGTCCAGTTCATCTCTTGAAAACCGGAAACTCCATATCATTGTGCAATTCTATTAGGTATAATTTTTACTAAAATATTCAAGTCAAATCACTAAACATATAATAGTTAATCTCTAGATTATAAAAGAAAACTTTTCGTCAAAGAAAACAAAAATAATGTATGGGATAACTAAACATACACAAGTAAATGTAGACAGCCACAGTAAGCTGGGGAACGAGGTCGAGTTATTAAATAAAACACAACGGTGTAAATGGTACTTTCTCGCAAAGCTAAAAATACGTTGTACTATAGCCTTAATATCTCTTAAAAAACAAATTATAATAGCTTGATATTCCAAGTTTCTATGGGATTTCATTTAACTTTCTAAGTTATTTTTGAATTATAAATGAAAAAAAATATTTTTAATACACAATACATTAAAATTTATGAATGTATCTTCGGGACCACAGCTTTAACGAGCCTGGCCTGAGGACGGGTTGCATATGCAAATAATCGCCAACAAAACCTAAACACTTAATCTAACCTTAATCTTAACCTTAACCTAACCTTAACTTAATCTAACCACTATCGCAGGCCCTTCACATTCTGTGGAGACAAAGCCTAGATACTGGCGTTATTCCTGATATACTAAAAACAGCAGAGATAGCACCACTTCATAAAGGAGGAAATAAGGCAGAGGCAAAAAATTACAGACCGATAGCACTAACATCGCACATCATAAAAATTTTTGAGAGAGTGCTAAGAAGTAAGATCACAAAATACATGGAATCACAGCATCTCCATAACCCCGGACAACATGGTTTCAGAACAGGGCGCTCTTGCCTGTCGCAGTTGCTGGACCACTATGATATGGCATTAGATGCTATGGAAGACAAACAAAACGCTGATGTAATTTACACAGATTTCGCAAAAGCTTTTGATAAATGTGACCATGGTGTTATTGCCCATAAAATGCGCTCAAAAGGAATTACCGGAAAAGTAGGCAGATGGATCTACAATTTCCTGACCAACAGAACCCAATGTGTAATAGTCAACAAAATAAAATCCAACCCGTCAACCGTTAAGAGCTCAGTCCCCCAGGGTACTGTGCTTGCTCCAGTACTTTTTCTCATCCTCATATCGGACATAGACAAGAACACAACCTATAGCACTGTATCATCCTTTGCAGATGACACTAGGATCTT
Organism: Procambarus virginalis; assembly: GCA_020271785.1. NCBI lineage: Eukaryota > Metazoa > Arthropoda > Malacostraca > Decapoda > Cambaridae > Procambarus > Procambarus virginalis. The sequence goes on from WNGS01001312.1 coordinate 50,380,952, forward strand.
CATGAGAGTAGGCAACATAGAGGACACGGCGAACCTCCAGTCAGATGTAGATCAGGTCTTTCTATGGGCTACAGAAAATAATATGGTGTTTAACGAAGACAAGTTCCAGCTCATGCGCTATGGAAAAAATGAAAATATAAAAACGGAAACCACGTACAAAACTCAGGCAAATCATAACATAGAACGAAAAGGCAATGTAAAGGATCTGGGTGTACTCATGTCGGAAGACCTTACCTTTAAAGAACACAATAAAGTAGCCGTCACAACTGCAAGAAAAATGACAGGTTGGATAACAAGAACTTTTCACACTAGAGATGCTATACCGATGATGACACTTTTCAAAACGCTTGTGCTCTCTAGAGTGGAGTACTGCTGCACAATGACAGCCCCTTTCACTGCTGGTGAAATTGCTGACCTGGAGAGCGTGCAGAGATCCTTTACTGCTAGAATCCACTCGGTAAAACATCTAAACTATTGGGACCGACTAAAGAGCCTAAATCTGTATTCCCTTGAGCGCAGGCGGGAGAGATACATAATAATTTACACGTGGAAAATATTAGAGGGGCTGGTCCCAAACCTGCACACAGAAATAACATCACATGAGACCAGAAGACATGGCAGGATGTGCAGAATACCCCCGTTGAAAAGCAGAGGTGCAACTGGTACTCTGAGAGAGAACTCTATCAATATCAGAGGCCCGAGACTGTTCAACACGCTTCCACTACACATAAGGGACATAACTGGCAAACCCCTCACAGTGTTCAAGAGAGAACTGGATAAGCACCTCCAAAGGATACCTGATCAACCAGGCTGTGACTCATACGTCAGGCTGCGAGCAGCCGCGTCCAACAGCCTGGTTGATCAGTCCAGCAACCAGGAGGCCTGGTCGATGACCGGGCCGCGGGGACGATAAGCCCCGGAAGCACCTCAAGGTATCCTCAAGGTAAGGTAAGGTAACCTACGTCTAACATACAAAGAACTTTAATATATAATTATATTAGCTTATATTTGAGAACGAAATTATTTTTTATACACAATACGGTAAAATTGATGAATGCGTCTTCGGGACGGCCACCACTTCAACGAGCCTAGCCTGGTTGTTAATAAGTGTAAACAATGCAATCATGATTGAGGAAAGTTGTACAGGTTTCGTAAGTGGACGCATAAATGTTTGACGAATCCTTAACCAGCTGGTCTCTTGTTGTTATGGACGACCTCGTTATACTTTGAAGCTTATAAAGTGTTTAGTAAATACACACTAAACCGCCATGACTGAGATCAGATGTTCAGGTTTCGTAAGTGAACAAATAAATGCTTGATGAAGCCTAGTTCAGGTAGGCTACACAGCTGCTGTTTTGTCCCAGCACTTACACAGGGTGTGCCTGCTGTGGCGGGCCCCCAGCGACCCCTCCAGACCCCTTCTGGCGTCCCGTGGAGCAACACTTGACCCCCATCATCGCCTGCTGCGAGCCTTCCTCAGAACCGTCTCTCTGTACCAGCGATTTACCAGTATTTTCCACGGTTCATGATCCGTAACCATCTCCCGTGGTCTGTATTACCACTACTACAGTTACCTACACCACCACTACACCTGCCACACCACCAGTACCTACACCTCTACTACATCTGCCAAACTACCAGTACCTACACTACCACTACACCTGCCACATCACCAGTACAGGCCTATTGGTGGTACTGTGCCTCACAGTACCTCAGATATAGTATCTACAGATATAGTACGGTACTTCAGAAATAGCTGAAGAATACCTACACCTTCAGCACACACCTGCCACACCACAAGCAGACCTATAATCCGCCAGGTGTGACCCCAAGAGCAGCCTAGGACTTACCCAAACCAGATTACCGGGAGTGGAAAAGAGTGGCCTCGCGGTTCACTCACAGCTTCCCAGCTGGATTCTCTCTCTTCTTTGTCCGTCAAATCCCGAGTGTAAACAGATAAATGGGACGCGTCTCTCTGTGCTACAATTTATTTCCCTCTCATTTTTCATTTATTAGTTGGAGGGAACTAGTACATAATGCCTTGGAAGAACCATGTTTCAATACGTGTCGAAACTACCAACTCTGATAAATAAGGTAATGTCATGCAAATATATGCAAGTAGGCCCCTAACAAAATCCAAGAGCCCCGCCAACTGGGCCACCTGGACCTTTAAATTCAAATTCAAATTCAAATTCTCTCCGTGCACGCCTGCCTTCAGTAACCTCACACTTTTGCAAGCCGTGGAAAGCCAGGCAAACTGTAAATAGTTAAATTAACGACTGTAAATATTCAACTGATTATATATCTTCAAGTGACATTGTGTAGACACAACGGTACACTGACTGACCATCAGCAACACTCGTCAGATGATATGAAAATATCTGGGAACAGTTAAGAGAAAACCAACATAAGATTTAAGGAAACCGCAGGAGAGCTATTGGGTCATACGGGGCCGCTCCTATGACCCCGTATTGGGTCATACGGGGCAGCTCCTATGACCCCGTATTGGGTCATACGGGGCAGCTCCTATGACCCCGTATTGGGTCATACCGGGGCCGCTCCTATGACCCCGTATTGGGTCATACGGGGCCGCTCCTATGACCCCGTATTGGGTCATACGGGGCCGCTCCTATGACCCCGTATTGGGTCATACCGGGGCCGCTCCTATGACCCCGTATTGGGTCATACCGGGCCGCTCCTATGACCCCGTATTGGGTCATACGGGGCAGCTCCTATGACCCCGTATTGGGTCATACGGGGCAGCTCCTATGACCCCGTATTGGGTCATACGGGGGCAGCTCCTATGACCCCGTATTGGATCATACGGGGCAGCTCCTATGACCCCGTATTGGGTCATACGGGGCAGCTCCTATGACCCCGTATTGGGTCATACGGGGCAGCTCCTATGTATATTATGAGTCCATCCATGTGTAGGATGAAGGGAGCCGGTCGGCCGAGCGGACAGCACGCTAGACTTGTGATCCTGTGGTCCCCGGTTCCATCCTGGGCGCCGGCAAGAAACAATGGGCAGAGTTTCTTTCACCCTATGCCCCTGTTACCTAGCAGTATAATAGGTACCTGGGTGTTAGTCAGCTGTCACGGGCTGCTTCCTGGGGGTGGAGGCCCAGTCGAGGACCGGGCCGCGGGGACACTAAAGCCCCGAAATCATCTCAAGATAACCTCAAGAAGGTGTTGTATTACTAACGTACCGAGAAATAAATCCCAGAGTCGTACAATGTCCTGTGTGCCTTATTACGAACATTTATACATTGATTTTTTTGGCTTTAAATTCCTACTGATCATGACCGCCAGATCTGTGACGCAAGCAGACCTGGCAATGTCAAGGACCATGTAGATGATATCAAGGCTATCATTACCTCTCCCACACCGTATCAGAATTACATTTCACCTTTCTAAATGCACATTAATGACACTATGTAAAAGACACATCGAACACTTTATGTAGGGCATACGTAAATCTGTCTATCTATGTATTTACGCATGTAGGTTAGCTTAGCATTTTAAAAGCACCGACTCACCTTCTGTGGTTGATTGTTCAATAAACCCTTGAACTATATGTTTAACACATCTCTAACCCTGTCCATGGAGGACAGAACAAAAATATATATATGCTGGTTAGCATTGTAAATATGTGGCCACGTCTGTGGTAGAAAAAAAAACCGTAGGTGTTGATCAGGTTGGGCAGGTCTGCCACCTTTTGCTTCACCGCTTATATACTTATGAACCATTTATCAAAGTCAGTATTTTGTTCATGTTGTACAGTAATTACCACTAATACTGCATGGAAATATTTACCTGTAAATAAAATATTACGTTAGTAATTAAAGTATAATTACGCTAATTATTAACGTAATTAGACGTCGATTTGGATAAATGTACGTGTTTGCTTTTAGTCGTATTTCGTTATAAAAGAAGTATAGTTTCATCTATTGTGCGTAATCACGATCAACTTTCATTACCAATTGCCACCCCAAAACTCGGGAGTTTTGGAGTGTATTATCTATCCCTATCTACACTACCCTTCCCTATCTACACTACCCCTCCCTATCTACACTACCCCTCCCTATCTACACTACATCAGGCCCAAACCTCTACCCAAACTATCACATCAGTCTCTGACAAGCTTAGAATCCAGCAATTATCATTTTATACCAAAATCCATCGCATGCTCCGCCAATCAGCCAGCAAGACCAGTAATTACCAATTAACGAGCTCAAACTAACGATAAAACCCCCCAATCGCTACCGCAGAGAAGGTATAATTGCCATTTAGGTGGAATGTTTTGCTGGCGGGGAGATTATCTGTTGAGCTGCTAGGGAGAGTTCTGAACGATGAGGGAGAAAATCCTGTCATTAGAGGGCAAAATAATCACAACACAAATAATGTTGGTGAGAGCTTACGCGTGTTAGAACAATCTTACTGAACGTAAGGTCAAGATGCTCTCTATCCAATAAGTGTTTTATTGTCCCCTATCAAAGATCTCGACTGAGCTGATCCACTGGCGCTGTTGTTGTGGGCTTCGTGCAGCATAAACTAGATACAGCCTTATAAATATTTACATTTGCCTGATGGCTGCTTGGTATGGTTTACTGAGGGAAGTGTTCGATATTCTTAGAAGCTCGAACGTATATATACCGGCACACATGAACTTGTATACATACACCAGTAATAGTATATGTATACAGGAGAGATTGATAATATACATGTACATGAGAGATTGATAGTATGTGTGTGTATACTGGAGGGTCGAGAGGGGCTTTGTAGCACATCAGGGGCTGTGATGCTGTTATCAGGGGCTGTGATGCTGTTATCAGGGGCTGTGATAGTGTTATCAGGGGCTGTGATGCTGTTTTCAGGGGCTGTGATGGTGTTATCAGGGGCTGTGATGGTGTTATCAGGGGGCTGTGATGGTGTTATCAGGGCTGTGATGCTGTTATCAGGGGCTGTGGTGCTGTTATCAGGGGCTGTGGTGCTGTTATCAGGGGCTGTGATGGTGTTATCAGGGGGCTGTGATGGTGTTATCAGGGGCTGTGATGCTGTTATCAGGGGCTGTGGTGCTGTTATCAGGGGCTGTGATGCTGTTATCAGGGGCTGTGGTGCTGTTATCAGGGCTGTGACCCAGGTATATATATGCACACAGCACTCATGCAGACATTGTCATCCTACAGTCATGGCAACAATGTGTTTGAAGTAACTCAGAAGGTACAAAGGCCACTACAAGAATATTAACCAGTTAGTAGCAGCAGAAGGGTTAAGGCCACTACGGGAGTAATTATCTCCAGTAGCAGCAGAGGGGTTAAGGCCACCAACAAGGAAATTACAAGAAAGCATTAGAGCAGTATAAGACAATATAGAACTTAAAGTGGATGTAAAGACAAGGAGTATGACATAGCTCGAGTGCATGGGGGGAGTTGTGTAAAATCCTGGTTTGTGTCTCGAAGAGGCTGCAGGATCCAAGTATATTCAGTTGAATTTCTGGTTGCAATTCTTATACCATGTTGTAGCTCAGTCGATTAAGGCAGCGTCTGGGATGCTCTCGGTCGCAGGTTCGAACCCCTCGTCACGGCTCTTGTGGATTTGTTCACAAGGAATGTGTTGCAGTGAAGGAACGGTGGACCACTGGGGATCGAATACTGACCCTGCAAGAATCAAACGTTCCACCGTTATACCAACTAGCAACTATATACTTGAGCCCTGAACATAGTATATATATATATATATATATATATATATATATATATATATATATATATATATATATATATATATATATTTCCACTACAGTATACATATATATATATATATATATATATATATATATATATATATATATATATATATATATATATATATTTCCACTACAGTATATATATATATATATATATATATATATATATATATATTTCCACTACAGTATACATATATATATATATATATATATATATATATATATATATATATATATTTCCACTACAGTATATATATATATATATATATATATATATATATATATATATGAATTTTCATTTTCAGTTTTCATTCGCATATAGTCCTGGGGACCATTCAGGCTTGTTCGCATATATATATATATATATATATATATATATATATATATATATATATATATATATATATATATATATATATATATATATATATATATATATATATATACTGTAGTGGAAAATTATATTAAAAGGTCTCACATTTACAAAATCAATAAACATGTATTTATGTAATTCAAGTTTCCGTCGTTGGGAGTAGATTGTAAGATTGTCCCTCAGGTTAATGACCTCATTCCAGCTGCCAGAGATGGTGAGGTGATAATGAGGGGGGGGGGTGATGGGGTTGTGGTGTGGGGGGGGGGGTATAGTCGTCAACATATACCAGGACTATACCAGTATTGGGGCTACACTTGGTTCCTATAGCACAGTAGTCTGCATCCTAGATTGAGGGTCCCGGGTGCCATCCTTGGGTGAGACAGGGAAGGTTTCCTTTCACCTGATGCCGCTGTTCATCCATCTGTAAATAGATACTCTGGGTCTAGGCAACTGTTGTGGGTTGCAGTGTGGTGTATACATATTGCTGGTGTGGTGGGGGTTTGTGGGGTAGGTAGTTGGGGAAGGTGGTAGTTTATATGTGCTAGTTATGGTGTGGTAGTTGGTAAGTGATTGTAGCCAGTTAGTAACGGTTATTGTGGTAGATGGTAGTGGTTGGTGAGGTAGATGGTAATGCTTGGTGTGGTAGATGGTAGTGGGTGGTGAGGTAGATGGTAGTGGGTGGTGAGGTAGATGGTAATGCTTGGTGTGGTAGATGGTAGTGGGTGGTGAGGTAGATGGTAGTGGGTGGTGAGGTAGATGGTAGTGGGTGGTGTGGTAGATGGTAATGCTTGGTGTGGTAGATGGTAGTGGGTGGTGTGGTAGATGGTAGTGGGTGTAAGCTGGTGTGTGGGTTGATGTGGCAATGGTTGGGGACCGTTAGAAGCGGTTATCGTGGTAGGTGGTAGTGGTTGGGTGACCGTGATAGCTGTTGAAGAAACATGTGTCGGCGGCTAGTGACTGGAGAGAGGAGGGGGGAGGGGGGGGGGGTTGTTTGTGGTTGTAAGGGGGGGGATGAGATAGGGGGGATGATGGGGAGGAGTTGACGGGGGGGGGGGGATGGGTCTGACTACGGGCGGTGGGTTACCTGTGCTCTGACTCATCAACTCGTCCCAATCATCTCTCGTCACTCTGGCTTCGGCTACTATAACAACAAACGCCCACCGCAATGTTATGTATTTCTACTATTTGAAGTTGTGACGATGTGTTAATGTTGTTAAAAGCTTGTGATTACATGTCTGCTTCTCTCGTGGACACATTCAATTAAACAAAATATTATTATTATTATATTATTATTATTATTATTATATTATTATTATTATTATATTATTTACACAGGAGGTAGGAGCAGACGACTGCTGACTCCTGTTAGCAGGCTGAGAGCTTTCCCTTCCCATAGCTCATGTAAGCCTTACCCTACTAGTTTTACACACAGGAGGGTACAGGAGCAGACGACTGCTGGCTCCTGTTAGCAGGCTGAGAGCTTTCCCTTCCCATAGCTCATGGTAAGCCTTACCCTACTAGTTTTACACACAGGAGGGTACAGGAGCAGACGACTGCTGGCTCCTGTTAGCAGGCTGAGAGCTTTCCCTTCCCATAGCTCATGGTAAGCCTTACCCTACTAGTCTTACACTGGAACGTGACCCGCTAATTAGTTTACTCCCAGATCTCCAATTACTGCTCTGTGAAGAGGTTGAGAGCAATTATAGACGTGTTCCCAATCAATCCTCAAAGGGTTTAGTCAAGAGGTGAGTCCTGTGTAACGAAAAAACGGTCCTATTTAATAGAAGAAAACTGACTTGTATTATAGAAAAAAACTGTAAAGTGTAATAGAAAAATGGTCCTATGTAATAGGAAACTGTTCTATTTAATAGAAAAAGCGGTCCATTATAATAAAAACTGTCCTATTTAATAGAAGCAAATGGTCCTATATAATAGAAAATGGTCCTCCGTAATGCAAGAATATATTTTCGTTACTCGAATAATATAGTTAATATTTCTTTAAATATTTAAATCCATTCATTTTCACAGTTACAAATGACAAAAAAATTAAACATTTCCTCAGTATTCAAGATTAGACCAAATGTTCGCATCACTGCACAGTTAATATTAAAATTAAACATCTGGGCCAGGATTTATTAACATTTTATGCAACCACTTAGAAACCTGTACATCTTTCCTCAATCATGGCGGCTGTGTTTACATTAATTAAACACTTCATGCGCTTTGAAACTTCACAACCCAAGGTTATTATTGTTATAAACAACCTGGAAGTGCTTCGGAGCTCATAAGATGTTTAATAAGTGTAAACAATGTCGACATGATTGAGGAAAGATGTACAGGATCCGTAAGTGGAATCCAGGATACACGAGCGTATCCCAGAGCGATCGAAGCCAGAGCCAGGAGCGAGGGTCGGGACGCTGCTTGGTTTACCTTGAACCTGGCGTCGACGATGTCTGGACCCGGTTTTTACTCATGCTCCTTCAACACAGTTTTCACTCACCACCTGTAGTTTTTGTTCTCTACCTGGACTCATCTTCACTCAAGGGTGAGTAAATAGAGATTCCTTGGGGTAGTGAGGAGAGTAGAGGGGGAGGGGGGGGGGAGTGGAAGTTGAGAGGGAGAGTTGGAGTGACCACGAAGAGGGGGATTGTGGGGTGGTGAGGGGGATAATAGGGAGGGAAGGGGTGTGGCAGGGGAGTAATGATGGGTAGGGGTTGCCCCTCACATATGTGGACAACTTGCACCACTCTAATGGAACAGACGGCTCTGTCTGTCTGTCTCATACCTCACCTGGTCCCTCATACCTCACCTGGTCCCTCATACCTCACCTGATCCCTCATCCCTCACCTGATCTCTCATACCTCACCTGATCTCTCACCCCTCACCTGATCCCTCATCCCTCACCTGATCTCTCATACCTCACCTGATCTCTCACCCCTCACCTGATCCCTCATCCCTCACCTGGTCCCTCATCCCTCACCTGATCCCTCATCCCTCACCTGATCCCTCATCCCTCACCTGATCTCTCACCCCTCACCTGGTCCCTCATACCTCACCTGATCCCTCATCCCTCACCTGGTCCCTCATCCCTCATCTGATCCCTCATCTCTCACCTGAACCCTCATCCCTCACCTGGTCCCTCATACCTCACCTGGTCCCTCATCCCTCACCTGATCCCTCATCCCTCACCTGATCCCTCATCCCTCACCTGATCCCTCATCCCTCACCTGGTCCCTCATACCTCACCTGATCCCTCATCCCTCACCTGGTCCCTCATACCTCACCTGGTCCCTCATACCTCACCTGATCCCTCATCCCTCACCTGGTCCCTCATACCTCACCTGATCCCTCATCCCTCACCTGATCCCTTACCCTTACAAATTCCCTTAACATATATCTCCTAATCCCTCAGAAGGGAAGGAGGAGAGGGGACATGATGACGAAATCCAAGATTCTTAGGAAAACACAGAAAATGTAGAACCTCTATAAAGTAAGAGCACATGGATTAGCGAATAAGAAACAGCGGGGATATGATCACAACATACAAGATACCGAGGGGAATACACGATGGAAACAAATGCCTCGTACACATTTAAAGAAATACTCGCACCCTGTAAGAGGTGGCCAACACGTGGAACGCACTGAAGGAAGAAGTTGTGGAAGCCACCTCCATCTACACCTTTAAGACCAGACCCCGACAAAGAATATGAACGTCAGAACAGTTAAATTATAAAGCAACAGGTACAACAGGACATGGAGAGCTGGACCTCACACCCCCGTACAGTCGCTGATAGGTAAGATAAGGGGAGATAAGGGAAAGGTAAGCACCTTGCCTTAGTCCTAGCCACCTCTTCAAAAGCCTTCCCTCCAGACTCTCCATCCTGGGTCATGTTTCCTTACCACCTTACCCTATATAGGTATATATACATATATATATATATATATAGGGTAAACCTCCTTACGCTATATACCCTTCCCCTTCCTTCCTCTAGCTCCCAGGCCTCCGATGTTGGTGTAGGAGAGAGAGAGAGAGAGAGAGAGAGAGAGAGAGAGAGAGAGAGAGAGAGAGAGAGAGAGAGAGAGAGAGAGAGAGAGAGACAGACAGACAGACAGACAGACAGACAGACAGACAGACAGACAGATATACACACAGATAGACAGACAGAGTAAGAAAGAGGGAGACAATTAATCCAGAAAGAACGTCTCCGTCTTGGCAGGCGGGGCTATGGAGCTGAAGCTTGACCATAGCATCACATTTCGGTGAGTATAGACACACAAACACACATTAATCAAACAAGCGAACCATCATTACGTGATTACCCAACTGGTCCGCCAGTGACCCCAGAGGGGGACCCCATTCAACATGTAATCCGCTATATCCAGCCTCCCGTTATACACTGATCGACGTTAACAGTGACGTCCTCATACTAATGATAGCTTAGTGATGATAGGTCGCGACCATCTAGGTGTATTATCTATCTTGGTTATCTTGAGGTTATCTTGAGATGATTTCGGGGCTTTAGTGTCCCCGCGGCCCGGTCCTCGACCAGGCCTCCACCCCCAGGAAGCAGCCCGTGACAGCTGACTAACACCCAGGTACCTATTTTACTGCTAGGTAACAGGGGCATAGGGTGAAAGAAACTCTGCCCATTGTTTCTCGCCGGCGCCTGGGATCGAACCCAGGACCACAGGATCACAAGTCCAGCGTGCTATCCGCTCGGCCGACCGGCTCTAGGATAACAGTATATTAAACATAGTTAAATATTAAACACTAGTAAACATCATGGAAATGGGAGATGAACTAGAGAACACTAAGGAAATTGGATGTATTTTGGAAAAATTGTGTGTGAAAGGAAACTGTCAGGGTCTTATATTTTTGTGAAGGGGATTATGGGTGATTATAGTAGGCCTAACGTGTGAGGAGTTGACAGCCTTGGGAATAGCTGAGTGGGCCAAGTTGGCGGAGTAGAGAGATCTCTTCTCATAGAGGGTACAAATAGCCTAAGTTACTCTGTCCTTTGAGATGTATTTTATCGTCTCAATACATGTACTTGAATTTGAACTTGATCTCATACCCCCCCCCCTCGTGGTCTCTTTCAGATAAGTACTACACCACCACAACTACCACCATCACCACCACAGCTACCACCACTACCACCACCACAACCACCACCATCACCAGTAAGACAGAGAGCAAGCAAAGACAATGAGAGAGTAAACATGTGTGTGAGAGCAGACAGCAACACAAGCAGGCATCAGGGTATGCAGTACACCACTACACCAGGTGTGCCACCACTACAGCAGGTGTACCGTGCAGTACACCACTACACCAGGTGTGCCACCACTACAGCAGGTGTACCGTGCAGTACACCACTACACCGAGTGTGCCACCACTACAGCAGGTGTACCATGCAGTACACCACTACACCAGGTGTGCCACCACTACAGCAGGTGTACCGTGCAGTACACCACTACACCCAGCCAGGATATCAGGGACACTCGGCCAAAGGGAGAGAAGAGAGTGACAAGGACAACAAACACCCGAACCTAACAAAATTGGTCATGGACCAACAGGAACAATTATCCATTGGGGGAAGCCAAAGCAGCCCAGTACAGATGAAAACATTAATCTTATGTACATATATGCAGATTAAATTACAAATAAAGGGGTAGAGTTGCAAGGAAGGGTGACAGATGCACAACCATACATCATAGCAGTAATAGTAATAAAACTGACAAGAGTTATAGTGACTGCAAGCATCCCATACGAGGATATCAAGTAATATAAACAGAGGGAAAGTTGGAAGCAGCGCTCCTGCTATATTCCTCCACCTTCCAGGAAGTACAAATATTAGAGGAGCCTTGTCGGAAGAGAACATACCAGGCACACCGATAGTTGCTGGCATGAAATTTTAATGTTAATTTTGACTCCTAGAGGCGAGTATATGAGCCAGCGGCACTCATCCTGTGAGTGAACACACCGCCATAGCAGCATGTACAACACTCCCCAGTAGGAAGAAAACCCGCTGGGTTGTTCATCCTGTCACTTGTACCCCAGACACAGCCGGGACTTGCTTAACTGTCTCAAGTGAACAGCTCCTGAAACAAGAAGTAATGACAGTAGTGATTGACAATATCCCTCTAAACAACAACAGGCCCAGGGAGAAATATAATAAATGCAAAGAGATGGCCTAGAGGTAATAGAGAAGGCAGCCTCAGTGGCAGGGGCGGCGGGAGAGGGATAAGATTATAGTATTTGGGGGATTTCAATTACAGAGAAATAGACTGGATACATAAGGATCTCCACAACGGTGTTGAGACATGGAGAGCAAAATGGTAGACACATCAGACAAACATTTCATGAAGCAACACATACAGAGCCGACAGCAGTATGGGGGGGGGGGAGGACCCGCCAGCAACATTAGACCTGATGTTTACCTAAAAATAGGCAGAGACGGAAAGTAAAGAGCAAGCAATGCCCCTTGGAGCTAGTGACGACTCCATACTATACTAGAGTACATAATGGAGCTAAATGAGTTAGATCAAGAAGCACATTGAAGAAGAAGAAGACTACTGACGTGGGGCTACAGCAAGGCGAGGGACTGAGACCACTGTGGGAGAGAACTGGAAGGGAAACATCAAATGAGACGAGAGAACACATTGGTGAGAAGTGCACAGCTGCAGCGGTCCTGGTCCTCCCACTCAAGAGGCAGGTGGGCGAGATAAGCACAGAACACCCCGAGGTCAACAGGCGAACTAACCAGAGCCACAATTAATTAACCAAAGTCAGGAAGGTAGCTGAGAGGCAATGAAGACAGCATAATTGCAGCAAACGCTACCTTCCGACTTTGGTAATTA
>WNGS01001312.1:50405635-50464207 GCA_020271785.1 Procambarus virginalis
TCTCGGGTGATTTGCATGCAACTTGTACGCCTATCTGTAAGGGTAACAATTTTGGAGGAAATTGGTTGATGTCAATCTCAGCCACAGATGGCAGAACCTTTGACTTCATTTCTTCCAAGAAACATAAAAGTGACTACAGTAATCTCATTTTGTATTCAATTTACATGAAACTTTCAACTTATATGTAGATTTTATGTCTACAACTTTTCTTAACACTTTATTCCTAAGTTCATTTATTGATTTTATAAATACTGTACAGTATTTGTAAACATGATATATTTCCATAAATTTTGAGGATACTGACTATTTGTATTAGTAAAACTAAACATATTTTGGATAATCCGGTTGGTAAAATCCTTTATTACATGCTAATGTGATAGATGAGCGTCATAGAAATTATTATATTTAAAACTTGTGGTCGTTATGAATTTTTGAAAATTTGTTGAATTTTTTTTCTCCCTTTCCATTTAGGCTGCAATACTGAAACTTGGAATAGTTGCAGCCCTTTGCAAATACAACTAATCAAAAAAAGTTTGACATTGAACAACTTTTAATATCCTAAGTTATGGCTCCTTAAGTAAGGTTGGCATCAGGGCACAATCATTCCCTACCACTAGTTCTTCTACCGGAAACAAATCAATGACTCATTGGATACCAGTTTCGTATTACATCTGGTAAACTTTGCAGATCACTATTTCACTAATGGTTATAAGTTGGTCAGAAATGGCCTCTGGACTTGTCTATCGACCAACTTCTGATCAAGTTTGTTATATATACTGTATATTCAACTTATAATCAAGTTGGTAGACTAAATTCCGACACAAAGATTTGCTCGGAAAATTTGTATCGGATACGAGGGTGTTGATACGCATACGGGCCGAATAGCGCATGGTGGCACAGCGATCGCCGCTCAGTTTACCAGTGCCTCACGCCCAGTGATTATCCCGCCTCAATTCTTCACCAGGTTTACAGTGTTTTGTTGGATATTTGGCCATTTGAACATAAAAGTTGTTATTAAATATCTCGCAATGGGTCCCAAGAAAGCCAGTGGTAAGGTTCAACCTAAGAAAATAATTGCGAGTAGAGGACATCCCTTCCTCATTAAGAAAATGTGTGAAGTAAGGGAAGAACTGCAAAGTTTTGTTGAAAAAACTCGCCCCATGTTGTTGAAAAAAAACTCACCTGTAGCAGGCCATTGCATTGACCTTTTAAATGACAATGTGATGTCTTAATACAGACAAGTGTTAAAATGTAGGAAAAACAAGTGTCTTTAGACAGATTCTTAATAAGACAAGCAAGAAGTGAGCCACAAGCAGGTCCTAGTGGTATGCAGGCAAAACGTGCCAGAGTGCACACCAGAGAAGTCCTCTCTGCCCGATTTTATAATGGAAGGGGACTCCCCTTCTAAACAGTAACGCCTCTACTCCTTTCCCCTCCTCACCATCTTCCATACGCCAACAGCAGTCATCAGCAAGGGTAAGTAATAACTTGAACATAGTTTTGTAGTGTAGATTTTGATGAATTAGGCATAAAATTTAGTTTGAAGTGAGGTTTTTGGGTAGTCAGGAACAAATCAATTCATTTCCCATTGTGGGGAGATTAGCTTCGGTTTACGAGTTTTTGGGTATAGCATAGTATTTATTTTTGCTTTGGTGTGTATTCCATGTGATTTCAAGAGTTATATCTAGAGACCAATGTTATACCATTTTCTGCACTGTCTCTGGACATACAATTATCTGAAAGTTTTTACAGACCTACTAGCCTAAACACTGGATCCTATACATGCCTGAAAGGAAAACACTTGAAAAATTCTTAATTATAAACCTTTATAATCAAAATACTATTTTCCTTACCATTCTCTTCAGAGGCCTCAATGTCATGAATATTAATTTATATGATCAAAAACATATAAAGTAAAGTATACTGTAATGTGTAAGGTACACAACACTTACTTCGGCGTCCAACAAAGCCAGAAACTTCCGCCTGAGGAACTTTCTGCTTTATCATTTTGGCTAGTTCCTCATAGCGGGGGGCGTACCCTCATCCACCACTGTTGGAGGGAAAAAAATATTCCTGAAACACACGAAATACAAGCAATTGGCAATTGTTAGGATAAATGACTAAGCCAGTATTAATATGTAGCACTTGGAAGGGATACAAGTACCTGTACAAGGATCTGCGATAGAGTGGGAGGAATGGTCGGCCGAGCGGACAGCACACTGGACTTGCGATCCTGTGTTCCTGTGGTCCCGGGTTCGATCCCTGGCGCCGGCGAGAAACAATGGGCAGAGTTTCTTTCACCCTATGCCCTGTTACCTAGCAGTTAAATAGGTACCTGGGTGTTAATCAGTTGTCACGGGCTGCTTCCTGGGGGTGGAGGCCTGGTCGAGGACCGGGTCGCAGGGACACTAAAGCCCCGAAATCATCTCAAGATAACCTTAAGATGATGGTGGCCAACCACTTAAAACTGTATGTACATCAAAGAAAATGAAATTATGTTAATGTGTTACGCTGGAAAGCAATTGAGAATGGTATCAACAGGCTTGCAACGGTGTAGAGGTGGGCATATAAAGCCCAAAATGCTATCAGTAAATTGTAGCTTTATAAAATACTGTACTTATTAGGTAATCACTGTAATTGATATCTTACAAAATGTATCTTAAATAATAATAATTATAATGATAAATTATTACTATTGCTGCACTAAAAAAATCACATTAATGTGATTTATCGGTGAAAATCAGAAGGAGCCACAAGGAGGATTGGAATCTATACGTACCTGGGAATACCCAGAGCATAGGGTTGAATCCTCATCATGGCTCCTACCGATTCTTTATTATTATTTTATTGTTGCTGGTGTAACCAATGAAAGCTGTAGGTGGTTATATGTAATAGAAAAAAAAGAGACACGAGGAAGAAATGGTGGAGAGGTAAATGGATAATTTGATTAATGTACAGTGTACTGTTGGGGATGGGTTCAAGTGCAAGACAAGACTGCTAAACTCCTCTAGGTGTAAATCACTATTGTTGTTGAAACAAATATTTATATACAAGAAGGAATATTCAGTTATGAAAATAATACATTGGTGATTGAGTGGTACATTCTTGAAGCCAACAACATGCATCGATTACAATGTAAATAAACCTAATTTTAACACTTAGTCAGTGTGATAGAAAATCGAAAATTTAAGTTATTAGACATGCAATAAATGAAGAACAAAGTGAGAGGCAGATAGTACCAAGACATTAATACATTAGAAGGTAAATTTTTAATTTATTTGGGAGACAGTTCCATAGACGGTCTTTTTATTGGCAGAAATAATTTTTTGACCGATTGTTTTCTGTGGGTACAGAAGTTTGTGTATATGTATGTATAGGCCAAGAAACTACATCATTTTTAATGCTAATGTCTATCTGAAGATAAATTTTGACACGTTACTAATAAAATGTAGGTCTTTTCTATGTTTAGTGAAAGTTTGTTGGCTGACATCCATGAGTGGACCGATTTATTTCCTTATTTACAATATTATTTAGTGTGTGTGTGTGTACTCACCTATATGTGTCTGCAGGATCGAGCATTGACTCTTGGATCCCGCCTTTCGAGCATCAGTTGTTTACAGCAATGACTCCTGTCCCATTTCCCTATCATACCTGGTTTTAAAATTATGAATAGTATTTGCTTCCACAACCTGTTCCTCGAGTGCATTCCATTTTCCCACTACTCTCACGCTAAAAGAAAACTTCCTAACATCTCTGTGACTCATCTGAGTTTCCAACTTCCATCCATGTCCCCTCGTTCTGTCACTATTCCGTGTGAACATTTCGTCTATGTCCACTCTGTCAATCCCTCCGAGTATTTTATACGTTCCTATCCTGTCCCCTCTCTCCCTTCTTTCTAGTGTCGTAAGGCACAGTTCCCTCAGGCGCTCCTCATACCCCATCCCTTGTAGCTCTGGGACGAGTCTCGTTGCAAACCTCTGAACCTTTTCCAGTTTCATTATATGCTTCTTCAGATGGGGACTCCATGATGAGGCGGCATACTCCAAGACTGGCCTCACGTAGGCAGTGTAAAGCGCCCTAAATGCCTCCTTACTTAGGTTTCTGAATGATGTTCTAACTTTTGCCAGTGTAGAGTACGCTGCTGTCGTTATCCTATTTATATGTGCCTCAGGAGATAGATTAGGTGTTACGTCCACACCCAGGTCTCTTTCGCGCGTCGTCACGGGTAGGCTGTTCCCCTTCATTGTGTACTGACCCTTTGGTCTCCTATCTCCTAGTCCCATTTCCATAACTTTACATTTGCTCGTGTTGAAGTCCAGTAGCCATTTCTCTGACCATCTCTGCAACCTGTTCAGGTTCCTTCAAACCTTCACCATCTCTGCAACCTGTTCACACAACCTGTGTGTGTGTGTGTGTGTGAGGGGGGGGGGGTTTGAGGTCTGAATAGATAAAAGTAATATCGGCAAATAGTATAGGTTTAAGAATGTTATACACATTTGGCAAATCATTGATGTACAGTAAATAAGAATTAAAAAGGTTTCCAAGATGCTGCCCTGTGACACTCCTACAGGTAATGGTAGAGTGGGGAAGTTATGTCATTGATATCTACATACTCCAATATGTAGCTAGACGTAAATCTAGCTACAGGAACATACATATCCGAGTATCATTAGGACACAATCGAATATACATGTAGTTTAGAGCAAGGTCTCTGATCAAATAATGATAAGCTATTAAATTCAGTTGCCATTTCTAGGTGTGTCAAGTGTGTAAGCATCCTTGGAGAGCTTCATCTGCTTGATATGCAATTGTTGTTCAGATTAGGATGTTAGAGATGGCTTTCAATGTGCTTTTCATGTTTCCTTTAGCTTCTTTGAATCCACTCTTATTATAGGAAAGTAGATTTTCTTTTATTATACCGATAAGCACTGACGAGTATCTTAACTAGTTTAACCAAGCCAATTATGAAATTTTTTCTGCTTGCTTTTCTGCCTTTTTTTGTGCTCGTTAACTGCTATAAATATGCCGCTTGTGAGTAAGGGGGTTTTTCTTAGGCACAACCCAGTTTTATGACATTTACATCATACTGTACTGTATTATATACTTACCTGAAATGCTATGCATATTGGTAGCTTTGCAATTACGTATCTTTAATCACCAAAATATATATTTTCACACCCCTACTGTGCATGTGTACATAACAATTGTGGGAGGAGGGCCTGAAAAAAAAAATGTGTTCTGGACTTTACAGTCTACATGCTAGCAATCTGGAGAAGCCTAACATATCGGCCTAAGGCACAAAACCTGCTCGAAAGGCACCAGATTTACTTCATTAGTGACGTCACAACGATACAGCCTACATGAATTCGCATCTCAATGTGTTAATATGGAACCTCAAAACTACAGAAGCCGATGGGTCGTAATACAAGCTACGAATGCACGATTTAACGAATTATTTGAGTTAAAGGTAATGGCAGTAACTTAAAAATAGCTTACCAATACTCCACAGTTACTTTCACCATGACGCTCTTGATGCCGTGACCTTCAAGCCAGGAATGTGAAGAGCAGCGAATTGACGTCCTCTCACGTCTGTGGCTACTCTCACACTGGTGTAAATATTTCCTCTTGGCTGGCCCACTACCCTTCGCCAGCGACGTTTGTAACGATACGAACACTTACCAGCGACATTTGTAAGGGTACGAACACTTGCCAGCAACCTTTGTAAGGGTACGAACACTTGCCAGTGACCTTTGTAAGGGTATGAACACTTACTAATGGCGTTTGTATTTTATTAGTTCATTTATTATGCACCTCATACTCTTCCTGTAGGCCGTAATGGAAAGGGTTAGAGATATATAGGCTCACGGACTGAACTCCAAAAATCATTTAGCTAAGCAAGTTAAGTCTTGATAAGCTAGTTACAAAATTTAATGTATGTTATTTCAGCAGCGGGTTCGAGACCAACCACAATTACGGTCTCCAAGCTAAGCAAGCATAGCTTAGTGCAAGCAGTAAGGCAAATAGTTCACTCGCACTCGCCCAGCGCTTCCCTAGCGATTTGGCCTGGGAGGTGGGGTCCGGTTTGTCCCGGGAGTTCGGGTTTGCCCGTGGGGGGGGGGGTCCGGATTTGTCAAGAGAGGTCCGGTTTGGCCCAGGAGCCGGATTTATCCACTGGGACACTGACAAGCAAGTGTGTGCAGGTTACAGCAGTCGTGCTGTAGCACCTCAATGTCACCACGCGCGGCTTACAACTCACCTGGGCACTGTCTATATAATTCTTCCCTGTCACTATTTCCTACAGTGATATAACAACAGTGACTACAGTCATACGGTATGGCTAAACAAAATCAACATCGTTAAATGCAGTTTAATTATAGATCAATAACCACTTAACATTAATGGTTAAATACAGTGAATCATATTATAACCACTAAGATCATTATATAGTGAATTATAGACGTAGTATAATCACTAAACATTAATTGCTTAATACACGAATTGTAAATATACTATAACAATTAAACATTGTTACATACAGTGAATTACAGACATATTATAACCACTAAGCATTGTTCAATGCAATGAATTATAGACATACTATACGGTAACCGCTGAACATCATTAATTAATGACAACATCTAAACACGATATAGAGGCATATATCCAGCTATATCGTACTATCTTGCTGTAATGATCACCTTGGTTACGAAATAAAATAAACAACAATGTATGGACTATAGAATACACATTCCACCGATTGTTGATATAATAACCAGCAAATATTAGGAAAGGGGGTATGATAACGTTATTGTTGACATTAAATGCCATCGTACACAACGAAGATATACGTTATAAGTTTATAATATTATGCATATATAATGTGTGTTATGGTTGGGGTCGCGATCCATGAAAGGCGATCTGTGTGGCCTGGCTAGGATCATAGAAAGGTCGTACAAGCTTTCTCTTCTATATACAGTACCGTACGCAAGCTTACCCTTCAATACTCGGTACCGTGCACAAGCTTACCCTCCCATACTCGGTACTATGCACACGCTTACCCTCCCATACTCGGTACTGTGCACACGCTTACCCTCCCATACTCGGTACCATGCCAAGATTACCCTCACATACTCGGTACCATGCACAAGATTACCCTCACATACTCGGTACTGTGCACACGCTTACCCTCCCATACTCGGTACCATGCACACGCTTACCCTCCCATACTCGGTACTGTGCACACGCTTACCCTCCCATACTCGGTACCATGCACACGCTACCCTCCCATACTCGGTACCATGCACAAGACATGCCACTAAGTGGCTCCCAGAACTGAAGGACAAGAGCTACGAGGAGAGGTAACAGGCATTAAATATGCAAAAACTAGATGATAGAAGAAAATATGCGATATGATCAATACGTACAAAATAGTAACAGAAATCGATAAATTGATAGGGAAGAATTCCTGAGACCTGGAACTTCAAGAGCAAGTCATAGATTTAAACTAACGAAACAAAGCTGCCGAAGAAATATAAGAAAATTCACTTTCGCAAACAGGTGATAGACGGTTGGAACAAGTTAGGCGAGATGGGTAGGCCAAAACCGTCAGTAATTTTAAAGCATTATATGATAAAGAATGCTGAAAGACAGGACCACCACGAGCATCTCTCATCCTGTAACTACTTAGGTAATTATAATTATTCTTCCCCACAGAGTCCCGTGCACAAGCGTTTTAAGCCCATACAGACGCTTAAAATATTTCAATAATAACTGAGCGGCGCACGGGAAGCGACGCCGCTCTATGTAGATTGTATGCATTGATTACAAACCGTTCTCTCGCTTAACACATCGCAATTTTTAAGGGATGGAACCATACGTTAATAATGTGACATATTTGTAGAAATTATAGCACCATAATGTTGAGGTTTTTTATGTGTCAACCTTGATTTGTTACGTTGCTTTGGTTCGTACGTTTCTGGTAGCATAACTCGTATTTTTAACGCAATGGCAAATCGTGAGACAGTTGCAACTACCACTCAGCTATCACTTAGGTAGAATGATGCGAAGTTGGTTTACAACCAAGAGGTCCCGGGTTCGATTCCCACGGCAGGTTGAAGAAGTTTGGGCAGGTTTTCTTTCACCAGATGCTCTGCTCACATAGTAGTAAATACTGTAGGTACAGTACTTAAGAATTAGGCAACTGTTGTGAGTTGTATGCTAGGGGAAGGTCATTAGTTTGCCTTGGCTCTATGGGATGCTTTCACCTGAAATAAGAATAATCTTGGTAATGTTGGCATGGAGGATTGTGAACGTATAGTCATTGTCTTATTTAAGGTTACTTGTCCCAGTGGACATATTTCAGTGTCAAGTGATTCTGTACAGTAATGGTAATGGAGCTCCCACCCAAGGCTATAAAGATGTACCAAGGACCAACATTGCATTTTCTTCCATTGGCAGTACACTGTCCATAGTCTCCTCCAGTAAGAATACAAGACTATAGAAAACTGCATAAAACCTATTGGCCCATACGAGGCAGCTCCTATTGGCCCCATAAGCAGGCAGCAAAAATATTTTATCATCAAGTACCGAGGAATGCCAGCAGAAAGAACAAAGCTAACATTTCCCCCTCGTCCTAGACTACTCTAACAAATGACATATGAAAGCCACCTATGCTCTTTCAGTGACTACCTGTACCTGAAGAATAGTGAGGCTGATATCTACTGGCACATAGTATTTTAACCTTACACCACTTCTCATAATTTGTACAATTAGATTGCTCAATGATATAAAGTCAAATCTAACAGAATAAAATAAATTGATTTCATCGATACTATAGGTAGATTAGTTATTTGGCGGTGTGGAGGTCAATCATATTGTGGTGAAACATGCATATCATGATTATTGCACAAAAGTCAAGCCGGGAAAACTTTTTAGCACCATCTTCCAACAAAGAATAAAAGTATTTATCATCATTTCAACATCTAGAACTCTAACCAAAACACTTTTTTGCATACTTCTACATGACAGAAAATCTGTGAATGCTGTTTTTTCTGGGACTTGATGGGTGGCTTTACAATGAATCTTTAAAAGTATTTCAGGCAAGAAAACAATCTTCTTGTCTCATTCATTTATTTGAATATTTATGCTTCTAATATCTACTACTTTTGTGATAATGTTGAAAACATTGTGATACAACCCTAACATTTCTTTGATACAGGCATTACCGCATTTCAATCCAACATTACGACACATTTATAAACACAAGCTGACATTTCTTTGATACATCCATTATCAAATTTCAAACAAACATTTTGCTTATACAGCATAGTAAGCATAATCAAGATGCATTTGACTATTGAAATATAAGTGATTTGAGCAAAACATAGCATATCATGTGATTATGTACTGCAGTACAGTATACTGTATTTATTGAAACTAGTAAAACTTCTAAGAAAACTTACTAATCTCTTACATCAAACTGAACAATCCAGAAATTTCTAAAAGCACTATTGTAACCTTTAAACCAGCTTAATTATCAAAATTAGATATCAGTCTGGGAAGATTATTTAGCACTATCTTATGTAGTGGGATATTTATAAGATACTACATTTTATTCAGGAATACCAATGATGAGAGTACAGGTGTAAGTACTGTAATGAATTATCAATGAAAACATGAAGCTAGGATGGCTAGATAGTATGGTTTGTGCTTCAGTACTCTGAAGCACAAACCATCCTATATAGCCATCCTAGATATCAGGCAAGTCATCCTTCCTTCAAGAGTCCTAGATATCAGTCAGGACACCAATATGAGAACAGAAAGACACAAGATGAGTACTGTAACGTGAAAGTTAGAAGAATCATAGAGAATGTATCGAGGGACAAATGACTCGAAGGTCTGCTAAAAACCTCCCTAGGAATTAATACAGGCACGGTTTCTCATCCTAGTACTGTACTGTACTTCAAAATTTCAGACTAGCAATCACTTAAAGCCCTCAAGATGTTTCCCTTTCATCCCAGGAAACAGAAGTCAATGTTTACCGACATGAAATCCAGGCACAGTAATATCATGAAGATGTGATGTATCCGAGAAATTATTGAGGTCTTATGATGGGATTGAACCCACATTCCTGAATTTCCCATGGTTCAGCTGGGAGTGTGTGTCCGAGTTGTTTAGGGATGTGGGTTCAGTCCCATGGTATGGCCTCAATATTTTCCCATGTAATGAAAATTAACTACTTTTTACTATATAGTACACCACACACCATAAAAGTGTTTACCATATTTTAACTGTACTTAAAATATTTTTACTTAAAATCTTATACTATATTTTCTATTATGTCATAAAGATTTATAAAATAAATAAGTCCAGTAATCTGCAAAATACAGCATTAAGACTGAATGGCTACGTAGCACTGACGTATTATTAAACATTCAAGATGCCAATACACAAGCAGAAAGACACAAGACTAGCAACGTCACAAGAGCTAGATTCACCGAGGACTCTTTCACTCAAAAGGAACAAGATTTCTAAGGAGACCCCAACACTTTCCAGATAAATATTTTCAAAACAATATGGAAGGTTGTATCTCTCCGAGATAAAAAAAAAAGCCGAAAAACCTAGTGTTTAATTTATATAAAATACCAATATAATGTATGCTTCTATCTGCATTAATGACAGGGCTGCATCTATTATTTTTGTCTAAGATTAATTATAAATTAACTTTTAAAATAGATTTTGAATATTATTTAATATAATTCCGGTAAAGCAATAAAAATAACCTTCTCAAATAATGAAATGGACATTGGGATAATTTTAAGAGTAATATCACAAGCAAATACATGTACTGTACTGCAATTAGTAAAGCAGGCACAAGCCTAGAAGACTATCTAGCACACTGCATGTCATGATATATACAAACGATTCAGTACTATTCCAAGTGTATTCAATACCAAAGATTTTATAAACTAGTTTTATGCTCCATCACTGGAGAGGGTGCAATACATACTTTAGGCAATAAATCATCATTGTACTGTACTATTCTAGATACCATAATACGTAAATTCTGTATTTACTTGAATATTATTTTCCACAAGAACTCAAAACTTCAAAACGTATTGATTTTGAGGCTTGGCAGTTCAAAATACCATGCAGAAAAAAAAAACAGAAAAATGTGTAGAAGATAAAATAAAGTACGATGCAGATGTCCTAAAATTTGATTTAGAAATACGGTAAGTACCAAAAGTAAATATTGCAAGACACATCACATGGTTTAAGAGAGAACTTGATAAAGACCACCAAAGGATACCTGATCAACCAAGATGTGATTCATACATCAGGCTGCAAGCAGCCGCGTCCAACCGCCTGGGTGATAGACCACCTAACAGGAGGCCCGGTCAAAAACCGGCCACTGGGGCATTGATCCCCGGAACCAACAACAGGTAAGTAGGTCAATAAAAATGGAAATACAATTAGTGAAGCTGACAAAAATAACATACTGGAAATGAATGGCAAATAAATAATACCATCATTATTCAATTTTGTCAATGATTTAGACTAGGAGATACATTATACCCTTACAGGGATACAAAAGAACCCTTGGAAAAGAAAAATGTTTAATCAAATGCCAGGATATGCTAATAATGATAGTAGTAATAATCAAAATGATGAACCAAGCCAGAAATTCTTATTTAGTTTCTTCTGTGTTGTGGGATATTTGAATGGCCCTATTAAATATCACCCAGGAAATATCTAATAATGGAAACAAAAAAATATGTACTGTACTGAAATTTTTAACAATGATCAATAACAATTTGTCTTTGGGAAACAGAATTGATGACATTGTTTTCCGAGGTGGAAAAATTGATCATCCTGAAATACTGTACTCGAACTTATTTATGCAAAACTGCACATGTTTAGCTGCAATGCTATAGCAACCAACAATGCTATAGCAACCAACATGCTATAGCAACCATGATGCAATAGCAACAGTGATGCTATGGCAACCATTATGCTATAGCAAATATAACATCTTACTATAGTACATTCGTCATACACTGTCAACGTGACTTACCTCAATACTGATCTCTACAAAGATATTCGTAACCACTAACACTTTCCAATACAGTGACAATCGTAGTGAAAGTTTGCCTACTTAATTTATCCACATATAAGTAATTTTTATACTTTCAATACAAGTGGATGTTATTAAGAACATTATTGAGTGAAAATGTATACAAGTGAAAGTAGTACATGTTGAAACATATGCAGAGATCATTAAAAAATATATATACAGTATTACGAACCAATAATCAATGTGCAAGATGCAAGTGAAATAAAAAAAGGAAACTATATTACGAAAGATATAAAAACCAAAAAGCACAATGAAATCACAATAGTCTGATATATCTATGAAAAATCTTTTGAGGCAATGGGACTGGATTGAACTCCCATCTCAGGTCACCTGGACAGGAGTTCAATTCCATCTCATTGCTCCAAAAGATTTTCTCAAATCTAAAGTTCTTAAAAACTGCTTTTCAGTTACATTTCTCATCTTCACATTCAAAATCACATATCTTTGAGAACTACAATGACAATAATTATAAGGTTTTCCCTCTAATTAAATATATTGTCATATTCTTCATTAGCATAGTAAGAAACCCACTTTCTGGGCAACCCTCTTACAGCCTGTAGTCGAGAACAATTGATTGTCAGGTGGGAAATATATCATTTCATCTGCTACGCTTCTGAAAAGAAAAAATTCTGTAAATTTATATCTAGTACTGTATAATGCACAAATTATAACAGTACAGTAGTTTAAACAAAAAAATAGTTATCAAAAGTAATCACATAGCTGGTAAAACTATTTAGCACCATCTGTGTTGCAGGATATGGAAAATGTCCAAAATATCACTTGGTATGCTAATACTAGACCAACAGACATAAGTTTGGCAACGTCAAAGGCATCAGATTTAATAAGGATCTTAGCGAGAGATAAATGACCCGAAGAGACACGGGGACAGCAAGACCTATGATCATCCTGAAAACAGCTTAAAAATTCCTAATATCTGCAAGTTTCCATGAAATATAAGAGCATAAAGAATAAGTGGAACCGCAGAAGGACTATTGGCCCATACAAGGCAGCTTCTATTTATATTCACCCAAATTCATTCACATTTTTGTTTAAGTCTTTATGACTTCCCAATGTCAAGGACAGGAAGCCTGTTAAGCTAATCGAGGTCAACCTATGCCAATTGCTGTACTGACCTTCCCTAGGATGCAACACACAACAGTTCACTAACTCTTGGGAACTATTTACTACTGAGGAGGCATCAGGTGTAAGAAACCTGCCCATACACTTTACTCTGCCGGGAATTGAATTGGGACTATTCGGTTTGCTAACATCAGGAATTCTGCCTTCCCTAGGAAATGGAGGAATGCCTGCAACAAAATAGCTTTCAATAACCATATTGTAATCTTTTGACTGGATATATAAAATACCAAAAACTTATAAATCAATTTATCCTATTTTGTGTAAAATATAAAAATTAAACCTTTTTAGTACCATGTTTTTAGGCAGATAGGAATATTGTTATAACATTATAGTTAAGACTGCTGTCATAGCTTATTCAAACATGCATAGTAAAGGGCAGCTGCACTTTAAAATCACTTTCAATAAATGTATAATGAAATACTGTATACTAAAATCATTTTTTCTATCAAATATTCTTGAAATTAGGAATGTCATATGCCAGCAAATATGGTAATATTTATAATCAATATCAATTATCTATATCTATAAATTAGAATGTCTGTCCAAGATAGGAGGCCAGATGCTTGTGGTTAGCTTCACCCAACTTTCCAAGTCACCCTTTGGCGTGTAAGAGTGTCACAGGCCAGTTGGAATCGGTCCAATTGCCATGTGGTAAGATATACCAGCATCCATGGTGACCCTACAATTTTCATGAAGTCTGAAATTGAGGATATGATTTCCTAAGAGTCTTTAGCAATTTTTCAGGGCTTCATAATATTAAGATTTCTAAGATAAAGGGAAAGGTGGAGATGGGAGAGGGAAGGAGATGCAGAAGAGATGAGGGGGGGGGGGGGGGAGAGAGAGATTGGAAAGAGAAGGATAGGAGGATGTTGAAGGGGGGGGGGTAGGGAAAGAGAGAAGATGGGGGAGGGGAAGATTGAGAGAGAGGGAAAGAGGGGAGAGGAGAGCTCCCAGGCATAGCTCAGTACCCTCATCTATGATTCTATAATTAGTATCTATTATCACTGCCTATACAGTACTGGGCAGTAGTTAGTTGGAGGCTCTCAAACAGGTGCTCAACTTTAGCAAGCACAGCCATTTAAACAGCTTTAAAAACAAGATTTCAGAACACTGACAAAATGTCATTCTGTACACAGATTCAAGAACTGACACTTTAACCAAGCAATACGAATATGCACCCAACATTAAACTGACTACGAAAATTATATCGTAATCCCTAAACTGTGTAGCTATATAGAAGTGCTACATCGAGGTGTGCATTATTAAAATTATTGAAAGAGCTTGCCAATATGGACCACGTTAACCCAGACCTTTGTGTAATCTTGACGAAATCGAGTCTGGTATTTGTCTGCCAAACTTAGCCAAACTCTCACAGAAATTCAATACTGGGAGACCTATGCTCACCAAAACAAGCCTAAGCAGCTGGCAATTAAAACTGACCTTGACACTTTACCCTAGCCATGTATATTTATGTTTATTGTGTGTGTGTGTGGAAATATGAATTATGTTGGTTGTGGTACAAGAAATAATGAATACTGTATGTTCATTTTTGGACATTCCTGGTAAGAATTCCTGTTAATCCAGATGTCCAGCTAACTCAAGAGGGATTAGATGCCCCCCCCCCCCCAAATGATCTGGATTAGCAAGTGTTATCAGTAGTTAAAAAATGGGAAAAATTGCATGGCAAGTGTCGCATAAGAGAGACGAAACTTGAAAGTATTTTAAATGAGGTCGTATTCCCAAGGGGCTACTCAGTTCGGAGAGGTGACAGGAAAAACTAGGAAGAGGGGAGGAGTGGCTGTGCTGGTGAAAGAACACCTGAAGGTAAGAGAGTTAACAATTGAAAACCCTCGAGATATTGACATAATGGCATTGCATGTCTGGAATCAGGATAAGCTGATAATTTCAAATGCCTACAGCCTACCGGCAAGCAACACATGGACAAAGGAAGACCTGGATGACAAACGAGAGGGCTGCATAATGGTCATGTGAGAGATTATGGTAAGAGCGGACAAAGATAAATCCTGATTGTTGGTACTGGGGGACTTCAACTTTAAGGCAATAGACTGGGAGGCCAACGAGGCAAGAACGGAGGACATTTGGACAGGCAGATTTGCAAGCCTCATTTTGGAGACATTTGTGTATCAATATGTCCAATATGTCAAGCAGGCCACAACAGTTGGGTTGGGTTTGACTGCATCTATCTGGACTTAA
The DNA here is from genome assembly GCA_020271785.1 of Procambarus virginalis. Taxonomy (NCBI): domain Eukaryota; kingdom Metazoa; phylum Arthropoda; class Malacostraca; order Decapoda; family Cambaridae; genus Procambarus; species Procambarus virginalis. The sequence continues at coordinate 50,421,123 of WNGS01001312.1, forward strand.
AAAAGGCTTTCGACAGAGTTCTGCATAAGAGGTTGTTCTGGAAACGAACATATTGGAGGGGTGACAGGTAAGCTTCTAATATGGATGAAAAATTTTCTAACATAGAAAAATGGGGACAGTAATCAGAGGCAATGTATTGGACTGGAGAAATTTCACAAGGGGAGTACCTCAAGGTTCAGTTCTTGCACCGGTAATGTTCATTGTCTACATAAACAATCTACCAGATGGAACACAGAATTATATGAACACGTTTGCTGATGATGCTGAGATAATAGGGAAGATAAGACACTTAGATGATTGTCATGCCCTTCAAGAAGACCTGGACAGAATAAGTACTGTATATGGAGCACCACTTGGCCAATGGAATTTAATGTAAATAAATGCCATGTTATGGAATGTGGAACAGGAGAACATAGACCCCCACACAACCTATAAATTATGTAAGAAATCTTTAAAAAAGACTGATAAAGAAAGAGATCTAGGGGTAGTTCTAGATGAGAAACTATCACCTGAGGGTCACATAAAGAATGTTGTGCAAGGGGCCTATGCTACACTTTCTAACTTCAGAAATGCTGTTAAATACATGGATGGCGAAATACTAAAGAAATTGTTCACGACTTTTGTTAGACCAAGCTAGAATATGCAGCAGTTGTATGGTGTCCATATCTTAAGAAGCACATCAACACACTGGAAAAGGTGCAAAGACATGTCACTAAGTGCTCCCAGAACTGAAGGACAATAGTTACAAAGAGAGGTTAGAGGCATTAAATATGCCAAAACTAGAAGACAGAAGAAGAAAAAGGGGTGATATGATCACTACGTACAAAATAGTAACAGGAATTGATAAAATTGATAGGGAAGATTTCCAGAGACCTTGAATTTCAAGAACAAGAGGTCATAGATTTAAACTAACTAAAACAGAGATGCCAAAGAAATATAAGAAAATTCCCTTTCACAAACAGAATGGTAGACGGTTGAAACAAGTTAGGTGAGAAGATGGTGGAGGCCAAGACCGTCAGTAGTTTCAAAGCATTATATGACAGAGTGCTGGGAAGACGGGGACACCACGAGCATAGCTCTTATCCTTTAACTACACTTAGGTAATTACACACACACACATACAATCTCCAGGAAGCAGCCTGTAGCAGCTGTCTAACTACCAAGTACATATTTACTGCTAGGTGAACAGGTACATTAGGTTGAAAGAAACTCTGCCCATTTGTTTCCGCCTCCGCCAGAGTGAACCCGGACCCTTAGGACTACGAATCCCGAGCACTGTCCACTCAGCCGTCGGCCCCCAATGATTGAAACAGTGTGAGGTTTAATGAAAACATTATAATATCGTGGAAATTAAACAATTGGCGAGTAGCGGGTGTGCCTAAGGAGTCAAGATACATAGGTCTGATCCCATCACATAGCTCAATATTTATTCATAGCCTCGTCCCACCCTTGTGATTTCATTGTGTACAGTACTTATCAACTGGTTGTAAAGTTATGCAAGAATATTACAGAAATGTCAGATAAATCATGAAAAAAAAAGGCAATTAATAAAATGTATGTAGAATCACATACAGGGAGACTAGGACACACAGAAAACGATCATAGAAACAACAATGCAGAACAAAAAACGGGTAAAACCACATAAAACAATATACAGTAAAAATGTTGAGGAAATTATTTTTTTTTTAAATATAAAATACTAAACACTTGCAGTGAAACTTACTTTATTAAATCTTTAGATGACCTGTGTCCACGTCGGCGAATCTCATCATGAGCACAAAGCTCTACATGACGTCTTTCTAATGGCATGAATGGCACATAATGGTCTACCAGACTATGCTGTATGAGCTCACTCTTGTGTAGGCCTCCTGAAAAACAAAATCAACATTAACCCTTCAAGTGCACAAAACAATCAGGAATGCTCTTGTCATTTATGATCTCACTGTGTGAGACAACGAGGGACATTTTAAAAGTACTAAACAAGATTTAAAACTCCCATGGATACAATGGGCTTACATCTGCTTCCTCAGACCTTCAGTAAACAGACACCATCTTGGGGGAAAAAAAAAACCTGAACATCCCTCCTGGGCGAGAGGGCCTCATTATGGAGACAGATACCATGAGTGGTGCATACAGCAGAAGTTCACTGCACTACGGTGCAGCTCATGCCCACAGTATTGCTTAATAATGGTACTGTGGTACTGGCTGGAACAAAGGTTTGGAGATCACCCATCCTAGCCACGGTTTGCTCAACGCCCTACAATGCTGGCTTGGAAGCGTCATAAATCCCTCAGAGACAAACTAGTATCTGCAGCCTTGCGTTAAAGAGGCTACACGACCTAGTGGATCTAGAGCAATCAAAAACAACTTAACCACCGGTTAGTACCTAGAAATGAACGGGCGAAGATAGAAACATACGCCCAGCAGTATCCGGGGCAGTTAAAAAGCAATTAACAGGAGCAGGTATTTCCCGAAACCCTGGGGATAGGAAGGAAGTAACCTTAGGGGACCCAGGGGGGAGACAGAAGCGTAAGGCCGAGGGGAACAAAGTGGCCACAGGCCACGAGGTTGAGTCTGAGGCCCAACAATTGAATCCTGAACAATAAACAACTGTGATTGCTTAATAATGATGAAGTAAATAAACAACTGTGATTATTTAACAATGACAGTGTCACAGATGATCCTGAATGTGATAAAAACTATGTACAAGGTTCAAATATCAGTGAACCCAATACTGATTATAATGTTCACATCATGAGGCAGATATCCACGGCACACAACCGCAGTTTGGTATGTTTACTCTCATAATATGGGACCTCGTGTTCCTTTAGAAAATAAACATGTGGAAAATGATTCATATACATAATTTACTGACCAGGATTGTGAGTCTGATAGCAGTTATGGCTAGACTATTATGCCGGAAGAACCGCACGTCTATGGGTCATCCAATAAGGTTAGTAGACTTTCAGATGTTACCACTGCTAGGCTTAGGCTTGGCTACAAGTACCTCTGGGAGTTTTGTAACATCTGCAATGTAGACTACTAAATGTAAACTCTGTCTGCAGAACTACTTGCATACCTTGCCTCATTATACAGTATAATGGAATGTGAAAAAATTGAAGAATTCAGAGATAACACTATCAATGGAGTCCAAGAAATGTGCAAGTACTTCATTCATAATGATGTACTGCCGGGAATCTTAAAGTATTAAAAATTTGCTTACTGTAGGTAATGTATGGATAACTGTAAAGCTGCCGCCCAGTTGGGTGGGCGTGGAGCAAGACTTCACTGTGTGGCTCACCATAGATGTAAAGAGCCTTGTATAATGACTTGTGAGCCTCTTGTTGAATCACTAGTGATATAAAAAGATTATCGATGTGAATACTGTATGTGTAAATGTTTGAATATATATGTACATATAACATTAATAATTGTGTAACTAGCTTCAAAAGACTGTCACTTGCTTAGCTAAATGAACTATGAGGTTCAGTTCCTGAACCGATTATCTGCCTCTGTAACCCATTCCGCCACTGCCCACGGGATGGGTATGGGGTGCATAATAAAGAAAATTGAATATGGCTAGAGTTAACAATGTGCATAGTATATCGAGAGGCATTTTGTCATGTCAGGTGCCATCAGAAACTGACCAGCATGCAGTGCTATGCTGTGCTTGGATTACCACATCTAACAACTGCTTAGTGGTTTGTTCTCGTGCACAAAAGTGTAGAAAGTTATAAATAACAAGTATAAAAATATGTTCTTGAAAATTTGAACAATATTCTTGCTCCAAGAATATAATGTGGTACAAATTAGTGACATGAATAGCTAACATCAAATGTTAGCACGTTTACTTTTTTATATGTACAAAAGTTTTTGCATTATTGAACAGCCACTATCACGCAAAGTGTTTCGGGCTGGTTCTTAATCCTAATTATTCCCGGAATACAACCCACTAACTCGTTTAACAACCAGGTACCCATTCACTGCTGGGTGAACAAAGGCGCTCGCAAAGCACCGGGCAAGTGTCTTATCACTGCACATATATTTCTGTTAGCAGGCCGAGAGCTGCTACAACTACACCACAAAGAACAGTCTCTAGTGGCCTTGATGATGACAGGAAGCTGGGAGCTGGCCAAAGATTTCCCCCATTATTCCTGGTTTTTTAAATTAATGTTTATTAACCTCAGTTTCAACCCTGTCACAACCTTGGGTCAAAATGAAGGTAAAAATTAGATTATATTTATATTTTTACATAAAAATAAAATTAACCATTAAAGTGCAGTATTGGTTATAAGTTGATTCCATGAGGTAATGCAGTTAGCATCACTTTGATTTTAGATATTATTGTCAGATTTTTATATCCATGATGCTAATATGGATACTGTATACAGTAATAGAGTAATATACTGTACAGTGATAGAATATATATGGATATAGTGGAGCTTACCAAGACCCACGAAAATATCTTGCTATCATTTCACGATTGAAACGATAGGAAGAGTACTACACAAATTACAAATTACTACACAATCAAGTTATCATTATGTATGTTATTATGCCAATGTGGCAATCACGGTGCAAAATTTCATTATAATTGTATGATTGTACACTGATTTTATTCACATGATTTTCACAACTCTTGTGTAATGAAGGTTATCTACTATGAGAACCATAGACTTCAGTACATGGCAGAAGGCCTAGTGGTCCATATGAGGCAACTACATCATAAATAAAATTGCAGAATTGAGGGGGGAGGGGATGGGTAAAGAGGGTTGAGGGAGGGGGGAAAGAGGGTTGAGGGGGGNTTAGCCAGTTTATATCTATGACCTCTTGTTCTTGAAGTTCCAGGTCTCAGGAAAATCTTTCCTGTCGATTTTATCAATTCCCTGTTACTATTTTTGTAGTAGTGATCATATCACTCTTTTTCTTCTGTCTTCTAGTTTTGGCATATTTAATGCTTCTAACCTTTCCTCGTAGCTCTTACCCTTCAGTTCTGGGAGCCACTTAGTAGCATGGTCTTTGCACCTTTTCCAGTTTTTGATGTGCTTCTTAAGATATGGGCACAAACACAACAGCTGCATATTCTAGCTTTGGCCTAACAAACGTCGATGACAATTCTTTAGTATACCCCATCCATGTATTTAAAAGCAATTCTGAATTTAGAAAGCATAGCATAGGCTCCTTGCACAATATTCTTTATGTGGTCTTCAGGTGATAGTTTTCTATCTAGAACCACCCCTAGATCTCTTTCTTTATCAGAGTTCTTTAAAGATTTCTCACATAATGTATAGGTTGTGTGGGGTCTATGTTCTCCTATTCCACATTCCATAACTGACATTTATTAACATTAAATTCCCTTTGCCAAGTGGTGCTCCATATACTTATTTTATCCAGGTCTTCTTGAGGGTTATGTGGTATCTGGTAGGTCATTAATGTACATGAGAAAGAAGAATAGATAAAGTATACTACCCTGTGGAGTGTCAATATTAACTGGCAGTGTGGGAGAAGTAGTGTTGCTCACGCACATTCTGGTGCTTGTCACGGAGATCAAATATATTGAAGGTAGTGACCCAGACTCTATAGTGATATAATTTAGCAAGGTTATTATGGTTAACAGTGTTAAAAGCCTATTGAAGGTTAACAAATTGTTCTATCAATTACTTATTTTTATCATTTTGAACTGAATTCCAATTTCCATGCACAAGTGAAGCGTTTAAGTTCTTTGACTTCTTGATGTTCTTCTAAAGTTATTTTATATGTGATGAGGATTGTTTGTACTCATTGTATTCTTCTGTATCAAACACCTGGAATTACCTAAGTGTAGTTACAGGTTGAGGGCTGCACTTGTGGTTTCTCATCTTCCCATTAATCTTTGTTATATAATACTTTGCACAATTAAAAAATGCCTGGAGGATGTTGGGATAATGATGGATCATCCTACTATGAACACTAATGGATGTACTGGATGGATTCAATGGACCTAGTATGAACACAGGTGGAACACAAACAAGAAGACACAGGTGGAAACTAAGTGCCTAAATGAGCCACAGAAACATTAGAAAGAATTTTTTCAGTGTCAAGAGTAGTTAACAAATAGAATGCATTAGGCAGTAATGTGGTGGAGGCAGTCTCCATACACAGTTTCAAATGTAGATTTAATAGAGCCCGATAGACTCCAGAATCTGTACACCAGTTGATTGACAGTTGAGAGGCAGGACCAGAGAGCCAAAGCTCAACCCCCACAAGCACAACTAGATGAGTACTGATGCCAAGTATTCATTCAGGGTAAGCCACTTTTATATGATGTATTTAGTAGATATATCTACATTTATAAAGAATACTCTAGGATCAAACAAAGAACCACAGAGCAATAAGTTTGCTTATCCCCTGACATTTTGTCTATCCCCTGAGAGCTCTTTATCTCTTTCATAAAGAGAAAGTCAGTTGGCTAGGGATATATCTGATGGCTATAGATAATAGGATTTGTATACAGAAAATATATCAGAAAAATGCATGTGAGACAATTAACCCAAGCCACACACATGAAAAAAATGGAAAATGATGATGTTTCTGTCTGTCCTGGACCCCCTATCAACTTACCATGACTTGATAAGGTCCAGGACAAACCAAAACACTGTCAAGGTCTGCATGCTAGAAATGCTGAAAGTTTTACATATACAGTATCTCACATCAGTTTAACAACTGGTCCCTAGGCATTTATATAGAGAATACAGAGACAGTTTACTAACTGTGTTTTCCATGCAGGTGTTTTCTTATTCCCTGTAAGCACAGATGCAGGTGTAGTGGAAGGTGTTACTTCACATTTGTGTTTCCTGGGTCTTGCAGCCGCTACTGGGGTCGAAGGGCTACTTGCAATTCTTTCATCCTTCTAGTAACAATAAGACACAAATCCAATGTATACTTTTTACACTAATAATAATAATAATTATACAGTAATAACAATAATAATATTGTATTTATATAAAGTACATTTCAAACATACAATGGAGTATTGGTAGGTATTCAGCATAATTCATCTTCAGCCACAAATACACAAAGTATTTCAGGCATCATACTTTTAGGCCTTGATAAGGACAGGAAGCCCTGAGAGTCACCATCTTTAGTGGTCTTGACAGGGACAGGAAGCTGGTGGCATTGGTCCTGAAGATTTTTTCAAGTTGAATTTTAAAATGAAGAAAGTCTTAGGATTTACAGAATTTCAATTTGGATGGATATTTGTCTTAATATTTTTCTAGCGATTAGAACACAGTTATGCTCCAAAAAACTAGGTTAAAACTGAACTTGAAGTAAAACACTAAACTGTCACTGATGAGGATTCAAACTTAGAATTTTTGAGCAAGCCTTTCCCCCTCCATTCTCAGTAGCTCCCCCATAAGCCTAAGTACAGTACTAACTAATCTTGTAAATTGTCTTTTCAGCCTTACGAAGACAAGTAATCTTGTAAATTGTCTTTTCAGCCCCACAGAAACATATAAGCTTGTAAAGTGTCTTTTTTTTTTGATAAATGAGTAGGACAGTGAGAACATATATCTCAATTCACCACCAAGAGCTGTTCTCCATGACACCTGAAGATTCTCCCACAGCACTCATCATGGATTTTCCCTTTGATAATTTCAATCTTATCATGAAAAGTATAAGTGAAGAGATATACATCTTCAGTTGAAAATAACAGACATTCTGGAGTCACAGCTCCATCTTCAGTGCTAAAATAAAGAACAAATACAATACAACAGCTAAAACATGCATATATATTATCCACATAATCCTCTCTAACTAACCTGCCTTGGTGTGCAGAATCCATTCTGCTCACATGCAGTAGTGACTGATGAATACTCTAACCCATTTGCCAATTCAAAACAATCTGAAAAAAGTAAATATTTACCAGATTTTAATTCAGATTTTCTGAGTGTGTTCATTATTTTCCTTATGAAGGAATCCCCTTAGATGGCATATTGCAGTTTACTATAGTATTTAGGTAAATTCCAGACATAAATTACATTCTACACTGTATTTGTAAAAATATACAAATACCGTACATGGTAATTTTCCGTGTTATGTAGGAGCTTACATATAATACTGAGGGTACTTCTGCCAGAGACAGAAAGCCTGTTCGGTTGTTATAAAATTTTATATTTATATAAATTATATTTGAACATGATACACTGGAGCATTCGTAGGTAAACAACGTAAATTATATAAAGTCACTATAATACTGTACAGTACATCAAGCATTTCAGGCTTTATATAATACTACTGCATGAACCAGACCCACAAAACTGAAGCCAGGTCAAGACGGGCACTGAGGTCAGATGGAGCTGCCAAGTACAGTACTCATATTCTGATGCAGGACCAGCACAAAACAGCAGTATCAAGTACTGTACCAGAAAGGGTGAGCCAGCCCAAAAAACCTGAAACACTTACTTCATCTTACACCACTCAAGCTGTTGGGAATGGCAAAGAGTGTCAAGATGATGACATGGACCTAAACTCAAAAGAGATAAGATCCATATACTGTACTGCATAATACAGCACCAGGGGCAGGTCTATGAAACATGCATAACCATCTCCCCCAGTCTCCATTCTGAATTTACATCCATAATACCATACTGCTTACACTGACAAAACAAAACATGTTTTATCTTACCCATCGTATCTGCTTCACTTGTTACATCTTTGACTTGGGCATCTTTGTATCCTGCCGCGGTGATGAAGCTGGTTGACGAGATACAAGCTGAGGCGGCTACAGTGGGTGTGACTGAAGTGCAGACATCAGGCTTGGTGTTTGTACAAGACTGCATCAATCTGGTGAAAAACATGCTGGCAGCACCACCCACATTGTCCACTAAGTACTGTTCCAGCTCACTAGGGGACCTGCACCCATACATGTCATTTAGTACAAAATTCAGAAAAATTATAAATGGAGTGTCCCATTGTACTGTCCTGGGACATCTATTGTTACCATATTTATGTTTCCATATTTATGTTTATATATTATATATATTTTATAATAGAAAATTATATTATAAATAATTGAAATTATAATTATAACAAAATAATTATAATTATAACAATTTGTTATAAATAATATTATAAATATACAGTACAGTATTATAAACAACTGAATCTTAGAGGATTCAGGTAAATCCCAGGTTACATTGCTTTTACTATGTCGTGGTGTAGTGGTCTAGGGCATGTGCTTGGGAATATCAAGAGTGTGGATTCGAATCCTCTTCATGGCTCCAACGGATTTTCTCATTGATACATATCACGTTAATACAATGACATACAGTACATATGTAGGACTGCGAACAGGAGATGCTTTTTCACCCACAGGGCTATAAACCCATGGAACTGCCTACCCGCCAAAGCCATAAATGCCAAAACTCTGTTAACTTTTAAAGTACGACTGGAAAAGATCATCAAGGCAAATGGGGGGGACCTTCGACAAGCCATCAGCGTCCTGTCCTCATCGAGGCCACTAGTGTTAGTGGCTTTCAGGATAACTCAGGTAAATATATTTCTACATCATCAATACTCTGCATATTAGTGGCTTTATATACAGTGGAACCTCGAGTGACGAGTGGCTCCAGTTACGAGTATTTCGAGTAACACGCAAGCCACTCGAAAAAAATGTCTCGACTGACGAGCTTTCCCGCTGGTTCTCGAACGCCTCCGATGACAGTTTTGTTGTTGTTTCGCAGGATGAGTTTTCCACATGACGAGCTCGGTGACAGAACGGATTAATTCATTAATCGAGCCGCCACTGTAATTTACATTGTGAACCTATAAGTACGCCACTGTATGTTTAAAGTACATTTTGCGTAAATATAAATAACTACCTGTACTGTATTATTATTATTATAAATATAAATTAATATTATTATTATTATAAACTATATTGATTGATACTGATGACATTGCTGATGACACTACATTGAGTTTTTTCAGAACAGTACTGTATTAACAAATAAACCAGAAAATGCGATAGCATAAGTAATTTATTGGCTTTTTATTTATTCGGGAAACTTAGGCACTGTCTCTGGGAAAGTAAGTTATGCTTTAGCTCCTGGGTCTGATCCCTCTGAATATGGAGCTAATGATTGTACAGTACTGTATCTATGTACAGGTATTACTATATGCACACCCTATAATTATTTATAGTTATACATACTGTATACCTAAGTCTTATAACTTCACAAAACACATTTTACATGGCTATCACTGATTTCTGTGTGATAGTGAGATAATTAGTGATGCATTACACAATGCACACATCTTGTACGAATATGCATTTCTAATCCCATATGTTATTGCCTTGCACATTGTGGAGTCACCAAGATGTGCGTCTGATCCTTATGCACAATTGTCTGGCACATTACGGCATCACTCATGCATTCCTGATCCTTGCACTTTGAGACGCAGGCGTACCTTATATTCTTTTCTGCATCTATGAGGAAGCGGGCATAAGAGGCACGAGCATGGCTGAGAGTGAAGAGAGCAGAGTTGTAGATGGCGTCACCTTGCTCCAAACCTGCTGCAACAGTCAAGGGCACTCACTTTAGCTGAGGTTAGTGAGGATTGTCTTTACTTCTCCATCATACAAATTACTTTTTACTGCACTTCTCTCACACAATATTGATATACAGTATTACTATACTGTACTTACAAAAACTATTGTAATCTCACCATTCACACTAACTATTGCTATTTATCTTAAACAAACAAAAATTACTGCCTTTTCTCAGGATGCAATGCCACAACAGTTGCCTAACTCCCTGGTACCTATTTACTATTAGTTGAATAGGTCTATTAGGTGAAAGGAAATGTGCTCAACCATTTCTTCCATCACGCCTGGGGGATCAAACCTGGCATCTGATTGCAAGTTGAGAATGTAGCTACTTTACTACAAGACCCTATCTATACACAAAGAATGTATATACAGTACTACATATGCAGAATAATTACAAAAAACGTGCAATTCGGTTATGCATAAATATCTACTAGGAAAATGAAACAAAAGTTCTGAATGTTTTTGTGTTTCAACACATTATCATGGAAATACAGTACAGAAATTTATCAAGACAATTTCATAGCATTTTCCTAGTGGATACATACACACAGTACAGTATATATAAAACAAGAAAAATATCTTAAACTAACGCTTCTTGGCCAGTAGGTTGGAAAGACAGTCTTCCAGCTGGGAGGTAAGGTGTGAAGTTTCAGAGACAATCTTCCGGATGGAACGTAACTCCTCTGACATTGGTAATGCTGAGTTCAGCTGACTTACTGATTGCTGTGAGATGGACAATTATGTAACTTCGTGACACTTTAATAGACTTTGAAAAGTAGTTTTGTATAGCCCAAAGTGCAAACAAAAATGTTATTATGAAGCATGAATTTAGTAAACAGCTATAATAATAATAATAATAATAATAATAATAATAATAATAATAATAATAATAATAATACTGTAATAATAATAATAATACTGTAATAATAATAATAATAATAATAATAATAATAATAATAGTAATAATAATAATAATAATAATAATAATAATTTTTATCTTTAAAATATACATGAGAATATATTAGTAGTTTATTTGTACGCACACAGGTTGCAAATTAAATGAGGGCACTAATATGCAAAGTGTTTCAAGCATAATTTAAGATTAATTAGTTATTTAGTTAATTAGGTAATTATTATAATGTAATTTCTCTTACAATTCATATAATTTATCAATAATTTTTTTCTAAAACCTTTACATACTCACTTTCTTTCTTATATTAATTATATTTATTTCAAATCATTCCTGTTGTATGGGACAGGAAGCCTGTACTTAGACTTACCGAAGTCCCTATAAGCCAAATACTGACTTTTCCCAGGATGCAATTCACAACAGTTGCCTATCTCCCAGGTACCTATTTTAATGCTAGGTGAACAGCAGCATCAGGTAAAAGGAAACATGCCCTACCATTTCTGTCCTACCCAAGTAATGAACCAGAGTTCCTCGACTGTGAGCCAAGGCTTCAACCACTATGCTACAGGATACATACAGTACTGTATATGCAAAATGACATTTTAATAATAATAATAATAATAATAATAATAATAATAATAATAGTAATAATAATAATAATAATAATAATACTGTAATAATATGTAATAATAATATTAATAATATGTAATAATAATAATAATAATACCTGTACTGTAATAATACAAAGACAGAGAAGGCAAAGAGACAGAGAAGGAAAGCCGGTAGCCAGGAAGACAGACCAGAATCGGACTTCGTTTGTGCTCAGTGTGGGATGGACTGCCACTTTCGGATCTGCTTCATCAGTCACACCAGACGCTGCACCAGGATTGACAACCAGGGTGCAACTCCATAGTCTCCCGAGACTGAAGGATGCCTACTACTACTACTACTGTAATAATATTTGTTAATATTTTTTACACAAATGTACATACATATGATACATGAACAGAGGAAGATACATAGGTAAGATAAGTACAATGCACAAAGCCACTAGTACACAGTGCATTTCGGGCACTTAAGATCAAACAGCTGATTGTTTACACAGTTTAAAGGTTAGCTGAGGAAGACACTTGACACTAAACAAGAAGCAACATAAAATTGTTCAGAAATTTAGCAAACAATATACAGTTTTTTGGGAGGGCACAACTTTAAAAAAACAGAATTAGGAGAAAATGAACGAGTGTAATGGGGGAATACTGTACTCAAGATTAAATAAGATATGGTAGCAAAATTTTAAGTGTTGAAAGATTTAAAAATTACTGTAGATGATAATAGACACAGGCACTACTACTGTACATTATAGAATATGTAGTTTTAGCAATACGGTATTACAGAAATAATATTAATGTTACAGTATTAACATCAAAATATACAGAGATGGGTTTCTTCATATTAGATCTTCTTAAGCTGATACTCATAATGTAAATATAATGAGACATATGTGGACAGGTTCTTGGATACTACAAGATGATGCACACATCAGGATTAACCCTCAAACAGTTTCAATGGCCATCAGCAATTACAGTACCTGCTTTGCTCAAATTACCAAATGCAATTTTTTTGACATTAGTTTTGTGAACTACTGCACTATGTGTCATGTGCACTACAGTGTAGGACTTAAATTTGCTGAGCCATTTACCTGGTGGGCACAATATCCAAGAGCAATGCCAATTTGACGTTGAATCAACATTCTCAATGTTGATTCAACATTGAACTAATGCCACTGGGTAATGGGTAAAGGTTAGCTAGTATTCTGAAGAATGGTACACTGCTCTGTCTTTGGTGCCTTTTCACACATAAATGACACAAGCACTGGATGGCTCTTTCATTTGTCACTTTTTCATTCTCTGTGCAGTACTTGGTAAACCAAAATGTTCAACAGAATTAAAAGTACCAGAGATGAAAGTGGACAAGTATGAGTGGGAATGTATTGAATGTGTTTATCCAGTAATATGTCAGTTACATACAATTGACACAGTCATTTTTGAATCGTGCAATTTTAAAAACAAGACAAGGCTATGGATTCAACCTCAAGAAACACAGGTACCAAAAAAATATACGAAAGTTTCTTTTTACAAAGGTTTAAACAGTTGGAATAATTTAAGTGAGAAGTTGGTGGTTGACAAAACCATTACTACAGAATTTTCAAAGTGGCATGACAAAATGATAGGGAAAATGGGTCACCACAAGCATAGCTCTCATCCTGTAACTGCACTTATGTAATTACTTGTTACTGTACTGTATCAGGAAGTATTCACCCTTGTCATTCATTAAAATAAACATTAAACTACTTATAAGTGTTACAGTACTTACTTTGAATCTGGCAGAGTACTTGGCATTCCGAAGTGCTTTAGTAGTTTTGCGCATTATAATAGGATCTTCCTGGTCGGTTTCCCTCATGGTATCATCGTGTAGCGTGCTGCTAGCTGAACATACGTCACTCTCACCCACACCATCAGGCCAGTTTTCCAAATCTTCATTCATGATTCTGAGCAGACAGTAGAACAGGTTCTGCTTAATTTTCATTATCAATGCTTTCTCTCCTTATGCATTTCTGTGCATTTCTTAATAAAGAGCTGACAATATTTTTTTTAATATGTACATCCACATTTAACTCTGAGTCACATGTTCCAAAGCTAAAACAGGTTTGTACTGTCAGTATATTATCATTAATATGTACTCATGAGATGTATGGAATACTCATATTATCCTGTTTCTAAAACACACTTTGACCTGATACACCTATGTTTTATAAACAAATTCCTTGCATATACATAAAAAAATGTTGTCTTAACTCTACAGCAACTACAAATGTAGTTAATGAACACTGCATCACTTTTCACTATTTATTTTACAAATTCCTACTTTATCAGAGGGCCACCAACTCCTGTGGCCTTTACAGAGCCCAGAATCCAATTGCTGCCAACGATCCAATCTATACATTTTTCTGAGAGGGCTGTCTTTGGTGGCACCCCAAACTACCTGCCTTATTAGTCAAATGTACCCTACCAGTCTAGCCCCATCAACAGGTGGCAAGAGGAGTCTGGAGATATCAGATTAACCCAGGAAAAGAGGAAAATACCACAAAAAAGGAGTGCCCCAAAACAAGCAACTGAAAGAAATGAAAAAATTAGTAGGAGCCGTGATGAGGATTCAAACCTTTGCTCTGGGTACTGGGAGGCCATAAGGGCTTCCTGTCTCTGTTGAGGCCATTAGAGTTGGTGACCCTCAGGACTTTTTCTCTCCACCAAGGCAACTACAAATAGCAGTCTTCAGGACTGCCTGTCTCTGTCGAGGCCACTAGAGATGGTGACCTCAGGGCTTTCTGTCCCAGTCTAAGCCACTAGAGATGGTGGCCCCTCAGGAATTCCTGTTCCCATTGAGGCTACTAAAGATGGTGGCCTTCAGGGCCTCAAACTCCCGTTGAGATCACGAGGTCAAAGATGGTAGGTAGCCCTTGGAGCTTCTTAGTTCCTGTTGAGGCCACTAAAGATGGTGGGCCATTAAATTATCCATAATGTGTGCCACATAGTGAAGGCCAATAAACTACCTAACATGTATGCCACAGAGTGAGGGCCACTAAATTACTTGCCATGTCTGCCACATAGTAAGGGCCACAAAACTACTGTACCCTGCCATGTCTGCCACATAGTAAGGGCCACAAAACTACTGTACCTGCCATGTCTGCCACATAGTAAGGGCCACAAAACTACTGTACCTGCCATGTCTGCCACATAGTAAGGGCCACAAAACTACTGTACCTGCCATGTCTGCCACATAGTAAGGGCCACAAAACTACTGTACCTGCCATGTCTGCCACATAGTAAGGGCCACAAAACTACTGTACCTGCCATGTCTGCCACATAGTAAGGGCCACAAAACTACTGTACCTGCCATGTCTGCCACATAGTAAGGGCCACTAAACTACTGTACCTGCCATGTCTGCCACATAGTAAGGGCCACTAAACTACTGTACCCTGCCATGTCTGCCACATAGTAAGGGCCACTAATCTACCTACCACAACCTAACTTCAGGCATAACTTAAGTTATGCTTGAAATGCACTCTGCATATTAGTGACTTTAGGCAATGTACCTGTCTTATCTATGTATCTTCCTCCGTTCATGTATCATATGAATTTTCATTTGGGTAAATAAATTATCATTATCATTACCTCCATTTTTTGCCAAATATATAGGCCTATTACCCAGCTACAAACGTTCAAGCTGCTGGCATGTGAACTTAAGCCTATGTTAACACCTTTCAAAGCTCGCCAAAAATTTAACACTATAAATCATACAGTAACCCAGATAGGCCTATGCTGCATGTGGGTGAGCAGCATAGGGTAGGCCTACCCATGTGGGTGGGCATCATGGAGTAGACCTACAAACCAATATGTGGGTTAGCAGCATTAAGTATAGGCCTTTCCATGTGGATGGGCAGTTTCAAGTAGGCTGGCTACCCATGTGAGTGCCCAGTATCAGGCCTACCAATGTGGGGGGCAGCATCGACCAAGTCTATTCATGAGGGGGACCAGTGTCCAGTATGAGAAATGAGTAGGCCTTATGCATGAGGATTGGTAGTATTGTGTCGACCTAACCCATGTGAGCGGGCAACATCCAGTAGGCCTGCCCACATGGATGTACTGCACATGTAAGTTTAAACAGACCTATCCCTGTGGGTAGACGGCATTGTGTAGGCCTATATAGATGACTAGAATTGAATAGGCATACCCACAAAGGCGAGCATGTAGCTCAGAGTAAGCCTACTCATGTGGGTGGGTGGCATCAAGTAGCCCTATTCATGTGGGTAGGCATAGTCCAGTAGGCCTACCCACATCAGCCGACTACCCAACCACCAATACAATTGATGGTAGAATTTACTAACCCAGACATAATGAGACATCAAAACCTATCATGGTCTTAAGAGGTGATGAACCACCTCGGATATATCGGCCGTTTCACGTAAACGAAAATAAATGCTAAATGTGAACTAGGCCTATGACAGCTTCCAGCACATACCGGCTGATATAAAGCTTCCTTACAGCGTAAATTGTTGTATGGTAAACCATCTCAAATACAGCCAGTAACAGATAAATTATAAAAAAATGGTCAAAATGAGTTAGGCCTATATCAGCCGCCACTATATATATGAGGTCTTTTATAGTTAAATGGCGAAGAAAAACCAATATTACAACGTTAATTACCCTTGCCCAGCTCCTGTGCCAGATAAGTTACGGCTCACCATAGCCCGTGCTACTTGGAACTTGTTCCGAGTAGCTGAATCTATAACAACAACAACAACGTTAATTACCGCCCTTGATCTTTAGTACGGACTACAGGGCGTTGAGGGGTACCTGTGAGCAGGCTAGTGTGCTGGACGACGACGCTGGACGACGACACACGACGACGTACGTCTACCTTTCCCGCGCGACCTTGCCTCACTGACGTTCCAGCGTTACCACAAAATATTACATATATCCAGCATTTATGACCATTATTCCCTATACAACCATAACTATTAACGTAAATCATCATCTATATTGCCCGAGGAAAGCTATAGTAACGTGAAAATGGGTTCTAATAATTCCAAAATTGGTAATTATATGGTAGCCTCGAGGCGCCAACCCAAAAATTTGTTTTTAAACAATTGTGTAAATATATTGGTTTTTAGGTTGTAATTAGCATAGAGTGAGGCAGTTCGGTGAGTTTTGTGGGAATTTCGAGGAGGGAGAATGTTATTATGGGTTATAATTGGAAATTGAAATAATTTAGGGATTTATGATAATAGTGAACGCTGTTGGTTCTGCCGGAGGGTGACGTTGCGTCCTGCTGCCACTCCTGCTGAAGAGTCTGCCTTCTGCTGCCACTCCTGCTGCCGTAGTGGTGCCATCTACTGCAGACTGCTGCCGTGTCGACGTCTGCTGCTGCAGTGACTGACTTCTGCTCGCTCCTGCTAGCCAGGTAACAACTTTCTTAATTTCTCTTATTATGTGGGAGGCAGCCCACACGTACCTAGCTAGGTCGTGTCTGCCACTGACATGACAGCAATATATGTACCTGGTGACGTTACCATCTTCAGTCTGTGGGTGGCATGGGCTCCCTGGTGCCCACATTATTGGGTTGGTGGGTGGCATGGGCTCCCTGGTGCCCACATTATTGGGTTGGTGGGTGGCATGGGCTCCCTGGTGCCCACATTATTGGGTTGGTGGGTGGCATGGGCTCCCTGGTGCCCACATTAGTGAGTTGGTGGGTGGCATGGGCTCCCTGGTGCCCACATTATTGGGTTGGTGGGTGGCATGGGTTCCCTGGTGCCCACATTATTGGGTTGGTGGATGGCATGGGCTCCCTGGTGCCCACATTAGTGAGTTGGTGGGTGGCATGGGCTCCCTGGTGCCCACATTATTGGGTTGGTGGATGGCATGGGCTCCCTGGTGCCCACATTATTGGTTGGTGGGTGGCATGGGTTCCCTGGTGCCCACATTAGTGAGTTGGTGGGTGGCATGGGCTCCCTGGTGCCCACATTATTGGGTTGGTGGATGGCATGGGCTCCCTGGTGCCCACATAGTGAGTTGGTGGGTGGCATGGGCTCCCTGGTGCCCACATTATTGGGTTGGTGGATGGCATGGGCTCCCTGGTGCCCACATTAGTGAGTTGGTGGATGGCATGGGCTCCCTGGTGCCCACATTAGTGAGTTGGTGGGTGGCATGGGCTCCCTGGTGCTCACATTATTGGGTTGGTGGATGGCATGGGCTCCCTGGTGCCCACATTAGTGAGTTGGTGGGTGACATGGGCTCCCTGGTGCCCACATTATTGGGTTGGTGGATGGCATGGGCTCCCTGGTGCCCACATTAGTGAGTTGGTGGGTGGCATGGGCTCCCTGGTGCCCACATTAGTGAGTTGGTGGGTGGCATGGGCTCCTTGGTGGCCAGACCTTATTGGGTTGGTGGGTGGCATGGGCTCTCTGGTGGCCAGACCTTATTGGGTTGGTGGGTGGCATGGTCTCCCTGGTGCCCAAACATTATGGGTTGGTGAGTGGCATGGGCTCCCTGGTGCCCACATTATTGGGTTGGTGGGTGGCATGGGCTCCTTGGTGCCCACATTATTGGGTTCGTGGGCGGCATGGGCTCCCTGGTGCCCACATTATTGGGTTGGTGGGTGGCATGGGCTCCTTGGTGCCCACATTATTGGGTTGGTGGGTGGCATGGTCTCCTTGGTGCCACACATTATTGGGTTGGTGAGTGGCATGGGCTCCCTGGTGCCCACATTATTGGGTTGGTGGGTGGCATGGTCTCCCTGGTGCCCACATTATTGGGTTGGTGAGTGGCATGGTCCCTGGTGCCCACATTATTGGGTTGGTGGGGGGCATGGACTCCCTGGTGCCCACATTATTGGGTTGGTGGGTGGCATGGTCTCCCTGGTGCCACATTATTGGGTTGGTGGGCGGCATGGGCTCCTTGGTGCCCACATTATTGAGTTGGTGGGGTGGCATGGACTCCTTGGTGCCCACACATTATTGGGTTCGTGGGCGGCATGGGCTCCTTGGTGCCCACATTATTGGGTTGGTGGGTGGCATGGGCTCCTTGGTGCCCACATTATTGGGTTGGTGGGTGGCATGGGCTCCCTGGTGGCCACACATTATTGGGTTCGTGGGCGGCATGGGCTCCCTGGTGCCAACACATTATTGGGTTGGTGGGTGGCATGGGCTCCCTGGTGCCACACATTATTGGGTTGGTGGGCGGCATGGGCTCCCTGGTGCCCACATTATTGGGTTGGTGGGTAGCATGGGCTCACTGGTGCCCACACATTATTGTGTTGGTGGGTGGCATGGGCTCACTGGTGCCCACTCAGTATTGGGTTGGTGGGTGGCATGGGCTCACTGGTGCCCACTCAGTATTGGGTTGGTGGGTGGCATGGGCTCACTGGTGCCAATATTATTGGGTTGGTGGGCGGCATGGGCTCCCTGGTTCCCACACATTATTGGGTTGGTGGGCGGCATAGGCTTCCTGGTTCCCACACATTATTGGGTTGGTGGGTGGCATGGGCTCCCTGGTGCCCATTATTGGGTTGATGGATGGCTTGGGCTCACTAGTGCCCACACGTCATTGGGTAGGTGGGTGGCATGGGCTCCCTGGTGCCCACATTTTATTGGGTTGGCGGCATGGGCTCCCTGGTGCCCACACATTATTGGGTTGGTGGGCGACATGGGCTCCCTGGTGCCCACACACCATTGTCTACACATTCATTGTTTACATAAACCACACACATTCATTGTCTACATAAACGATCTACCAGTGGGAATACAGAATTACATGAACATGTTTGCTGATGATGCTAAGATAATAGGGAAGATAAGAAGCCTAGATGATTGTCATGCCCTTCAAGAAGACCTGGACAAAATAAGTATATGGAGCAACACTTGGCAAATGGAATTTAATGTGAATAAATGCCATGTTATGGAATTGGAGAACATAGACCCCACACAACCTATAAATTATGTGAGAAATCTTTAAAGAATTCTGACAAAGAAATGGATCTAGGGGTGGTTCTAGAGAGAAAACAGTCACCTGAGGACCACATTAAGAACATTGTGCGAGGAGCCTATGCTACACTTTCTAACCTCAGAATTGCTTTTAAATACATGGATGGAGAAATACTAAAGAAATTGTTTACGACTTTTATTAGACCAAAGCTGGAATATGCAGCGGTTGTATGGTGCCCATATCTTAAGAAGCACATCAACAAACTGGAAAAGGTGCAACGACATGCCACTAAGTGGCTCCCAGAACTGAAGGACAAGAGCTACACGGAGAGGTTAGAGGCATTAAATATGCAAAAACTAGAAGATAGAAGAAAAAGAGGCGATATGATCACTACGTTCAAAATAGTAACAGGAATCGATAAAATTGATAGGGAAGAATTGCTGAGACCGGAAACTTCAAGAACAAGAGGTCATAGATTTAAACTAACGAAACAAAGCTGCCGGAGAAATATACGAAAATTCACTTTTGTAAACAGAGTGGTAGACGGTTGGAACAAGTTAAGTGAGAGGGTAGTGAAGGCCAAAACCGTCAATAATTTCAAAGCATTATATGACAAAGAGTGCTGAGGAGACGGGACACCACGAGCGTAGCTCTCATCCTGTGACTACACTTAGGTAATTACATCATTGGGTTGATGGTTGAAGCAGCTCCGTAACACCTGTTTAACTCCCAGGTACCTATTAACTGCTAGGTAACAGGGGCATTCAGGGTGAAAGAAACATTGCCCATTTGTTTCTGCCTGGACCGAGAATCGAACCCGGACACAGAATTACGAGTTCTGCGCGCTGTCCACTCAGCTACCAGATCAGAAATAGTCGCTGTATGCAAAGCAAACGGCGAAATTTCTGGGGGCAGAAGAAAACGTAATACCATATCTGTGACTAACCGTCCATGGTTGCGTGCGCATCACGCTGGGGCATTTAAGCGCGTCCAGGGGACTCGGCCACTCTTGCTGGCCGTCTCCCGGACGTTACACTACACTACAATATTTATATAAATAAATAAATGTGCTTCACTGACAAATTTTGCTCGAGCCACAACGCTGCAAATAATCGCCAACAGAACCTAAACACCTAACGTAACCTAACCTATGCCTATATATGCACAATATCCTAATATATTATAATATTCATTTTATATGAGAAAATTCCTGTTTTGAATGAATAGCATGTAAAAATTTATGAATTCGTCTGTGGGGGTCGACCGCTGGATGTAATGGACTTGAGTCGAGGATCACACGAGACGTCTCGTTGATCCCCCCCCCCCACCTTACGATCCAGGACCCGAACACGTCTCCATGCCCCCCCCCCCCCCACTTCTCTGTATAAATACACTCTGGCTGCCAGTCCACATACACAATTATTGTTTTCTGACCCATTATATCTTGTGTATCAATAAGTGAAATAAATAATTTACTTATACCTAATATTTCTGGGCTAGGATACAATAAACATCATACAACCATTTATGAAACCTGTGCATGAAGGTCAGGAAACAGGAGATGCTTATTCATCCATAATGTGAAATTTGAGAACATAGTTACGAACAATGAGGGGACTTTTGACAAGCCACTGGCTTCCTGACCCTGTCGAAACCGCTACAGAGATGGTGGGACTGATAATTTCATGTAAATTTGTAATTTGTCCTTAATCATGTTTTTTTTTTACAATTATTAAACAGTTTTAAGCTTAGAAACTTTACAACCCAAAGTTATTATTATTACAAACAACCTCATAGTGCTTCGGAGCTCATAAACTTAAAATAAATGTAAACACAGCCGTTATGATTGTAGGAATCTGTACAGATTTTGTAAGTGGTTTTGCAAATGCTCAATGACTCCTGGCTCTTATATCCACTAACATTAACAACTCTTCTATTTTTATCTATTGCAGTTGCATGGTTCAGCATCTGCAGAAGAGATTGAAGGCATTTGATTCAGGCATTCAGCCTTTGAAAAATAATGGAACCAACAATCCCTACAAGATCTAAGGACTTTGAGAATGCCATGGATTTCCTGAAGAATCGGATGGGACCAAAAGGATCAATATCCATGTTTTTAGTTCCACGGACACCCACTAAGATGCATGTGAAAGACAAAAAGAGTCAAGGTGAAAATGTCACGGCAAATAAAAGCACAGGTAATGCTTTAGAAAAATCCTTGGATGATGGTGTACACATATGTGGTGAAGTCATTACCATACAAGAGGCTTCTGCTTCAACAAGCATGAATCCTACCAGTGACGAGAAATGTGCTCAGTTATCAGAAAATGCAGATCTTGACGAAGATGATACCAATCACAGCACATTACCTGAACAGTCCTCCCCTCAGGCTATTGCAGTTTCCGCCTCCACGGAGAATGGAGCAGGTGGTGGGGATGTTTTATCCTCTCCTACCCTTAAACGTATCAAGGCAAGTAACCATATTGTCTGCATTTATTCTGACAAAGATGCTATGTCAGTGGAAAATAATGATGTTTCAACTCCTACTAAGAACAAAACATCAGCAGGGAAGAATATCAACTTAAATGATTGCCCCAAGCAAATTCTCTCAAGTCATTCCCCGCAGAAGCAACACAATGTAAACACCGATCGGGACCCTC
The DNA here is from genome assembly GCA_020271785.1 of Procambarus virginalis. Classification (NCBI taxonomy): domain Eukaryota; kingdom Metazoa; phylum Arthropoda; class Malacostraca; order Decapoda; family Cambaridae; genus Procambarus; species Procambarus virginalis. The sequence continues at coordinate 50,443,825 of WNGS01001312.1, forward strand.
AACGCGTGGGATTTTCATGCCGTGTGTCTCCAATTAAAAATGTAATTAACAAAACAGCATCAGACAGCCTAGTGTCATCGGGAGAGCAGTTCCATGATAGGTCTAAAAATGCAAGGAAGCACTTGGAATCATCTAAGGACCCCGGAGATAGTATCTCTACCAGGTCTGTTTCCTATAACTTGAGACAATCAAGGCAGCAGCCTATGAGGTTTAATCACACAGTACCAACACATAATAAGCAAGTAAAAGTTGTCAAAACTCAGAAAAGGAAAACGTTCAGTATTACTCTTCCATCACTTTCCTCTGAGGCAGAGCATAATCTTTTTAGCATTTTCTTTGCCATGGCAAATTTTCATGGCTGTGAGGTTACCATAGACGGCAGATCTGTAAATGTACCAACTGTGAGGGTTCAAAGACGCTCACAAGTTTACAGTTCACGCAAACAAGTGCCCAGTCAACATTTGAAAGAGAATCTTCACTCTGACTCTCAACATGCATTATCTCAAAATGTATCATATACAAATAAGAATGATATCGGCCTTTTCTCTCTCTATCCAGAAGTTGTTTTGTGCACTCCTCATCAAATGTAGAGAGTGTGCCTTTCTTATACAATGACTAAGGCCTCAATAACAGATGATTATCACAACAGGAATGTTACATTAATCGCAATGGGGTCAAAGATAAGCTGCTAGTTGGCATGCACTCACAACTCCATAAATTGGTAGAATTTTTGATGTGGTTATTCTGTCTCGTATCTCCCTTATAGTATGACTTTGACCTCATCTGCCTGGATGTTCTTTTGTAGTGTATTATCTCTGCAGCTACGAGAGTACAACTTTTATTCTTAGTGTGATTTTTTTTCTTTAGAACCAAACTGAAGGTTTGTTTTGTTTTGAGTTATGAAATGAGTCGATATTACTATTGTTGATGGTTTACCTGAGGGCCACCATCTCTAGTAGCCTCGACAGGGACATAAAGCTGGCAGCTTGTCAGAGTTGCCATTATGTTTCGCATTTTTTGTTTCATAAAGCTATGGACATGCAATTAAAGGAAGAATAATTCTTGACTCATTTTGCCTAAGGGTGCATTGAAAAATACCTTATCAGTTTACAGTTAATTTTTATGCACTACTGATTTCATTATAATTTGCATACAAAACTCAAAATTTAGTTTTTTATTACTAAATGGGGAACTGATCATATAATTAAAGTCACTACACAGTATAGCATATTCTAAAATTATGTTTGGTTCATTTACCTTAATGTACGTGATTCTTTGTTTTTAATTTTCAAGTGTTAATTGCTTAGTGTCTGGATATGATTGCAATTTGTTTAAAGATTACTAGCCTGAAGAAATTCGTGAAATACTATGTATGTATACTGGAATAAATATATTCAATTTATTTTGTGAATTATGTATAATAATGGTATGGATAATATTTTAATGCACATTACTCATTCGGTACTGATACTGTGAGATGCGAGCTTCAAAATTAGCAGTGCTCGTTAAGTACTGGGAGATGTGAAACTTTAAAATTGATAGTGCTTATTAAGTAGGTCTGCTGTGTGAAACACTAGCATTAAAACTGTGTTCATTACATACTGCGTGAATATTTATATATAAGAAAATTTTTATTTTTTTATTTTTTTTATTTAGTAAATTTTCTAATGCCTATTATTTCTATATTATGCAGTACAAGACTATAAATATTCCCCAGGCATAACATATAATTATACATATAACCAATAACTGCCAAAGAAATATTTTTATTTGAAGAAAAGGAATATTTGGCATAAAGATTTTTAGTAAATTTATAATAAAATTATTGTAGTGTCATTTCTATGTATTAACCAGAATTTACCTGAAGACCACCATCACTAGTGGCCTCCATGAGGCGAGGAAGACAGTGGCTCGTCTAAGGGTTCCTAATTTTTGCTTTTGATTTTATTTACCTGAATTATCCCATTATCTCTTATCTCGTTAGACTTTGAACTGCAGCAGTGTTTGGTATTTACGCTTTGGCGAATAGGTAGTTCCATGGGTTTATAATCCTGGGGGAGAAAAGCATCTTCTGTCTTTGTGGCTTGACGAGGTTGTCATAATTTTTTTTATTTCTTATATAAACATGGATTTTGGATCTTTATGTTATGAGAATCTTTTCTTTCGTAGTTTAGTTTCATTAATCTGATTTCTTGGATGACTGAATTTCAAGCCCTTCTGTAGATCTTAATCTAAAGATTATGATTGGGGTGCTTTAAACTCGCAATGTATCTTGTGCTACCCACTCCCCCAATATATGTGCCTAAGTCATTTACCTTCACCATTGTAATCACTGCTATCATCTTATATCATGTTTTTTTTTATATTGAACACATATTTTACTACATTATACCTAGAAATAATCTTCAAGTTATGCTACAGTGTACCTGTTGATAATCCTCAAATTTTACTATAATAGACCTACTAATCTTCGTCAAATTTTCTTGCAATGTACCTGTTAACATTTCTCAATTTTGCTAGAAATTATCTATTTCATGGGCCTGTAATTTCTTTGCCAGTCATTTTTGTAGGACCTTATTGAAAGCTTTTAACAAAATCCAAATTCAAATTTTTATTCAGGTAAAAATACATACATAGATGAGGAGTTACAAACATAATGTTGGATATATAAATAGAGCTAATACATACAATACCTAAAGCCAATAATACGCATATAGCGTTTCGGGCAAGGTGTAGGGGGGAAAAATAGACACTGACTAAAACAGTAAATGAGATTAAAGTATAAATTGTGTTGAAAGAAATACCGTAAGTACTTATTTTCTTACTTATGGTATCTGTTTAATTCATTATTTACAACATCATTTAATATGTGTGGGTTGGGGGTCTGAGTAGATGAGGGTATTATCGTCAGCAAATGATATAGGTGTAAGAATGTTAAGAGACATTAGGCAGATCATTGATGTATCTAAGAAATAGGAGAGGTGCTAGGATGTTACCCTGTTGTACTCCTACGGTTAATGGTAGAATGGGAGAGGTTATATATATCATTGATGGCTACATATTGGTGTCTGTCAGTAAGATAGGATTGGATATAGTTCAGGGCAAGGCCTCGGATTCCAAAATGGTGGAGTTTAAGTAAGGGTAGTTATGGTATCAAAGGCCTTTCTCAGGTCAATGAAGAGTCCTATCAGAAACTCATCTTTGTCAAGGGCTGAGTAGATTCAGCCCTTGAATTGAAAGATTATATCAAGCCGACTAATAATTGCTAAGATGGTGCTCCAATTTTAACAACTAAAGAAAATATACTGTTATCTTAAAGACTAATATAAAGAAAGTAGCTCGGGAAATTTCTGATCAAATGGACACAATATTTGAGTGTCCCCAAACATGGGCAACAAGAGAAAATGGCGAGGCAAATTGACTGAGGAAGCGACGGTTTAAAGTTACACAGCAAACTCCTCGCAATCATCGGGATTCTAAATCCTTCATGCAAACTGTACGTACCATCAAGAAGGACTCCTGGGTTAACCTTGACGAGTGGACATCTGGACATCTCCACGCCGGATCGCGTTCTATTTTCGTGATTTTGGATTTGATACTGCCGTTTGGTGCCCCTAGTCAACGGTCCGGTTTATACGACGCCGTGTACATGTCGCCTTGGGTCACAGGACTTGATAGATTTTGAACGTTTTCTGGCTGGTTCTCTCGACGGGGTGACGGTGTCCGGGGCCGGCTTGGACGAGAGGTGCCAGGAGTTTTGTGGGTTCCTGTGCCCTCAGACGTGGTGGGCGGCTGGCTTCTGCTTTGCCGGGGGGCACCAGATGACTTGCGTTTTAGTTGGGGGCCGAGTTTTTGGTATTCTTAACCGGTATTCTCTGTGTGGGGCGGGGCCGGTGCTTCTCACCCTGAGAGACTCCTGGGGCTCCCCAATCATCTGCCTGTCGGTGCGTTTCTTTGACGCCTGGCGTCTTGGTGTCTGGTGATACACGTCATTCGTTTCGCCATTTTTATTTATTTATTTATTTATTTATTTATTTTATTTTATTTTTTTTTATTTTATTTTATTTATTTATTTATTTATTTATTTATTTATTTATTTATTTATTTATTTATTTATTTATTTATTTATTTATTTATTTATTTATTTATTTATTTATTTTTATATATATATATATATATATATATATATATATATATATATATATATACATACATACATACAAGAAGGTACATTGGGTTTGTGAGAATAAATTGAATAGTACAGTATTTGCAATCTTGTAAAGCCACTAGTACTCACAGCGTTTCGGGCAGGTCCTTAATCTAACAGATAATTTTAAGTAGGTATTTACTATCAGAATTATAAATGATAACAAGTACATTGCAAGAGAAAAATGAGATGAGAGAGCTTAGTAAGTATATTAAAGCACATTGGTATATTAAAGCTCTGATTGATTACATTGACAGCTTGATTGGTAATTTAAACAGATTAATAGACACCATACAACAGATTGACAGCACATATAAGACAGCAATGATCACAATGGTAAAGATGTTCAGATTGGGTACATAAAGATTGGGAGACTGGGTAGCAATAGATACAGATAAACAAGATTAATAAACACCATACAACAGATTGGCAGCACATATAAGACAGCAATGATCACAATGGTAAAGATGTTCAAATTGGGTACATATAGGTTGGGAGATTGGGTAGCAATAGATACAGTGCAATTTTAAGGCAAAAGGTGAAAAACTATGAAGATGAGATTAGGTAGTTTTTAGTATTGTTTTTGAATGCTGTAAAAGTTGGACAGCTTTTCAATTCAAAAGGGAGTGAGTTCCATAAACTGGGTCCCTTTATTTGCATAGTGTTTACACAGATTAAGTTTAACTCTGGGGATATCAAAGAGATATTTATTTCTGGTGTGGTGATAATGGGTCCTATTACATCTGTCCAGGAAGAGTTTCAGAGCAGGATTTGCATTTAAGAACAGGGTTTTGTAAATGTAGTTGACACAAGAGAATTTGTGGAGTGAGATTATGTATAGCATGTTTAGGGAGTTAAACAAGGGGGCTGAGTGTTGTCTGAAAGCAGAATTTGATATTATTCTGATAGCAGATTTTGCTGGGTGATGATGGACTTGAGGTGGTTTGCAGTGGTTGAAGCCCATGCACAGATACCATAGTTGAGATAGGGATAGATTAGTGCCATAATATAGAGAGATGAGAGCAGAGTTAGGTACATAATACCTGATTTTGGAGAGTATCCCAACTGTTTTAGAGACTTTCTTAGTTATGTGTTGTATGTGGGTACTGAAGTTGAGTCTCTTGTCTAGGAGTAGGCCAAGAAACTTTCCATCATTTTTATTGCTAATGTTTACATTATCTATCTGAAGCTGATCATTGATCACTCTATCATTGTTGCCCCTCAACCAACAATATACCAAGATATGTAACTCTCACAAGTCAAGTGGTGCAGGCATCGATGAGATTAGGAGGTAATGTAACTAGCTCATAAGAAACAACTAATTTCAAGGGGTCTCGATAAGACTGTTGAAAAAAAGACAAAACTGTCGTTTCAACCCAACTTGAACCCATTTCAAGTTGGGTTCATTCTCGAAACACAACCTCCACAGCAAATAGATTCGGAACTACACATAATACAACAGCAGACTCGGGTACTTAGAGCAGCAGTTACAGTCCTGCTCCTGTGCCAGGTAAGTCCACTACAGGCTCACAATAGCCCATGATACTTGGAACTTTGTTCCGAGTAGCGGAATCTAAAACAACAAGATTGAGTTAGAAGAGATTCACTGTTAACATGACGCAAAGATGTTGATAGTTGCAAAAAATATTTGCATTATGTAAAAATTACTTAACAATTTAAACAAATCTCCAACTTATTGGCTTTAGCGTTGTGAAACTTTCATCAAAATATTTTCAGAAGTTGATTTTAGACAAATTTTTAAAAAGAACATTTTGTTGATAAGGAGAAAAGCTCCTATTAACTGGAACTGGTGGATAATGCAGTAATAAAGAGATGCAAGCACCTGTCTGATGCAAAAAAAGAACAATAATAATAGAAGTGTCAACAAAGTGGATATACGGCTGGTGCCTTTATAGCATTGCAGAGTAATACATAACAACACAATAAAGAGTATGTATGTTGTTATGTTCTGTTTTGTTATATATCATAAAATACATTGCCCAATATTTATATCTGTTACTTTCAGCAATGTCCCAAGATTTTTTATTTTGAGAGGGGAAGATTTTTTTTTTTAATTTTTTTCTCCTTTGTTTATTATCTGATTTTGTTGTAACCTCTACATCCTGGAGAGTGCATACTCGTCTCTAACTATGTGAAGATAGAATAAAATGGGTCAACAAATAAATCAGTCACAACTCTCAGAACTTTGGACTTTGAATTTTTTTTTGGCCGATTTTTTCAGATTTCAAACTCTATTTTCTTTGTCTCTTTAGGTTGTTTTGATGATTAGGGACTAGATCAGGGCTTTTTCACTTATACTGTACCTGTATAAAGTATTCCCTAAATTTATCCCCTAAATCATTATAATTATACCTATTTTTTCTTTGGGGGGGGTAGTTTTTCTTGACTTCAAAACTTATTGACCTACAAATTTCACATACTCCAGTATGAATACCATACAATGTTTATTAAAACATACAAGTAAATTAATGAATTAGAACTACCTTATTCATTGTCAATAACTTCAAATTCATTTATCTCTAAAAGTAGAGTTTCGACTTTCAACCGCTTAAAAAAATCCAGTTTCTGACCCATTCTCACCATTTTACATACAGTGTGCACAGCTGTCTGTTTTTAGAATCCTATAGAATGGGTTTCATAAACCCTAAATGTTTGGAGTTATAATTTCTTTTTCTAAATTTGGCACATATCTCAAATGCCATATTGACAATTTTGCTTAGTAAATTATACTGAAAACCTATATTCTCAACTAATGAAAATGAAGATCATATGCTATTCTGAGAGCATAATAACACCAAATTAACAATTGGTGATACTTAATATTTTTGCAGCTGATTTGAAAATCTGAATTTTTCAATATTCAATTTTATAATTATTTTTAATTTTCTTTTTTCAAGTTATGTTTTATCATTTAAATAAAGTTGAAGCATTTGCCTAGTAGATTATGCACAGAACATTTGAAAGCGTTTCAGTAAATTTAGAAACTGAGTGATATGCCATTGTATATACTGTACTGTATATGCCTTCCGCAGTTTAAGGGTTAAAAACAGTGTTTCCCCAAAGTTTGAAAGCAAATGTTAAGGAGTTCATAAATAACATTGTCGAAGACAAACAAACGAGAGACAGTGTATTGCAGATGTATTGTTTGCAGCCAGCTGCATCACAAAACATAGAGGGGATCCCAGGAGTGATACCAAGCAAAGCAAGGGAAACTAGATAATACAAACATTCACAAGCTCTTGTGGACTAATAAATTAGATATCAAATATGGATACGTCTACAAACTCCCCCAATATAGCGGTGCTTTGCATTCTCAGTTAGAACATAGCATCACTCAAGAAAAGACTTCCTGATCACCACAAAGTGACGACCGAGCCCATTGATGTCATCTGCCTTCAGGAGTGCAGAGTTCCCACCAGGTCTCCACCCCCTAAATTTACCCTCCTTTGTTGTCTATAACCTTACATCCAGTCCTGCTGGATACCTGCTGGATGGGTTCTGGGAGTTCTTCCACTCCCCAAGCCCAGCCCGGAGCCAGGGCTTGACTTGAGAACTTGATCCGACAGGCTGTTGCTTGGAGCAGCCTGCAGGCCCACATATTTATCCGAATTTACCTGAGGGCGCCACTAAAACTAGTGGCCTCGATGAGGACAGGAAACCAGCAGCTTGTCAAAGGTCCCCTCCTTTTGCCCTGATGATCTTTTCAAGTTGTATTTTAAACCCCAAAAGAGTTTTGGCATTTATGGCTTCGGCAGGTAGGCAGTTCCATGGGTTTATAACCCTATCGGTGAAAAAAGCATCTCCTGTTCTCAGTCCTTCATTGTGGCTTATTGAGCTTAAAGCCGTTGCTCCTCATTCATGTTTCATCTGATCTTTTGAAGAAATAGTCTGGACCAACATTCTCCAAATTGTTCAGTATTTTAAAGTTTTAACAATGAACTCACAGGTACTATTGAACAGTTCATAGAATCAATTGATTCATCATCCAGGCCTTATAACCCAAATTACACTGGAAATAAAAATTATGCCAATTATAATGATTCCAAATTACATGCACTAAAATGCACTGCCAGAAGAATTGGATTAACTTATAAAAGGACTTGCACTACTGATATGCTTAAGCTCTTTTAAACGGCCCTGGCTGCAGTCAGGGAATGTATGATAGAGCTGGGAAACACTTGTCAGTGGTCTCAATTCTCACACCTATGCTAGGCATGGAAGGATATTATCAAGATCAAAAGGAAAAATGCTGCACAGATCTCACACCCTAATCCCCTGCACAGAGCAAATGAGCTTGTTGACTCTTGAGCCACAACTTCCAGCTTTAACAACTTCCACTTAAACAGTGTAGAGTGTGTATAGTTTTATAAATATGGAGCACACGTGAGAGGATGTAACTTGATGTCTAACACATTCAAGCATTTCAGTAAGGGAGCCGAGTACTGTCTGGCACTGGAGTTTGTAATTGTTCTAAGTGCTGATTTATACTGAATAATAAGGGGTCGAAGGTAATTTTGGGTTGTAGATTCCCAGGCACCGATATCATAGATGAAATGAATGGTGAGATGAGGTAAGTTAAGCATTACCAAGGCAGGATGAGATATGTAGTACTGTATCTGATTTTGGAGAGAATGCCTATTGTTTTAGAGGCTTTTTGTTATTTTTGTATATGGCAATGGAAATTCAGCTTGTTAATGTGAACACCAAGGAATTTCCTATCTACTCTGCTCTTATTTTGATGTTAATTCTTAGGTTAATTAGATTGTTGGACTTATTACTAAACAATATGTAAAAGTTTTATTAATGTTAAGGGTAAGTTAGCAGTCAGCCACTGATAGTTTTTTTTAGTTCAGTATTCACTCTTATATAGAGTAAGTGGGTTAGCATTAGAGAAAATGATGGTTGTGTCATCAGCAAATATCATTGGCTAAGGTGTTGAGGTATTTTTAAGATCATTGATGAGAAAGAAGAATGGATCAAGTATATTACCTTGTGGAATGCCAGTATTAATTGGCAGAATGGAAAAAGTAGCATCATTCACAGAAACAATCTGGTGCCTGTTACTGAGATAAGATTACAAGTGTTGAAGGGAGTGACCTCTGACTCCATAGTGTTGTAGTTTGATAAGTACTACTGATTTTATCTAGGAAGGAGTAGAGCTGTTTGTATATTAGTTTTTAAAATATTTGGGCCAAGGTGGGGTTGATTGACATTGGTCTAAGAATGTTGATATCAGTGAGATCACCACTTTTATGGACTGTAATAACTCTAGCCTTCTTAAGAATATCTGGGAAGGCTCAGAACTCAAATAATTTGTTGCACACCAATGATATGGGAGGAGCTGAAAACCTAGAGGCCATTTTATAAATTAAAATTGGTATCTTGGGTCATTTAATTTAGTTTTAAGTGAGGATTACAGGTGTATATACTTAATATCTGAGGAATTTGGGATAGGTACAGAGACTTGGGACAGCTGCCAGGGAGGTAATCTTTTTACACTTGTTTGGGATGCTGGGATCTCATTTGCAAGGGGTGCACCAATGAATGAGAAGAAATTATTGAATTTAGTAGCAGTGTCAGTGGCTGTAGCATTCCAGTGAGGCGCAGCACATGACTTTCCACACACTACTGCTCCAGCAGGCAGCAGAGAGGCAGCATTGTGATTATAGTTGCCAAAAAAATAAAGGTCTTGCAATTGTGAAAAATTTATTGCTGATTATTTGGTTATATTTTTATATAATATAATTTTGTTTATCTGTGTGTGTGTGTGTGTGTGTGTGTAAACTAAGAAATTTCCCTTTACCTTGATGTAGATTCTGAAGTGTGGCCATGCAAGTTTTACGACATGCATTGGTTGGTGGAACCCAACGCCATTCCTTCAGGAGGTTGGGCTGTATTACTCCTGGACTTGGGTATAATATATCATCCACTGCATGCCCCTTCAGGTCATTATTTTTAAGGTCAGTAACTAGTATTGAAGTGAGTGATTTGTTTAATAATGGGCAGTATCTTAGTCCATCCACTTGGTGTGTTTGGTACAGTGACAGCCTTGCTTCTTGCAGGGCTGGCATTTGCTCCCTGATGATCCAAATGGATCTTCTTGAGATTATCTTGAAATGATTTCGGGGCTTTAGTGTCCCCGCGGCTTGGTCCTCGACCAGGCCTCCACCCCCAGGAAGCAGCCCGTGACAGCTGACTAACTCCCAGGTACCTATTTTACTGCTAGGTAACAAGTAACAGGGGCCTAGGGTGAAAGAAACTGCCCATTGTTTCTCGCCGACACCCGGGATCGAACCCAGGACCACAGGATCACGTGTCCAGCGTGCTGTCCACTCAGCCGACTGGCTCCCGAGGGCATCTTTTTTCACTTTGTCCTTCAATACCCCAGCTCCAATCTTGTACTGTATTAATATTCCTTCTAAGTGCTATATAATCATACTGGCTTAGCACTTTCTCCTGATAATTACCTTACTTTAGTGCAAGAAAAAGTTATCGCCTAAATGTTCTCACCTTGCTGTGCTTACAGGATTCAACATTGCTTCTAATCCCTACCTATTACTCATTTATATTTTAATTCAGTTACTCTCCTTTTTCTTAATTTATATTTTGTATTTTGAATCAACTTCAACAGCTTCACATAATTCATTAAATATGTTTACTACTGTTTTGCTGGTATTCTTTGACATCTCTGTGGCTTATTAATGCCATTATTTTCTATCTACATTGCCTTATTCTGCTGTTTCTCAATTTCAAAATTGCTTCTCTGTTTCTTTGGTCAATTCCCCTAAGCACGATATTCTGAAGAGTACTGTATAATTCACACTAATAGATAACACACTTAAAGGAAATTTATACAAAACATTGTTTACAAATGTCATCAGTAAGAATGATTTGCTTCTGTATTTCTTTATCTTAAAGTTCAAGTTCAAGTATGTTTTATTGAGACAGAAAGAAATACATTTCAAAGGGAGAGAGTAGCTTAGGCTATTTCTACCCCCCAACCTTAAAGTTTATGTAAATTTGTTGTGGTTGTTAATCCTTAGCTGGGCTGAAAGTATAGTATATAGTAGCACAAATATTGTCGGTGGCTTTAATGTGGTTTGGGAATGAAGTGTCTTGTGGTTATCGTGGTGACCAGCTACGTTCATGTCGTCCTAGTGACCAGCTATGTTCATGTCGTCCTGGTGACCAGCTATGTTCATGTTGTCCTGGTGACCAGTTATGTTCATGTCCTCCTGGTGACCAGCTATGTTCATGTCTTCCTGGTGACCAGCTGTTCACACCATCCTGGTGACCAGCTATGTTCATGTCCTCCTGGTGACCAGCTATGTTCACACCATCCTGGTGACCAGCTATGTTCATGTTGTCCTGGTGACCAGCTATGTTAATGTTGTCCTGGTGACCAGCTATTTTCATGTCCTCCTGGTGACCAGCTATGTTCATGTCCTTCTGGTGATCAGCCATGTTATGTTCTCCTGGTGACCAGCTATGTTCATGTTCTTTTTGTGACCAGGCCTGTTTATGTCCTGGTGACCAGCTATGTTTATATCCTGGGACCATGTCCTCACCAATATAACCTTTCCCATCCTACCCTGACACCTGACAGCTGGGTAGACAGCGCTTCGGATTCGTAGTACTGAGGTTCCGGGTTTGATCCCCGGTGGAGGCGGAAACAAATGGACAAAATGTTTCTTTCACCCTGATGCCCCTGTTTTCTAGCAGTAAATAGGTACCTGGGACTTAGACATCTGCTACGGGCTGCTTCCTGGGGGGGGGGGGTTGTAACAAAAAGGAGGCCTGGTCGAGGACCGGGCCCGGGGACACTAAGCCCCGAAATCATCTCAAGATAACCCTAATCCAACCCTAACCTAAAATAAGAGATAAAATGTTCTTTTATATATGGTGTGCAGATGTGTGATGTCACCATGACACCATAATGTTCATGCAGGTACAGTACAGGTTTTAGACCCTACTGTCTAATGTTGACCATTGTGGTAGAAGCCTTTGCTGAGAGCATGACTAGAGAAATCATTTACTAACGATGATTAAATTGCTTGTTTTTCCAGCTCAAGGCTCTGTTGTGGAATGGAAAGAGAAGTCAAGAGAGTATGGAAAGTTCCGGAAATGAAAGTAGTTGAAGAAGCAGGAGAAAATAATAAGAAAGAACCACTTCAAAAGAAGTCGTGCACTGTGACAGTTGCCAGTGTTACCGTCAATCACATCACACGCATGCTTGAGGTTTGGATTAATATGGAATTCTGTTATAATGGATGGTTATTATATTATTCTATCATTATAATTATATAATATACTAGTTATAAGTTGTTATAATTGTTAATTATTATAAAATACAGTATTTGTACTCGAGATGGCATAAAAATTAATATATATCTTGGATCAATAATATTTTAGTTATTGGGTACATTATTTATCTGAATTTACCTGAGGGCCACTAATACTAGTGGCCTCAACAAGGACAGGAAGCTGGTGGCTTGTCAAAGGTCCCCTACCATTTGCCCTAATGATCTTTTCTAGCAATATTTTAAAACCCAGCAGAGTTTGCAGCTCTATGAGTACATGGAATAGTCCCACTTGGACTCACCACCCAGTCAGAAACAGTCACATTGACTTTTCAGAGCTAATGTGGAGTTGGGCACACGGCCTGGACAAAGCTAAGTCACACTGCCCAAGAAACAGCTGAGCACAGTCCAAAAACATCTAGGATCACGGTCTGGAAACATCGAAATCCACAACCTGGGAACAACTTGACAGTGTCCAAGAATAGCTTCAGACACAGCCCAGAAAGTGCAACCAGTGTCACAATAACATGGCTGAAAATATGATTACCAAACCACACACATCAGAATATGGAGAAAAGATGACGTTTTGGTCCCTCCTGGACCATTATCAAGTCGTATGTGAGGGAGAGATTGATGATTGATTAAGATTAAGCCAACCAGGAGGTGGCATAGGCATGAATACCCCGTAATGGTGAGGGAGAGGAATGTTGTTGTTGTTGTTGTTATAGATTCAGCTACTCGGAACAAGTTCCAAGTAGCACGGGCTATGGTGAGCCCGTAACTTACCTGGCACAGGAGCTGGGCAAGAAGCACGGGCTATGGTTAGCCTCATGGACAGGAGATGTCTCCCGTGAGGGAGAGGAAGGAACTGGCATTAAATAAGGAAAGAGTGAGGTGAGGAGCAGGTATGAGAAGTAGGTAATACCTAGAAAAAGGTAATTAGTAGAAGAATGTAAGAGTAAGGTGAAAGGTAAAAATAGGATGAAAGGTACGAATGGGATGAAGGAAGATTGGGATAAGGTAAGAATAAAAGGAGAGTAAGAAAAAGAAAAAAGAGTAGGCTTAAGTCAGATCTAAGAAGGTTGGATCATTTATGTTTTTACTGTGAAAGGGAAATCAACAGCAACAAAGCCAGGATTAAGGGTCATGTTGGGTCATGGTCATGTTCGACAAAATGTGAAGAATTATTTCATTTCCTATGTGTGTTGCATTATTTTTATCTTCTTTCATCCTTTAGCCTCCTTTTCTCTGCCAGTATATAAAGTACTTCACTGGAGGGCATGTTTTGAAGGTAGTCCTTACTCTGCCATCCATGTAAGGGCAGCTATCAATTTGTCCTTTAGAAAGGATCATTTTGTTACACTCGGTGCTCTATTATTAATACAAAAATTGTTAGAGAGAAAAGCCAATTTTTTCATGCATTTTACAAAGACAAGATTGAACATCATGATTTAAAATCAATTTTTACAATGACATGAGTGAAGCTCAGTATTAAGTATAGTGAAATTCACTTCATTACAGAATAAAGAAAACCAATATAATAATCTCATACAGTAATCTCATTTAAGATATTTTGTTTCCAACAGGTGAGCTGGACTGCAGGTGAAACAGATGTCTTCCCGTATGTGTGGCTGCGTGATAACTGTCTATGTTCAGCCTGCTTTCATGCTGTGTCCAACTCTCGCTTGCATCTCATCAAAGACTTTGACCTTCATGCCCAGCCATCTACTGTCAGGTAGTATAGTCCTTTTAATTTTAATAACTTTTGTTTCTGGTGAGATCTTGTTAGTAGTAGCTCCTTGGTATTTATGTGCTGGTACCAATTACATTCTGAGACCCACAGTGACCTACGTGCTTATGTGTTGGTATCAATTATGCTAAAGATCCTGGCTGACCTACATATTTACATGCTGGTACCAATTAGGCTGAGGATCATTCCAATCCTGACCTACTAGAAGCCAGGATCAGAATCTGGTTCTCTCTATAAGGTGAGGAAAGCGTGTCGATAAGAGATATAATTGAAACTGAGGAAAACTAACCAAAGCATAATACATAACAATACAAACCAGTTTGCCATGGGTGTAAAATTCTAGCCATAACTCGGTTGGCTGCATCCAGATATTGGCCCAGAGCACCTGGAGTCCCAACACTGAAAAAAATCCAGCATTGAATGCAATAAAATTGTTAGTGTGTACCATTTGGTGGCTCCCTGTTCCATCTCTTCCCTCCATTCCATGATTCTTTGGGTTTGCTTTTGGGCAACGATTTGCTTTTTATAACTGATGGGGGGAGGGCAGCTGTTGGGGGGCCTGAGTTATTGAGGCTGCCATCCGGTGGCGAGTGTAAATAACTAGCACTTTGATCTGGACGACAAGTGTATACAGTATGCAGGCGATGAGTCACAATAACGTGACTAAAATATGTTGACCAGACCACACACTAGAAGGTGAAGGGACGACGACGTTTCGGTCCGTCCTGGACCATTCTCAAGTCACAATCGACTTGAGAATGGTCCAGGACGGACCGAAACGTCGTCGTCCCTTCACCTTCTAGTGTGTGGTCTGGTCAACAGTGTATACAGTACATAGAGTTATCAATGTTTTTTTTTATGCAGTTGCTTGTTTTGGGGTGCTCCTTCTTTCTGGTGTGTTTTTTCCTTCAGTTTTTATTGATGTTGTTTTTCAGACTTTCCTTGCCACTAATAAGAGGGAGTCTTGATTCTGGTACTAGTCTCTGGTAGGCGCTCATGACACTGAAGGGCCTGGCGGAGTGCTTTAGGCTTGGAGCTATCCACACAGTTTACTGGATTACAGTTTACTGAAATTTGACTGGAAAGACGCTGTTAGGACATGAAGTAAATGAGATGTATGTCAAGTTTTGTGAAATAAATGATAAAGGCACAAAAAAATTTATACCAAAGCAGAGATGCAGAACTAGGAAACAGGATTGGTTCAACAGAAATTGCGAGAGGGCTAGAGACCAAAAGACACAAAAATGGAATCAATATAGGAAGAGGCCAAACCCTCAAACATACCAGCAATACAAAGATGTGAGAAACAACTACACGGCAATGAGGAGAGAGGCAGAAAGAAATTTTGAAAAAGGGATTGTGAACAAATGTAAAACAGAACCAGGTCTATTCTATAAAATCATAAACAACAAATTGCAGGTAAAGGATAATATTCAGAGGTTGAAAATAAAAAGGAAATGTGTGAAACATTAAACAAAAAGTTCCAAAGTGTGTTTGTACAAAATGAAATCTTCAGGGAACCAGACACAATAAGAATTCCAGAGAACAATATAGAGCACATAAGAGGTGTCTAGAGGTGAAGTGGAAAAAATGCTCAAGGAGCTAAGAAAAAGCAGTTGGTCCAGATGGAGTTTCACCATGGGTTCTGAGAGAATGTGCACCTGAGCTCAGCATTCCACTTCAACTGATTTTTCAGGCATCCCTGTGTAAAGGAGTTGTAGCTGATGTGTGGAAAATGGTTAACATCATTCCAATCTACAAAAGTGGCAGCACCCCCTCAATTATAGACCTGTATCATTGACAAGTGTAAGAGTCAAAATATTGGAAAAAAATAATTAAAATGGGTAGAACACCTGGAGGTTGACTGCATCTATCTGGACCTAAAAAAGGCTTTTGACAGAGTTCCACATAAGAGGTTGTTCTGGAAACTGGAACATATTGGAGGGGTGACAGGTAAGCTTCTAACATGGATGAAAAATTTCCTGATAGAAAAATGAGGGCCAAAATCAGAACCAATGTATCAGATTGGGGGAATGTCACAAGAGGGTTCAGTTCTTGCACCGGTAATGTTCATTGTCTACATAAACGATCTACCAGATAGAATACAGAATTATATGAACATGTTTGCTGATGATACTAAGATAATAGGGAAGATAAGAAACCTAGATGATTGTCATGCCCTTCAAGAAGACCTGGACAAAATAAGTATATGGAGCACCACTTGGCAAATGGAATTTAATGTGAATAAATGCCATGTTTTGGAATGTGGAATTGGAGAACATAGACCCCACACAACCTATAAATTATGTGAGAAATCTTTAAAGAATTCTGATAAAGAAAGGGATCTAGGGGTGGTTCTAGATAGAAAACAGTCACCTGAGGACCACATTAAGAACATTGTGCGAGGAGCCTATGCTACACTTTCTAACCTCAGAATTGCTTTTAAATACATGGATGATGAAATACTAAAGAAATT
This sequence comes from Procambarus virginalis, assembly GCA_020271785.1. Classification (NCBI taxonomy): domain Eukaryota; kingdom Metazoa; phylum Arthropoda; class Malacostraca; order Decapoda; family Cambaridae; genus Procambarus; species Procambarus virginalis. The sequence continues at coordinate 50,460,579 of WNGS01001312.1, forward strand.
GTTCACGACTTTTGTTAGACCAAAGCTGGAATATGCAGCGGTTGTATGGTGCCCATATCTTAAGAAGCACATCAACAAACTGGAAAAGGTGCAAAAGACATGCCACTAAGTGGCTCCCAGAACTGAAGGACAAGAGCTACAAGGAGAGGTTAGAGGCATTAAATATGCAAAAACTAGAAGATAGAAGAAAAAGAGGTGATATGATCACTACTGTACGTCCAAAATAGTAATAGGAATTGATAAAATTCATAAGGAAGAATTCCTGAGACCCAGAACTTCAAGAACAAGAGGTCATAGATTTAAACTAACGAAGCAAAGCTGCCAGAGAAATATATGAAAATTCACTTTTGTAAACAGAGTGGTAGACAGTTGGAACAAGTTGGTTGAGAAGGTGGTGGAGGCCAAAACCATCAGTAATTTCAAAGAGTTTTATGACGAAGAGTGCTGGGAAGATGGCACACCATGAGCGTAGTTCTCATCCTGTAACTACACTTAGGCAATTACAGGTAGGTTTGTGGAGCCACTGAGGGAACCCACCAGATTATTATATTCAACGCTGGATTTTTCTATTTTGTTATGAAATCGTGTGTGAACATTTACAGTACTGTAAATGTAAAGTAAAATGTATGACAATAAATATTACAAATTGGTTAGATTAAAAACATTCAAATGCAATGGCACACTAATGCCAGGTTCATGTCAGGAGGCAGTGATGGGAAACCTCAAAATACGAGTGTGTTAACCTTCAGAATGTGCAAGGGTGTTACATCGGGCAGTATCTAAATGCACAAAAAGGAAAAAAATTCAAAACAAGATTTTTTCTTCCTATATACAGTAGTTAAAACTGTGCCCTATGTACTGTATAGGAAAAATATCCAACAAATTGTAAGTCACTTTTCAAGGTGGCAAGATAGTGGATACTAGAGGCATGAAATAAGGATTGGGAACACTGTGAACTGTAGGAGTTTTAAATATTGCATGGTACCTAAAATGTCTTGCATAGTACTTTAAAAGATGATATGCACATGACAGGGCAATCTTATTAAGATGGTATACTCATGGTATACTCATTTTACGAATTAATGACGTAAATATATTTCTCATTCTTGTGATAATTTGATATCCCAAAGTGATGCTAGGTGTTTACTGAATAGAGTTATTATCATCACTAGGTTCTGGAGGAAGGTAAACAAGTGGAGGTGGTATGGAGTGATGGTCATATTGGAACATACCCAGCGGCCTGGCTTCGCCCTCGTGCATTCAATGCCACTCAACGCTTTGCACGAACACCAAAATTAAGGTCAGTTTCACTGGTTTATGCTATACAGGTGCAGAATATATATCTATAACTTTTTGTTAAGTTTCAATTGAAATTAATTGCATTAGAGATGTTCACAAAGCATTGGTTACAGGTTATCACTTATTAATTTTACTCTTTGTAAAATGCAGACTAAACCGTATCTATTGGGAAGCTAAGTTACTTGAGAACATTCCACAAGCATCATTCCAAGAGCTTCTCCAAGATGATACAGTCTTATTGTCATGGCTACAGCAGCTCGAAGTGATGGGATTTGTCCTTATAAGTGGAGCACCATCTGAACCAGGCCAAGTTTACAAACTCGCAGAAAGGGTGGGGTTCATTAAGAAGACTCATTATGGGTTAGTTACAATATTTACTTTTTTCTAATTCTAATTAAAACAAAAAAGGATTATAAACAGTTGTTAAAGATTGATGGTCTGATATGTGGGGTCTAGTATTATGGAGTAGGGTCAGCAGTTAGAATTAAGATGTATCCTAAGTAATGGAGATCTTAAAGGCCCGGCCCCCAATAAGATAAACAGTGATAATTAATTGGCTACAAGACAATGTCAGTCTAGAGGTAGATCATTGATCTCCTACACAGGAAGAATGGATACTCCTTTAAAACTAACTAATTTATTAACCCCTTAACAACCCCCATATACATTCACAACAATAACAATAATTACTTTACCACACTATCTTACGTTAAAATCCTTGGTCCACATAAGCAGGATACAAGGTTTACAAGGAGCACAAGCTAGGATAAAGTCTACTAGGCAAGGGACACTAGCAAGGACTCTAGGTAGCTTACTGGTACTACTGGAACCCACGTGGTTCCACTGGGACCCCCTTAGAGTAAATTAACAATATAAACACTAGTGATCACCTAATTAATACACAGTAATACTCTACACATTAGAACACACATATGCCAGAAAATATGAACACAACTCAGTACTTATCTGGGTAACCTAGACACAGAAATAGGTAAGGGAGAAGCAGGAGGAAGGGGAGAGGGATGCAGAGATCTTAACACCACGACGCCAGCCCAGAGAAGGAGGAGCGTCTCCAGTTTCAGCTTCCTCCAGCTCTCTCGCTGCCGGCCGACTACTCAGCTAATCGTACATCAGCCCTATATCCAAGTTTACTCAGATCTACTTTACTAATACTTTCTAATCATTGGTAAACATAGTTGATGCCTATTTTATTAATTAATAATCAACCACAAGCTCAGTCTTTAAATGCTCTGTGAGAAACAAGAATCGTCTTACGCCTGGCAAGGAAGATACAAACAGACACACATCGGCAAGCGTCCCAAATAATACGAAGTAGTTTATTTAGCTCAATTTGACCTCTGGTTTCCACTGATGAACCCAGGGTCGTAACAACAGTTTATTTATATTTTTGGAGGCTCACTGAGGAGCTCCTCTGAGACCCACATTTACCTATCAAATGCTAGACAAGAATCATGCTTCTTCAACAAGCAAAGGAAGCTTGGGGATAAAAGATCAACTCGTTGGTTCACGACTAAGTGTTGGATTATCTTTGGACTCTGCCCCTGCCTTCAGTCAGTTTTCTTTCCTAAGAGGTTTCGCAAGTCCACTTCTTGGGATCTCCTCCCCTTAATGGGCTTTGCCCCGGATACTACATGTGCCTCATTAACTCTGTGGGGCTCAGTGGTATTTTTTTGGGGCATGTTGTGGGTGTGTTTCTAGCCCTCTGAATTTTGCCTATGCTTTCATTTGCCACATTTTCCTAGAATGAGGAATGGTGTGAGATTCACCATTCCGATATGATTAGATGAAAGTGAGAGAGAGAGCATCTACTAGGTCCTTTGGAACTTATCATTAGAGCTTGATGGATGAAATGTGTGTCTGAATTTATTTAGGCAACTGGTGTCCAGGGAGTCATCAAGTTAAGTATCACCACCTTGCTTTCCCAGCTAGGGATTTGGAATGTTACAAGGTCAGGATTTACTGAGCATTTATGCAACCACTTATGTGTCCTGTATACCTTCTTATTCATGGTGGCTTTGTTTATATTTATTAACGGTCTATGAGCACTGAAGCACTACGAGGTTGTTTAAAACAATAACTTCGGGCTGTGAAGTTTCCAAGATCATAAACTGTACAATAAATGTAAACAAAGCTGCTTTAATTAAGGAAAGATGTACAGGATATGTAAGTGGATGTGTAAATAAATGATGAATCCTGACCAAGATCATGGTGGGATAACATGTCATCAGATCCCAGCCAGCAGAATGTTGCCTATGTAGACCCATTTTAAGCCCCTAGCTCATAGAACCCATCGAGAAACCAGCTTGGAA
>WNGS01001312.1:50472100-50513333 GCA_020271785.1 Procambarus virginalis
CAGGAGCATTTTATTTTACTCCATGCCTATTTATTTTCATAATTTTTTTTATAAAGATTGTTATTAATCATTGCACCTGTATTTAGGGAGAGCTTCACAGTGACGAAGAAACAAGATCCCAGCAATGTGGCCTACCTAAGTGGTCCTCTGCAGCTGCATGGTGACCTTCCATATTATGAATATATGCCCGGGGTGAGTAACCTCTTGTATTGATGGGATGAATAACTTATGGTATTAATGTATTGATTGGGTGAGTATTCTGCTGTTGCAATAATGTACTGTACCGATGGGGTGAGTAACCTGCTGTATTACTATATTGATGGGGATGAGTAACCTGCTAAATTAATGTACTGATGCAGGGAGTAACCTGCTACGTATTAATGTACTGATGGGGTGAGTAACCTGCTGCATTAATTGTACTGCTGGGGGGGGGGGGAGTACCTGCGTGTATTATGTCTGATGAGGACGAGTACCTCTGTATTATGTATTGATCTATACATTCAGAACTTCCCTTGCAATATAGTTATAAAGGTTGCAATCTGTTGTAGAGGGGTATATTTAATTAATTCCTTTATAAATGCTTGTGTATGAGTACGTATTATACAACGCATTGTCTACAAGGATTTATGGCAACCAATTCTGTTTGAAGAGTGGAGGCCCAGTTACTTAGTCTCGCTCCACACTCATGGGAGATGGAACCATCTCTCCCTGTCACAACCTGCACTTCAGCTGCACCATAGGACTGATGCAAGGATCCATCAGTGTAAATAATCTGGAAAGGGAGCGCTCTCTGACTAAAGCATCAATTTGGCTTAAGGCATTGTACTTTGCTTCTTGTCGAAGCAAGGCTTGTTCTTTAATCAGCTTCTTGGGTGGGAAAGGGGGAACAGTAATTTGGAAAGGAGTGATCTCCCATGGGGCAGGAAAGTGTTGTTGTTGTCGCTCTTGGTGGGGGTGATGAAAGTTATACATTCTGAGCACATTGGCAGTTACAGTAATCCATTTGGAGGGATGCTGACCTTCAAGGAAGAAGGCTTGGAGGGCTTCAGTGCAGGGGTTAGGGTGGGTTAGCCTAAGCATCTTGATACCAATTAAAGCATTAATTTCAGTGATACGATCACTTACACATGAAATATTCAGTTCCTTCCTCATGTTTAGTAATTTAGTTGTACGGGGGCATCCGAGGATAATCCTCATGGCTTCGGAACTGCATTTTTTTGGACTGTCGGAAAGCCTTTGACACAGTACCCCATAAAAGGTTGATGCATAAGCTGGAGAAACAGGCAGGAGTAACAGGTAGGGCGCTCCAGTGGATAAGGGAGTACCTAAGCAATAGGAAGCAGAGAGTTACAGTGAGGGGTGAGACCTCAGACTGGCGTGAAGTCACCAGTGGAGTCCCACAGGGCTCTGTACTTGGACCTATCCTGTTTCTGATATACGTAAATGATCTCCCAGAGGGTGTAGATTCATTCCTCTCAATGTTTGCTGACGACGCCAAAATTATGAGAAGGATTAAGACAGAGGAGGACAGCTTGAGACTTCAAGAAGACCTGGACAAGCTGCAGGAATGGTCGAACAAATGGCTGTTAGAGTTTAACCCAAGCAAATGTAATGTAATGAAGATAGGGGTAGGAAGCAGGAGACCAGATACAAGGTATCATTTGGGAGATGAAATACTTCAAGAGTCAGAGAGAGAGAAAGACCTGGGGGTTGATATCACGCCAGACCTGTCCCCTGAAGCTCATATCAAGAGGATAACATCAGCAGCATATGCCAGGTTGGCTAACATAAGAACGGCCTTTAGAAACTTGTGTAAGGAATCTTTCAGAACATTATATACCACATATGTCAGACCAATCCTGGAGTATGCGGCTCCAGCATGGAGTCCCTATCTAGTCAAGCATAAGACTAAACTGGAAAAGGTTCAAAGGTTTGCCACCAGACTAGTACCCGAGCTGAGAGGTATGAGCTACGAGGAGCGACTGCAGGAATTAAACCTCACTTCGTTGGAAGACAGAAGAGTTAGGGGGGACATGATCACCACATTCAAGATTCTCAGGGGAATCGACAGGGTTGATAAAGACAGGCTGTTTAACACAAGGGGCACACGCACTAGGGGACACAGGTGGAAACTGAGTGCCCAAATGAGCCACAGAGATATTAGAAAGAACTTTTTTAGTGTCAGAGTGGTTGACAAATGGAATGCATTAGGAAGTGATGTGGTGGAGGCTGACTCCATACACAGTTTCAAGTGTAGATATGATAGAGCCCAATAGGCTCAGGAAACTGTACACCTGTTGATTGACGGTTGAGAGGCGGGACCAAAGAGCCAGAGCTCAACCCCCGCAAGCACAACTAGGTGAGTACACACATCATCACACACACCACACACACACCCACACACACACACACACACAATCAGCCACACACACACCACACACTCCTCATTCTTCTCTTTGTGCATCTGTATGGGGAGGGGCGCATAATATATTGCCACTCACGATGATATGGGGTGCACAATAAACTATCACTCGTAGAATGAGTATGGTGGATAATAAATTATCACTCATAGCTAGGATGAGTATTAGGTGCACAATAAACAGTCACTCACAGGATGAGTGTTGGGTGCACATAAACAGTCACTCACAGATTGAATATGGTGCACACACACACACACACACCACACACACATACATATATATATATATATATATATATATATATTATATATATATATATATATATACCTATATAGTTTTTATATAATATAAATAAATCGGGCAGCTCGTCAGCTGATCATCTTTATTATACAGAATTCTTGACGCAATGCAAACCAAGAAAGTCAAACCCACAACTATTAAACCACTTGACTCATCTGGTTTTTTAATTGTTCACCTTCCTACTACTGTATGAATAGTTAGTATTATAAAATTTTATTAATTGGTAATAAATCTGGTCATTCAATTTTTTTTGTGGTTGTGACTGTAATGTGTGGTAATATGGGCGCTGTTTTGGGCTGGTGTTCGGGGTTCAGATGCTCCTCTGCCTCTTAGACACCGCCATCTTAACCGTGAGTACTGCTGGTGATTGTCTCTCAGCCTCCATTACCCGCTAGTTTACACCTAGTACTGGTTTATGTGGCACAGGGGGTGCAGGTGTGTGAGTGGTGAGGAGGGGCGGCGTGAGGTGAGGTGTGACATGAGAGAATGTGTGTTAAGTGATGGTGAAGCCGGTAAGCTGCCGGGGCAGACCAGCAGCGGTGCATTGGCTTATACAGCTGATATACAACAACACTACTGTATTATAGTTGTAGATGCGTAGTATTATGTAGTATGATTATGAGGTGGTGGGAGGTGTCAGCTGGCCGCTATATAAACAATATCATTAGGACGGGGTATTGTACACACTACGCTTACACAAGGTTCTTTCCTCTGAATATAAAAAATATGTATGTCGTTCGGTTAGGATACATGTTGCTGTTGGTTGAAGGGTAGCGACGGAACTAAGCTATATGTGCCCTGCCAGACCCAATTTGGAGAAGATGGTGAGAGGAGACGAGTAACAGCTCATCAGCATCGTTGTAGGTTAGGTTAGGTAATGTTTTAGGTGTTGAACTTCCTTTCATACGGTGTAGTGGAAAAATGTCACGTCATGCACAAGATTTACACAGTGATTTAAAGCGTACCTAACTATTGAGTGACGTAGCCTATATGGTTTTTTAATCTAAAAGTGAGCTTTGTTGAGCTGTTTTGTGTACGATTTGACCATATATGTGTGATTTGTATACAATTAAAATAGAATAGGTTTAAATAGTAGCAGTGATGAAGTTTAGAAAACTGTGTAAAAGACCTGGGAGAATTGTCAGAAGACCTTACCTTTAACCTTTTGGCTGTGTACCTGTTAACAGTTAACACCTTTCCAGTGCACAAATAAAAATAAAAAAAAATACACTTCTTCAGACATTGTTAAAATACATTTCCTGATCACATAAAAAAATAAAAAATAAAAAAATTGCGCAACTCTGGCCATGGTGAAGCCTTAAAGTCTCGTGGTATCGTATTTCATGTGCATTCATTGGGCCATCGCCCCGGGGTGTTAGTTCCGACCGAGCCAGCTGTGAAGGGGGGAATTGCCACAAAAATATTTTTACATTCCAGTGAATGATTATATACATTTTATGTACTGTATGTAACTATTTACATTTTTGTGCACCATAACAATCCAATACTGTAAGATAGTCTGGAGCTCCCAAATTCACTGTGACATCAACTCTATAATCAGCTACCGACACCACTTGACTGAAAAATGCTTCCAATATAGCATTCCTGTATCTAACACTATATAGGAAATGATATTGCAGACGAAGCTGCAAAATTTGCTACTAAGCGAAGACATATAGATACACAGTCATATACCACAGTCTATCACAGATTAAGAAAGTAATTAGAAATAGAACAATGCAGATGATGTACACAACACAGCAGTTGCAACATCAGGATCTGCGGGTTGGTACAAGAATTCAAGCGCATGAATTTCCCTGCCAAAAAAGAAAAATCTTATTACCAGCATCCTGGCCACTAAATCCTGAAATTTAATAATTTTGCAGTTTATTTTTTAAATTAAAAGGGCATGAGGTTGTTTCATGATGCATAGATGCAACATACAATGGAAGAGTGCTATGGTTGTCTGTCATGCTGTGAAACTCATAAACAGTTGTGTTCACTAATATCTAAACATTGTACATAATTCTTATCACAATCAGGATCTTCTATGATACTATCATCACCTGCTCAGGGTACGAGCCCAAGGCTGGTAGTAGTTTGTAACAGCACACTACTGTACAGTACTTCTACTAATGATTCCCTAAGTGCCTTTTAATTGTAAATACAATGTCCCATCTCTGCCCTCATATAACCGGCCTATTCATACGGCACCCAAACTTTACTTCAAGTTTCTTCTTGAGGTTATCTTGAGATGACTTCAAGTTTAGTACTTTGAGCAAACCATACATAAATTTCCTAATATCTCGTGTCAAAACAGAAGATATAAATATGCACCGTGTTAAATTTGTTTGTTTTCCTATTTTTCCTATTCTGGGCTGATACCTGTTCCACACACAATAGAAATGGGCTACTGAGGGGTGATGCAATTCATGAATTGTGAATCAAAATGAAAATCAGAAGGAATATTAAATTGTTGTAAAATTAAGAATGTGTCTTGTACAAAATGAAATGTAAAAAAAAAAAAAAAAAAAAATTGGCACATTATACTAATGATTTTTTTTTTTTGCAGAAGGAAAAATGTTCAGCAGACTGTGGGACACGGCAAAAAATTCGCCATTTTCTCGGCCACTGGAAGCTCATTGTGATGCACCAAATAAGGAACTAATTTCAGGAAGGAGTATATCTGCTGCTGACGTAGGTATGTGCTTTCTAATCTTTTTATTAAAAAGATGACAAACTGTATAATTTGAGGGCTAACTGTGTTTTGTAATATTTTTACATCCAGATTACTCAAGGAGTTTGAAGCCAATGTAGCTGCTACATTTTGTGGGGCTTGCCAAGTGTATTGCTAGTAAAGGGTTCTTTCCATTGCCAGCCACAATAGTGTATTGCTTCTGATAAAACTAAAAGGTACCATGAATATAATTTTAGGGCATTTAATAATGGGCAAGCTGTTATAATAAAGCATACAGGTGCAGGCAATGAGTCACAATAACGTGGCGGAAGTATGTTGACCAGACCACACTAGAAAGTGAAGGGACGACAACGTTTCGGTCCATTCTGGACCATTCTCAAGTCAATTGTCAATCGACTTGAAAATGGTCCAGGACGGACTGAAACGTCGTCGTCCCTTCACTTTCTAGTGTGTGGTCTGGTCAACAAGCATACAGGGTTTCTTTACTGTGAGTAATATGGTAAAAAAAATTGGGGCCATATTGTGGCATGAGACTTGCTCCTCTGGCCTCCCCACATCCTTCACCTACACACTCACTGTGTTGCTCCAATGTTTTCTTTTTGCTTTATCATGCAATGGTAATTTTGATAGTATAATATAGTACAGTTATATTAATTAAAGCCATGTTATGCTTCGCAAGAGTTTTGATTATGAATCGAGTTAGTGTTGTAATGGCATGTGATGGTTTTTTGTTACACATGTGGATACAGTTAGCCGATCTGGAACAGCATAAATGATATAACCAATAAATGAGGGATTTTTATATTTTTGTAATTCATGGAGAGTTGGTGAGTACAGAGTTCATAGTCTTGAAATAATTATTTTTTCTCATCTCATTGGTGCAAATTGATACCGGTATGTATAGTAATTGTAGAATTAGTGGGATTAATAATTTTAGAATACTGTAAATTGTGTATTTTAGTATTCTCAAATTCAGTGGAAAAAGTTGGGTGGTTGCTGTGTGGTTCATGGCAGCTGCAAGAGTCTCAACAGTAGTCATGGCATGTTCATTTGTAGCTGTGGTATTAGTAAAGCGGCCTTGTAACGACTTGTCAAACAATCGTATTGTGTATCACAACAACCCATCCTCCTGTTTAGAGAGTACCTGTTGTGACCGTCATCAATAGTAATAATTTGTACATACTTAGCTTTTAGATAGTACATATACTGAATAGTAAGGAATTCTTTTAAAGTAAATGAAGCTGAAACATGCTTATATATTCCTAGGCCTAGTATAGCACACATGTTTTATATTAGGCCTCAGATATCATGTATTAGGCCTAGGGAGGTTAGGTTTAGCTTGTCAAAGTAACACAAGTAAAAAATTGTTTTCCAGTTTCTCCAACTCAATTGTTCAGACTTCTACATTTTAATTTCGTTGTACATTGGTATATCTACTATGGTGCTCATCGTTACTATAAGTACTACAAAAACAGGAAAATGGGCTGATTACCACAGCTTGTTACTACCGTTCTTAAATCTTACTTTTCCTGCCAGCAGTATAAGCTTGGTATAATGGATGCATATTTAAAAAACATTGATAACTGAAATGCAAAAAATTTTTGTTTACAGAAAAATACAGTTGTGAATATGGCTCAGGGAAATTTTATCTACTGTGTGCATTTGGCGGACTCCTGAGCTGCGGCATCACGCACACGGCAGTAGTACCTCTGGATCTTGTCAAATGCCGAATCCAGGTTAATCCTGAAAAGTACAAAGGAATTTTCAATGGATTTAAGGTGAGGAATTATATAGCTGATAATTAACCAATTTATTTTAAGCAAGTGTACATTTGTAGTACAATATGAATTGTTTTACATTGGAGTTATAGGCCTCCATTTAACAGTGAGGAAAACCTACGGTGACCCTGTTAAAGCTTACTGATATGGTATCTGTTGATACACAGTGAAATAACAATACTGTAATGTAATTCTTGTATCTTTTGATGTTCATTAGTCTGCAGCAGCATACTGGACATTTTAAATGCCCAGTATGAAGAGTGCACTTCACATTGACAAAAAGTAAATGCTGCATTGGACTTTGCAGTGTGAAAATTGCACAGGCGTGAAGGAAAACTCGAGTAAAAAAATTATGACTAATATGTTAAAATTAACAAATAACATGAAAAATATATAGCACCCTAAGTTGACATACTTGGCTAGCACACATGAGAAATAAGACAAATATATATATATATATATATATATATATATATATATATATATATATATATATATATATATATATATATATATATATATATATATATATATATATATATATATATACACACACACACAAACATACATACATACATACACTTATGTTAACACAAAAATAAGGGTGACTGAAATTATTTACATAATAACACTAAAACCTGCACATGAAGAAGCGGGAGGCAAGCGTCGTTCGGAGACAGTAATTTTGATTCCCCTGAGCACCTGTTGAGACTACTGAGGTGACCGAGGTCATGGGTATTTATAACCATGACGGTGACGTTACATTGTCACCGAGGCTTGGAACAATGAGCCAGCGGTGTAACTGGTGGTTACCTATACGTAGCAAGGAACTGGCAGGTCTTGCAGTTGCCATCTGCCTGGGGCTCTCAGGCTGGTTGGAGGGTGTATCGGTGGTTGTGTCCAGACATTCATCTAGGTTGAACTCCATACCGGTGGTAATACGCGGTATGTAGAGTGATGAACAACGAAGGTGAGAAGGAAGAGGCAGTTTCCTCTGCTATGCTGAGGAAATGTGTGACTTCTTAAACCACTGAATTTATGATCTTTAAACTTTCTGATAACAGCAGCACTGAATATAGAAAAGTGACCAATGCAGGTAAATCTCACTTAATGAATGAGAGATGTTTTTAGAAATATTTTTAGTAATCAAATATTCGGTGAATGAAAACCAGACTCCCATGGTAAATATTGCAGTATGTTTCAGACCCAAAATTGTTCACTGTTTAACAACTTTTTGAATAAGAAATGCACATTATGATTTGTAATAAATTAAAACAAATGTGTGTACAGTATTTGCATGACATTGTCTATGCCAACTCCCACACACTTTTGCTAATGCTAGAAAATTATTGAAGGATGACATTAGAGTAGACAAAAATTTGTGGGTCATTCAGATACTTACAATATCAGTGAGCATGGAATGAACCAAACTAATGCAGGGGCAGGTCCCTGGGGTACATAGATGGGTGTAAACAAAGTGAGAAGCCACATTTCATAACTTAATAATGTGAAATGTAAGGATGTGGTAATTTTTTAATTAAATAATTATTGTATAAATTGTTGGTTTAATTTTAAAGTATACATTACAGTGAATATTTGTATTGTAGGATTTGATGTGTGAGGTTTGCCTGTATAAGCTTCCAGTAAAATTAACATTGAACGTGGGTTATACTTAATGTGGTAAATCCTTGCTATTGTGAGTGCTTGTATTATCTTAAAAAAATTAAGATTCGATGTCTATTGACCAAGTTGTACTACTATTCAGGTTTCCGTCAGAGAGGAAGGTTTCCGCAGTTTGGCCAAAGGCTGGGCTCCAACTTGCATTGGTTACTCCATGCAGGGTATCTGCAAGTTTGGTTTCTATGAAGTATTCAAGATCTTTTATAGTAACATTCTTGGAGAAGAAAATAGCTACTTGTACCGAACATCTTTGTATTTAGCTGCATCAGCATCAGCAGAGTTCTTTGCTGATATTGCACTCTCTCCTATGGAGGCGGCAAAGGTAATTATTCTATAATGTCTTGTTTAATTTTTTATAAATATTCCTATTGGTCATAAATATTTATATTTAACTTATGAAATATGTCTATTTTACAAAATGTCGGTTATTTAGAGAAACCTATGTATTTAACCCTTAGACAGCAGTTATTATATGTTGATTCACAAGGTAATGTGATTATCGTGAAATGACGATTTAAACGATTATTGTCTGGGTTTTACATGTATGATGCAGAAAGGATACAATAGCTCTGTGGATGTAGTAGCATTTATCTTGACCAATAAAAAAAATCCTGCTATCGTTTCATGGTTACGTTACTATATGAATGCTGTTACCGTCATAAATGTTACTAGGCGAGTGCGGTCATTGTATCAAGTTTCGTTATAATTATATTATATGTATACCAATGATCATTTGCTTTTTACAACTGTATGATTGTAATGAAGTATACCAGGTAAACCAATGACCCATTGAACCACTATAGTGTATTGTGTACTAGGAGCTTCCCTATGTGGTTGTAATGAAGTATACCAGGGAAACCAATCATCAGTTGGAACATTACCATGTTATGTGAATTATGTGATTTATCAAGTTATTCAACACACACATTTTTGTAAATAAAGAGAAACAAATGATAAACAATCAATGAAATGTCCAAGGAGAACACGAGTTGTCTCACCTACCTCAGTGTTAGCAAAGTTGGCATTGTGTAGTGACAGAGCACCACATAGCCACAGTGCTGCCTTTCAGAGTGCCTCCACCCTAGTAAATAGATAAATATTAATTTATTTCATGTTTTCTTTACATTTTGGATACAAATTAATGATTCTACAATGAAGAATTATTTTTTGAAACTTGTTTATTTTTTTGCATATGGGCAGGAATGACCATTTTTATATAGCTGCTGTCCAAGGGTTAAATATTTTGTAATGTTTACATTAGTGATAAGATGATGCTAAAATTTCTGAAGATTCTGATGCCGATTTCACAAGTGTGTCTCGATTCTGATAAAATTATTGATTCAAATTCTGATTATTTCAAAACTACTGGTATAGTTGATGTATATTTTTATGAAAATTTTCATTATTTTAGTTTGCACAAATTAATTATTTATATATTTAACATGGTAAATGTATTTATAATTTTGATTTAAAATAGAAAACAGTTGGTAAATCCAGCATAATCTTCTGGAAGAAACCTGAAAAGTGAAACATTCCATTATACATACAGATGTACATGCTTTGTTTACTTCATAATACCAAAAAAAAGTTTACTCTTGTATGAAATAGTTAACATTGCAACGCTAGCTCAAAGGATAATTAATTCTATTTTACTCAAAAAGTAATCCATAATCTACAAAACCCAAGAAAATAAGACATGCTGAAAACATTCCGGTACCCATCACAAGTGTACATGTTATATACAGTTTACAATACAAATTTTAATCCTTTCTCAAATAAAAGTACATTGCAATAGTAGTACAATTAAAACAAAATCAATTTTTGGTTTATACTGAAAAGCAATCTTTAACCTACATAATGCAAGTACAAGTATAATGTTTCAATCTGAAACATTTATTCATATTTGAAATTCAAGCCTTTTGAAATGAAAACACATTAGTATTTCTCATGTTTTTGCATTCATTCTGTTTCTTTTTGGTGAATATAATACTTGATTGTTAATGAACATAATTTAAACAAATTTAATTATTACCAAAGACAAAATTTTTTAATAAAAGTTCAAGGAAGCATTTTTAAGAATCCGAAATTATGATAAATTTATCTCTATTCTAATACCAATTCTGATTACTGAAAATGATAAATTCTTTATCAATTTCAGTTAATCGTCCCATCACTAGTTTATAGTGAGATACGCTGGTATAGTGGAGCTGGGGTATTGTGCTTGATAGGCCAATACTATAAATGATAAATAATATATTTTGAAATTTCAAGAAGTGATGTACACTAGAGATTTGAAATTATTTTTTTTACTCAGGTGCGTATCCAAACCCAACCTGGATTTGCGTCAACGTTACGTGCTGCAGCCCCAACAATATATAGACAGGAAGGACTTTGGGGTTTCTACAAAGGTGTAGTGCCACTATGGTGTCGGCAGATTCCCTATACAATGATGAAGTTTGCCTGCTTTGAGCGCACGGTGGAGGCCCTATACCAGTATGTTGTGCCTAAGCCTCGAGACCAGTGCTCAAAAAGTGAGCAGTTGGTGGTGACGTTTGCTGCTGGTTACATTGCTGGTGTATTCTGCGCTATTGTCTCCCATCCTGCTGACACCATCGTTTCAAAGCTTAACCAAGACAAGGGCTCAACAGCAGTTAGTGTTGCAAAACAACTTGGCATGGCAGGTAAGACATTAAATATTTAGAACTCTGGTTATTAGAATTAATATATTACAAGCATGATAATGCTGAGAAAATCAGTAGGATCCATGAAGAGGATTTCAATGTTTTTCTAAGCGATTTCAAAGCAATGCAACCTAGGGTTAATGCTTTTGCTCATGTCATGGCGTAGTGGTCTTGGGCTTGGGAGTTCCCAGAGCATATGTTGAAATCCTTCAAGGCTCCTACTGATTTTCTCATTGATACATCACATTAATGTGATTCCTTTATGCAAATGCTGGTGATAACAGTAAACATGTTAGACATAAAGTTCTTCACTACCAGAGAAAGACTAAGCAAAGACACGTTAAGTCACAATTAGTATATGGAAAATCAATTGGAGCATTGCAAAGGTTTCAAATCCTGTACCTGGGTACTCCCAAGCTGCACACCTTACCTCTGGACCGTGCAAAAATCACATTAGTGTGATCTTGTGAATAACTTTATTATTAAGCATGTAAAAGCCAAGCACGGAAGGAACAGTACTGACAATACTGTATTGTCACTGGCTTAGGTGTTGATACCACACTGGCCCAATCTTGGTAAGTTGGTGGATTGTCTTCCCTGAGGGATGTGTGGCAAGTGATGGTCTTCTCAGTTAGGCGAGGGGGATGCTGTTGAGCCAAAGGGCCCAAAAAAAATTCTGTAGATATGGGAGTTTGGTTTTGTCGCTTAGTTCTAGCATTCTGTTATCGATGTGGGTCATCTCTGGGAAGATGGGGCACAAAGAAGCAAAGTTGGGAAGGAAGGATTGGTGATGGAATTTGGTTCCCTTAACATGGATGTTATTCTTAAACTGGGATACATAGCTGAAGTGTAGTTACTATGGGAATTGCCCCAGGCTGCTAGTTGCTGAAGTGTTGGCCATCAGCTTGTAGTTGGTGAGGACGTGAAAGTCATGTCCTTTGAGTAAATGCCTGAAGTGTTGAGTGGCTGGGTATATGGCAAAGAGTTCCTTTTCTTGCTGGTACCAAGCATGTTGAGAAGAAAGTGATAGGTCATCATGCATCTCTAATGATCTGGTATAGGACTGCTTCAAAGGCAGTGTTGAAAGAGTTGGTAGAGAAGCTAGTTGGTGCATTAAACACCAACTAGCCGAGTTTGCCGAGTATGGAATCAGGTTCCATACTCAGCAAATTGAGTATCGACTTGTTCCATTGCCTGGTAAAAAACAGAATTTGTCATGCGCCTTAACTCTATCAAGCCTATTTTTTTAGTCGATACAAGTTATATAAAAATAAAAATATAAAACATGAACACCACCTGGATGGGTTAGTTAAGCAAACTCCAGGTGAATACTAGCTCATCCTCTGATGACCATTTCTGGGGTATCTTGGGCAACTGCTAATGCCCATGCAGGCAGGTATAGAACATCTGAAGGTGCTATTTTCAGCAATAACATCAGTGTAGGCAAAGCAAAAAAGACAAGTCTCTGATGACCTGGTTAGTGAAGTGTTAACATGTATGGGTGCCATCTGAGGATTTCACACAAACCAAAAGATGTTGTAATTGATGATTTGAAGACGACAGTTGGCTCTACTAGAATTTGGTGAAATGTTTGAACCAGGTCTAATTTAGAATGTGGTTGATACTAAGGGCTCTGCATTACCCACAATTTCACCATTGTTTTCCCAGAGTTGTCTTAGAAACCATATGTAGTGGGGAGACCCTAGGAATTGTCAGAGCATCATAGAACATTGTCAGCTAGCAGCTTATCAAGTTCCTTGGCCATATGGAATTGTACTGGCAGTAGGTAGGACTCAAGATACGATATAGTGAGGGAAAGGGCCTTTTAACAGTAGCGTTATTATAAATCTATTAATGTTTGTTTACCTCATGTATGGGGAGGCAGTGTGTGGACTCAATTCTAGGATCATCACTTTAGTTTCTCTCATTACCAAACAAAGGCTAAGCAAACACATCAATGGTTATGCATATACAAGCCTACACAGGAATCATGCAGAAACCCCCCTCGCCCTCACCAGGGGGGCAGTGGCTGAGTGGACAGCACGCTGGACACGTAGTCCTGTGGTCTGGGGTTCAAGTCCCGTCGCCGGCAAGAAACAATGGGCAGAGTTTCTTTCACCCTGATACCCCATGTTACCTAGCAGTAAATAGGTACCTGGGAGTTACAGCTGTTATGGGCTGCTTCCTGGTGAAGGGGGGGGGGAGGAGAGGGAATTATCAGGGAAAAGCGCCAAGCCATTGCGACTAAATAGCACTTGGAAGGGATCAGGATAAGGATTTAAGATGGGAGGGGGGGGGGTCGGAATAGTGTCCAGCCACTTGGACGGTCAGGGATTGAACGCCGACCTGCATGAAGCGAGACCGTCGCTCTACCGTCCAGCCCAAGTGATTGGACGGGGGGGGGGGGCGTTAGTAGTTAGGAACAGTTGAGAGGCAGGCTGAAAGAGCAGAGCTCAACCCTGCAAGCACAACTAGGTGAATATGGGAAGGAGAGGCTATGTCCCTAGCTTAGCTAGTGAAGCCAATAGCCCATTTTCAGTGAGTTGCTGGGTCGACTACTCTAAACCTGACTGTTGTAAGGGCAGTGGACAACACTACATTTTACTTAATGCAAAGAATTTAGATAATGCTTGTTTTACTCATATTTTAATAAGGTTAATTTTTCCAACTTACATGATTGCTTGTGTTCACAGGATTGTGGAAGGGTCTTTTCCCTCGAATCATCATGATTGGTACCCTGACTGCACTCCAGTGGTTCATCTATGATGCAGTTAAGGTAGCCCTTTTGCTTCCCCGTCCACCACCACCAGCCATGCCAGAATCACTCAGATTGAAGCTTGAAGGGAAACAATCCTAAGCTGTCTCTTCAGCATTCCATACCTTGGTCCCATGTTTGCAGTCTGAAAATTAGGTAAATAGTAGCTAAAGAGGTTTTGGAGTTTGAGCAACTACGATTATTTCTTAGTTCCGAACACATGGTGTAAAGTATAAAGATCGCTAGCTACTATCCTTCACTTCAATATGAACTGCTACTTCACTAAATGCCTGTTTTGTTCACTGGGTAAATTTTCACAACTTTGTTTATGATGCCAAATAGCAGAGAGCATGTGTAATATTTTGCAGTGAAGACTAGTGTTGGAAATAAGACATTATTTGCTTATTTTTATCCAATTTATACATATGATTGTGGCATGTAAATAGTAAAGTTATATAAAATAAAAAATATAAACAATAATGCCTTTATTTTGTAATAAATTTAGTGGAATATTTATACAGGATATAAAAATATTGTAAAATTAATCCACTGTACTAGTTGAAATCAGCCTTTAAATGCTCACAGTAACATGCTTATAGCATTTTACTCTTGCATAACTATCAAAGATAAGACTTATAAATGGAAAATCATAAGTGTGTGCTATGGATGGTCCTAAATAGTGATTCTGGCTTAGTGCGGCCTTCTGATAATTTTCCTGCAAAACTGCAATTTTATATTGCCTGATATTACACGTTAGCCAATGGTAATTTATCATAGTGACCTTGAAGTCCTGTGAAGACTGCAACCCGTCCTCGCAAATTTAATAAGTCAATATTGACTTATTAGTTGCGTGCATAGGTGACATACTTAACATAATAGTTTCCCTTGAAAATCTTCATAGAAAACACCGACCTTACCTAACCTTGTTAGTATGTTAAAATAAGCATCTTATAGCTTCGTAATTACAACTGTTACTTAGCCTATTATAGGTATAGGTTTGGTAATAATTGTAATTACGAAGCAATAAGATGCTTGTCTTAACATACTAACAAGGTTAGGTAAGGTCGGTGTTTTCTATGAAGATTTTCAAGGGAAACTATTAAGTTAAGTATGTCACCTATGCACATATTAATAAGTCAATATTGACTTATTAAATTTGCGAGGACGGGTTGCAGACTGAAGACCCTCAAGTTATTTAACCTTTTTTATCCCAATTTTACGTAAATTAAATATTGGTGGTTTGTCACTTTAGCGGACAAGTTTTGCATGGTGCCCAAGCCATAATGAGATTCCTTCTGATGACCTAGTGGATGCAACTGCTAAAAAAACAATTTGTACTTACTCCGATCCTTCAGAAGCCAAGCTTTATTGGTTTTCTGTAGTCATTTGTGGGGTGATGTGTAACCTATCACCCCACAAGCCTACATGGTTAGCTACTATGTAACAAATTGTGCATCACCCAATCATGGAAGGTGGAAAACAGTTTTGGTTAGGTGACGTATCAGACACAAGATTAACTTGTGGACAAGTCATGGAACAGACTCTCAAAATTATTGTTCCATTTTGTATATCCTAATTTTAGGATTTTTTGTTTTCCCCACTGATCCAAAATGTTGTCTTGATAAAATCAAGAAAGACTCTTCTGATGTTGATCATCTTGTCTTCCTGGTCTTGTATTGACATCCTGAATACAATTTTGCTCTTGCATGTTCTAATGACATATAAGCATAACACTGATAATTTCTTAAATATAATTTATTCTGACCAAGCACTTTGCAGGCTAACAAAAAACAAGTGGTTTGCCTAGTATGGAATCAGGTTGTAGACTTGTTCCATTGCTTGGTAAAAAACAAAATGTCATGCGCCTCAACTCTGTCAAGCCTATTTTTTTTTTTACTCGATACATTTAACCTACTTACACAGCAAAATAGGTAGCTTTATCCAGTAATGAATTTTTCATTGTCAAACATTTCTTTGTTCCATGTGTCCTTAGAACCTGAAACTGGAATTTTTTTTAGCTCGCATGTTCATTGGCCATACCAGGCCAATAACCATTTGAAGGAAAGGAAACCTGCCTTTTATGGCCCAACTTGGATAACTTGCCTTGTTGAATGACCAGATTTAAAGAGGGTTGTGAGTTTTTATTTCTTATTTGTGAGTGGTGTCTTGATGTGACAAAATAACTACAGTAATTATCAAAAGAAGGCACTGACCATGAAAGACTATGTATATGTAGCACAGGATATTAAAATCATTAAACATCACTCTGAATGCCAATTCAAGAAAAGGACATGAACAACATCAAAGCTATCAGCCACTATAGATTTCATTGAGGGCTAGCAACCCAGAGGGACATTAGGAAAGCAAGACTTGCCATCACCCTGAGAATTGGGACATTCTAGATGTGATTTTGGTATAAAAATGCAGTAAAGGTGGCCTGTGAAGCATCTGGCTTCAGGTTTGGAGTGATAAAACTTTGACCAGTTTTCCCACCTGAATGTGACCTGCATGGACAGTCCTAATTAACCTTAATCTGGATGATGAGATTACTGGTAATCTCTGGGTCCAAGGCACCAAATTCCTCCACACGCACACAAAAGGAAAGTGGTCCACCCTAGACCACTTGTCAAGGTGTGTAAAAATCACTGTGTATACACAGAAGTTAGGCATGTCTACAGGTGTATACATCCCTGTACTGATTCCCATTATTGAACCATATAGCCAGTGTAGTATACTTTATACACTATAAAAAACTTAAGATTTATACAAATTAATAATATAATTTATGGATCAAACTCTGCACATCACTAATATTTATAATTTACAGGATGAAAACACTTAAAATCAATCAATTCCTTTAATTCAATTATGTAACAATACAGGGGCTATAATTATTGTATATACCCATATACTAGAGACAAAAATATGTAATTGACCTTATCACGGTAATCTAGCATTCAATTCAAAATAAAATTGTCATAAATTAACATTTGTATGTGACCATCTATATGTTGCCAATTATCGTTAAGATCAAGAATATTAAAGTAATTCATCTTACAAATACAATACAGTACATGCAGACACATTAATATTTTTTAAATCTTGGAAATAAAATGTTTGCTTGGCTTCCATAAGTATTTAAACTTTAAACTAAGGTAAGAAAATATATTTTGCACGAATATAAAAATAATGTCCTGACATTCAATGTATGTAATCACCTCAATTTGGTGTGACTTTACTGTAGATCATTATGTAGAAAAGTAATTTAAAGTAAACAAGAAAATGGTAATAAAATTTGCTCATTGGGTGTCTGGGCACAGAAGTGCCATGCTATGAGAGCATCATGTAACAATACTCTATATGGTTGTGTTGTCTACTTGTCACTGTGTTGGCCACTTGCCTACCCACCAACATAACTAGAAAAGAAAGAATGCTGAAACATTCTCTCTTACATGATGAATAATTGATGAAAAAGGTGTAATAGTGCACTGGAGAAAATTTGCTAAAATATATATACGGCACAGTATATGGGTTTCTAAATAAAATAATGGATGTCTGCACAATAAAGTCACAATAATATATCTATGAGAAAATTTTTCAAGAAGTTGGATAGACTACTGGAAATAAAAGGAAAACTGCCTTAACCATTACTGGGAGGGGTATTGTTATTCAATGAGTAAAAATTAAGCTTTAGTAATGACATACACTGATATGGCTGCACTAATGCTTATTCTTCTCCCTCTGTTATTACATTTTAAAAGGCTACCACGTTCAAAATTACATGTTTTTAATGCTGATGGAGTTATTAATTCAAATTACAAAACTTTTTCCTTATTTGAATACCTATTTCTAATTGGATTAAAAGCCAAAAATCATATTTCTGTAATATTCAACCTTTAAATGCTGTTTTGTATTGCATTACTATATTAATCATGAAGACAAGGTTGATTTAATAGAGTAGAGTGGTACCTTGGTTCACAAGTGCCCCTCTTTACAAACTTTTCGGGTTACGAGCCCAATTTCTTCGGAAAATTTGAATCTGGTTACGAACTTTACCTCAGGATACGTGTATGGCCGACCTAGCATGTGGTGGCACATCAGTCGCGCCTCAGTTTCCCAGTGCCTCCCGCCCGAATTCTTTGCAACGATTTACAGTTTTTCGGTCATTTGAACATAAAAGTTGTCATTATATATCTCGCCATGGGTCCCAAGAAAGCCAGTGGTAAGGTTCAAGTCGAGAAAACACATGAGAATGACCACAAGGAGCAGCAACAAGAGGCAGCTGAGGATATTTCTTCAGGGGAGGAGGAGGCAGTAGAGAATGTCCCTTCCTCAACAATTAGGAAGCGGTGTAGACTGTGGGAAGAAATGCACTTTTGTTGAAACGACTCGCCCAGAGAAAGCTGTAGGAAGCCGTTACATTAACATTTTCAATGACAATGTGATGCCTCACTACGGACAAATGTTGCAAAGAAGGGAAAAACAATCTTCAATGGAACGATTTCGAGTGAGAAAATCAAGAAGTCAGTCAGAAGCAGGTCCTAGTGGTATGCAGGTAAAACATGCCAGAGCAGACCCCAGAGAAATCCTCACTGCCTGATGTTGTTATAGTGGAAGGGGATTTCCCTTCCAAACATTATCACCTCTCATCACCGTCTTTCATACACCAACAGGAGTCATCAGTAAAGGTAAGTAATAACTTGTACATACTTTTATAGTGAAGATTTGGGTGAATTAGGTATAAAATTTACTTTGAGGGGGAATTCGCTTCGGATTACGAAACGTCCCCAGGAATGGATTAAATTCGTAAACTGAGGTACCTGTGTGTGTTAAAAATTTAAAGCTTTGCAGGTTTTTGTAAAATGTCAAAAGATTTTTTTTTAAGATAAGCAGTGAAAGATTATGAAATGTGTTACGGGCTATAACTTGCATTTAGTACTGCATCAGGATTTACTGGGCTGAGGGCCAACCTAACATTGATCACACATTGATGCTATCACTTACAAAACCTGTACATTTTTCCTCAGTCAAGGTGGCATTATTTATGTTTATTAAAGAGTTTGAGCACTGAAACCCTATGAGGATGGTTATAACCACAGTAGTCTTGGGTTATTAGTGCTTCAAAGCTTGTGAACTTAAATGGATGGAGGGCTGAAAGCTGTAACAACTAAGATCATTTTACACGACAAAATTGTCTTAGAAACTACGAGAAATAATATCAATCTCAAAATGGTAGTCTAACAGAAGGTAAATTCAGAATAAATTTGTCTGTCTGCCTTGTCTTACAGGAACTACATCTCTATATTGCTATTATTATAGTTATACATTTCCATCACTATATGTTGATGACAGGTACCATAATATGAATATTATACAGGTCCCTGTCTGTCTTTATATTATTACTGTCATTATCTGGATTGTACCTGGATGGGGTTCTGGGAGTTATTCTACTCCCCAAGCCCAGTCTGGGGCCAAGCTTGACTCATGTCATACAGCTTCCCTGTTTTAAATGTATATTATTACTATCATAGTTACACAATTTCCTCCACATTACTATCATAGTTATGCAATTCCCTGTTTATATTATTATCAGTTATACTATTTCATCTATATTCTATCGAGTTACACAATTCCATCTATATGCTATCAAGAGTTACACAATTCCATCTATTCTATCAAGAGTTACACAATTCCATCTATAATATTACTATCATAAGTATACAACTTTGTCTATATTATTACTATTAGTTATACAATCCTGTCTATAATCAATTATACAATTCCATCTATACACATCTATTACCATTATTTATATATAAAGTTCCTTGTCTGGGAAGAAGGTTATTATTACAGCAGTGAGACAGTTGCCAATACACAAGTGATGGGGATTTTCGACCACCTTTAATCATTTCCTGAAACCAGGTACCTTGGGCTCATCTGATCTTCCGGTCATTATTACCCCTAAATCAACAATACAATCGATAAAATAAGTACTGTAAGTAACAAGACATAAGACGATAAAATTACAGAAATATCCAAAAACTAAAAAGCTCTTTCTTTTCTTGCTCTTCAATATTTCTTACCTTTCAACTTTCTCACTTAAATGTGCTCTCCAAGAGTAGGCCTTATGACTTTCACATAGTTGTTTAACCCTTGAAATGAGCATACCGTTTTTAAGATGTTCTACTATACAGTACTATATTCATGTGCGTATACAGATAATGTAACCCTAGTGCAATGCAACAGTTAGAAGGCTATGAATTAAAGAAAATGAAATAGCTTATCAATGGTATTGTAATTCACATGTAGTCAAGGTAAAAATATGAGCTATCAATGGGGAAAGTACTGGTATAGCTTTTTCTACAGCTATGATTTCAGAGTTTATAAAATCCTTGGTCATCCCTTATAATTTCGTCTACGGCAACACATTCTTGCACTTAATTGAACGTTATCCATTTATTCTGTTTAGTTCATACAAATTTATCATAGTGTGTTCATGTTTTTAGGAAACGGCAATGAAAATGACCTTTACATTTATTTTGTTACACATTACATAGATTTTACAAAAGATTTGACATCTTTTGTAGAACTATTTGTCTTTAGTGATAAATAAAAAATTTGACCAGGATTTACATACAGGCCCATGAAATTTGTACATCTTTCCTCAATCATGGTGGCTTAGTCTGCATTTATTAAAGTTATGACCTCTGAAGCACTACAAGGTTGTCTATAACAATAATGTAATAACTCTGGTTCGAGAAAGACCTCACATCTTTTCTAAGCTCAATCTGTTTAATAAATACAGACTTAGCAGCCATGTTCATGGAAGTATGTACAGGCTTTTTAAGTGGACATATAAATGCCAGATGAATTCTAGTCCTGAATAGTATTGGTTTCTCTCTCTCTCTCTATTTACATATATACTGTACAGTATATATATATATAGGTCATGTGTGGTATCTACATAAAACTGTTATACTATCTATTATACTACAACCATTTCAATAAATAGATTTAGTAAATATCTAATTACCAGTAGTATTAACAAATATTTAAAGAGTTACGAGAAAATGCAGAAACAAAAATATTTTTCAACTTAACCATAAAGTTTGTTCCATTAAATATCTTTCAATTATTATTAACTTTACAATAAATAATACACTTAAATGTCAAATAAATAAATAAATAATGTAAATGCTAAACCCAACAAATTGAAGATGTAACATGCAATGTTTTGGCCCACCCAAAATATTGTCACGATTTTAATTTATCTGATGTCCAATAACACTAGTGGCCTCAACGAGGACAGGAAGCTGGAGGCTTGTCTAAGGTCACCCTTATGATCTTTTCCAGTTGATTTTAAAATGTAACAGCATTTTGGCACTTACAGCTTTGGCAGGTTAAGTGGCTCCATGAGTTTATAATCCTGTGGATGAAACAGCATCTCTTGTGCTTATCTCTTCACATGCTAATGGGTAGGTTGTATTTGTTTTTCCAGTCCTGATAATGTAACTTATTCTTTAAATAATAATGTGCTGTATAGAGTGAATTAAAGTACATAAACACACAAGACAATATAACAATCCTAATTATTGGCAACCAAAATAAATTAATATATATATAGTCTTTAAGTATTTTAAAGAGCATTCTCGTGCTCAATCCTGTAACCTAGTGATAAGTTTATTATAGTCTGACGAACTGCTAATAATGAAATTGCACATACATGCACCCAGATTGTACTTTGCAATATTTTTCTCACATCTTGCAATTTGTTTAATAATATATATATATATATATATATATATATATATATATATATATATATATATATATATATATATATTATATATATATATATATATATACACATTACATATATAGTTTGTTCTGTATTGTGTATATATTTGCATATACAGTATTGTATAATAAGTAATTATCCTTGCCTAGATATGTTCTGCAATTTTACTGCCAAAACTTAAACATTAGAACTCACTGCTTAAAACTTAAGCAAACATTAAGAGAATATAAAAATCCAATTACAAACTAGTATATTGCCAAAATGATCAACGTCTTGAATTTATCTTGATGTATGTAGTATCTGCTAGTAAATGTTCTCACAGTTGTCGTCAGTCAGGTGTGAGGGGTGGTGTTGCTGCAGGTGTCTTGGGCAGAGAGTTGCTGCAGGTTTTGCAAGTACAGTAGAGAATTGCTAAACTCAAAAGAGGAGTTGGCTGGGCCAACTCATGTATAGAGAGTTGCTACAGGAGTCATGTGTAGAGTTGCTGCAAGTTTTGTGCATTAAGGATTACTACAGCTATCATGCACAGAAGATTGCTGAAGGTGTTGAAGGCAGAGTGCTGCCACAGGTTGTTTTGTGCATAAAGAATTGCTACAGACATTGTGAAAAGAGGATTGCTGCAGGCATCAGGGGTTGAGGGTTGTTTCAGGTGGTTATATGACTATAAGTTGCAGATAACAAATCACATTTCTCCTCCATGCTCCATTTCAAGAAACTGGTCTCCAACAAATCTGGAAAATGCACATTGTAGTTTCAGTTATGAGAGTCCACCAAAGACAGTAAGGTTAATTATTATAGATTAATAGTGTCAGCATTTAAGTCTGCAATTTATTTACTGTACATAAAGTTGGGGGTACACACCATTCATACAGTACTTCTGCAATAATATGCTCTGCGTGTTAGTACCTTTATATAAATTACACTGTGCATCTATGAATACTTCATTGTATCCTGTTTCAAATGAACTTTCTATAAATAATTATTATATTATAATAATCATTTGTAAGATAAAGGTTACTTATGGTTTATAAAAGTTTATAAGATAAAGGTTGTCTTATAAGATAAGATTACAGTGATTACTTAGAAGTTTCAGAATATGTATTGTTTATACAGCCACTAATTACACACAGCTTTGTTGGCATAACTTTAAATGATGAGTGATTTGAGTTTTACATTTTTGGAGTAATACTTAATACTATATGAGAAGAAACCTGATTTATATTATTGGTTAAAGAAAATGTATCAAATGATACACTATTTTCTAAAGTGATACTTTATGATGAAAGGTATAGACTACTTTAATTCAGACTGATAGCTTTAGAGTTAACTAAAATAACAGTACAGATACAGTATTAAATATATTTTTATATATTCAAAAATATACACGAGAACATGATACATTTTATGTTAAAATGTGTCACTGCTCTAACTGTCAGCTGTAAGTTAGTTATGGCTGTATGCCTGTTCACTCCAGCCACAGCTGTGAGGATTTGTATGAGTCACCTATGAATGAAACTAAATCTACACCTAAAAAAATAATCTTCATCTGTTTTATTGGAGATTTAACCATGTTCTCATGGTTTGTGATATATAACAAATACAAATATTAACATAAAATACAATAAAGCATCACTAACAAAAGAAGGGAGAAAATGTATCATAATTAAGTTAATAACTCCTCCGCTGATAAGAATAAAGTTTACATACCCAACTGGGGAATCTGGTGGGGTGTCAACAACTGAAGCAGCCCTTGTTGCTTCTTCAGCAAACTGCCTGTAGAGGATATATTTTTTTGTCATGAATGCATCATTGAACCCTAGGAAAACCATCCCTCTGCTTAACACATTTTAAATATATTTAACTTCTGCAACATATTCCTATTTATCAATCATCATGCATATCCAAGACATAAATCAAAGAATGCTACATTAAATCTTGCCATGGCCTGGACCCTGCCCTCTATAACATTGGATTACTTATGTAGCCAATTAAATACAGTACTAATGAAATTGTAGCTATCTACTGCACTAAAATGAATCTATTGTATGTAAATGTTGCAAGTACTGTATATTTTTTGTACATATAAAATATTGAACATAAAAAATATTACAGTACCTGGCAAGACTTCGCCTACACTGCGGTGGATGTTGTCTGGAAGTAGCATGCAAAGCCTTCCGAGGAGCTCCAATGGGAAACACAAATGGTCGCCCTACTGGAGTGATAAAGGAATCAAATTCAGAAGTTTCCAGCATTCCACTTGGTGATAAAACTACATTATTTATCTTCAATCTCTGGTTAGGAGTTACAATTTGCTCTTGAGATGAGCTAGATTCAAAGCTTCCTGAGATAGGTTGATCTGGGGACCATATACGTAATCTTTGGGTAGGTGTCACAACACATGAATCCGATATGCTAGATTGTAAATCTTGCGAGAGAAGCTGATCTGAACAGAGCTGCAAATTTCCTAACATTTGCTGATAAGAACACAAATCATTATTTTTTATATTACAGTGATTATTAGGTTCATTAGTCTGCCTGTCAAGTTTATGCAACTTCAGATGGGTTTCAAGATTCATACTAGGATGAAGAGATTGCATGTTAGATATGGCTAATGACTGCTTTGGTATCTGTGTGTGCAATTTCTTGACGAGAAGAGCTGGCCCTTGCATAGATTTATTTGTGGAACAACTAGGATGTAAAATATCTGCTCTTGTGGAACAGCTAGGATGTAATGTATCTGCTCTTGTGGAACAAGTAGGATGTAATGTATCTGCTCCTTTTGTAATACACTCAAGTTTCATGGGTGTTTGTGAATCTTTCCATTTGGGATCTTGTTCTACGCTAGTGTTGATATCAACCACAAGAGGTAAGAGGGTTGAACATGCCAAACTAGGACTCAAATCTTGGTTAACTGACCCCTTCAGGTCGTCTGCCATTTTATAGTCTTCTTGCGAGTTGTAATTTACAAGTGAACTAGTATCTTCTGAATCATAAGTATTTGTGTGTACACTTTTTATTATGAAATCAGACGGACTATTAAATGGAAGAAATTGGTTTACGTATCTTGGTGGTGTACTAGCTAGTGGGCAACACGCAACAGGCGAGCCTTTTTTTTCACCATTCTCACTAAGAAAGTTGAACACTTTTTCTTGCTGAATACTGAAGTTTCGAGCTTTCACATACACAGTGTCTGGCGTGGTGCAAGCATGAGGTGAGCTCTCATCTGACCTGGTACACATCACCTCATCCTGGAAAATCTGCTGTGTACTTTCACATAGATCTGTAGCAGTGCTAATGGACTCTATATTGGTTTTGTCAATTACTGATGTACCATTGTCTGATCTTACATCATTAGATATTCTGCTTTTGTCATTAGAACTAACACTGGCTAGTTTAATTTTAACACACTTGGTTAATGGTTGACGTAACTCAAGAATACGATCCCTGTTACTGAGCTCCGAATAACTGAGGTTCCTCTCGAAGGGCCTGGCTTCCTTTTCTTTGAATTTTGGGTCCTGTGTTCGGTTATCACAAAATTGACAACCGTTGGTTAAGAGAAAGGAGTCTTTGTTAAATACTGAACAAGTCTTAAATTTGAATGGAGTGACTGATCTTTTGATGCTTGGAGAATGGCAAAGTCGTTTAGTATGCGGTTCCTCACACATGCTCTCAGAACTTTGTGAAAAACGTATGTTTCTGGATGTGTCAGAGTTGCAAATATCAGCTTCAGAGCTTGAGGACAAGGACCTTGATAGAATTTGTACACTTTTAGGGATGAATTTACAACTGGAGTAGTGTGCAACTGATGTACCAGGCCTTGTCTTCGGATTGTGGAGTTGATCAGCTGTTGTGTTTTCCTCAGATAACTGGAAGGTGGCATCAGCAAAGGTGAGACGTTTTTTGCCAGCTGGAGAGTATAGCTTCCTGTAACAAAGTAACAATATAACTGGGTTAGTGTTTGAGAAATAAAGGTTGCCATCAACAATTAGTATTGTCTTAAAGTGTTATGTGGTATCTGGTAGGTCATTAATGTACATGAGAAAGAAGAATAGATAAAGTATACTACCCTGTGGAGTGTCAGTATTAACTGGCAGTGTGGGAGAAGTAGTGTTGCTCATGCACATTCTGGTGCTTGTCACGGAGATCAAATATATTGAAGGTAGTGACCCAGACTCTATAGTGATATAATTTAGCAAGGTTATTATGGTTAACAGTGTTAAAAGCCTATTGAAGGTTAACAAATTGTTCTATCAATACTTATTTTTATCATTTTGAACTGAATTCCAATTTCCATGCACAAGTGAAGTGTTGAGTTCTTTGACTTCTTGATGTTCTTCTAAAGTTATTTTATATGTGATGAGGATTGTTTGTACTCATTGTATTCTTCTGTATCAAACACTGGAATTACCTAAGTGTAGTTACAGGTTGAGGGCTGCACTTGTGGTTTCTCATCTTCCCATTAATCTTTGTTATATAATACTTTGCACAATTAAAAATGCCTGGAGGATGTTGGGATAATGATGGATCATCCTACTATGAACACTAATGGATGTACTGGATGGATTCAATGGACCTAGTATGAACACAGGTGGAACACAAACAAGAAGACACAGGTGGAAACTAAGTGCCTAAATGAGCCACAGAAACATTAGAAAGAATTTTTTCAGTGTCAAGAGTAGTTAACAAATAGAATGCATTAGGCAGTAATGTGGTGGAGGCAGTCTCCATACACAGTTTCAAATGTAGATTTAATAGAGCCCGATAGACTCCAGAATCTGTACACCAGTTGATTGACAGTTGAGAGGCAGGACCAGAGAGCCAAAGCTCAACCCCCACAAGCACAACTAGATGAGTACTGATGCCAAGTATTCATTCAGGGTAAGCCACTTTATATGATGTATTTAGTAGATATATCTACATTTATAAAGAATACTCTAGGATCAAACAAAGAACCACAGAGCAATAAGTTTGCTTATCCCCTGACATTTTGTCTATCCCCTGAGAGCTCTTTATCTCTTTCATAAAGAGAAAGTCAGTTGGCTAGGGATATATCTGATGGCTATAGATAATAGGATTTGTATACAGAAAATATATCAGAAAAATGCATGTGAGACATTAACCCAAGCCACACACATGAAAAAAAATGGAAAATGATGATGTTTCTGTCTGTCCTGGACCCCTATCAACTTACCATGACTTGATAAGGTCCAGGACAAACCAAAACTGTCAAGGTCTGCATGCTAGAAATGCTGAAAGTTTTACATATACAGTATCTCACATCAGTTTAACAACTGGTCCCTAGGCATTTATATAGAGAATACAGAGACAGTTTACTAACTGTGTTTTCCATGCAGGTGTTTTCTTATTCCCTGTAAGCACAGATGCAGGTGTAGTGGAAGGTGTTACTTCACATTTGTGTTTCTGGGTCTTGCAGCCGCTACTGGGGTCGAAGGGCTACTTGCAATTCTTTCATCCTTCTAGTAACAATAAGACACAATGCAATGTATACTTTTTACACTAATAATAATAATAATTATACAGTAATAACAATATAATTATTGTATTATATAAAGTACATTTCAACATACAATGGAGTATTGGTAGGTATTCAGCATAATTCATCTTCAGCCACAAATACACAAAGTATTTCAGGCATCATACTTTTAGGCCTTGATAAGGACAGGAAGCCCTGAGAGTCACCATCTTTAGTGGTCTTGACAGGGACAGGAAGCTGGTGGCATTTCCTGAAGATTTTTTCAAGTTGAATTTAAAATGAAGAAAGTCTTAGGATTTACNTTAATAAGTCAATATTGACTATACGAATTTGCGAGGACGGGTTGCAGGAGCAGGGCAGCAAAATCAGGGTTAGGGGGCATGGGTAAACTTAGGATGGAGGGAAGGGAGCGGGAGGACAGACCCAAGGCGGACTGACGGGGTCCAGAGGAGGAGGAGACAACCGAGAGGGGCAGTCAAGGACAGCAGGGGGAGGGGGGGAGGTAGAAATCAGGGAGTGCACCTCAGCAAAGGCAGCAACCGAGGGAATTGGGGGCGAAAGAAACCTCCATATCTGGGACAGGGGCACGACCACCGAAACGGGAGGGGACATAGTGATAGAGGGAGAGGGCAAGGAAGAAAGCGATGCCTTCTTATCCGCTGGAGAGGAAGGAGAGGAGCCAGGCTTACGTTTTCGACTCGAAAAGACAGGCGTTCCAGTAACAACCTACCGGGTGACAGACTCAATGGTCTCAGCAGAAGAGGAACGGGAGTGAACAACACGAAGATTGCTGGGAGAATGATGGACATCAGCCTGCATGGACAGACAGGCGGCGTGGAGGGTCAAGAGACTGTGGGGAGGGTTGGGAAGAAAGAGTGGGGGAAGATGGGAAAGAAGACATAGGAGACATGGTGGACTGGGTAGGAAGGGGGAAAACTCCAGATGGAGAACAGGAGGGAAACCTTTTTGGACAAGACGCAAAGGAATAGGGAAGGTGGTGGGTGTGTTCAGGTGTAAGGCCTAGAAACGGTTGTGAGACTGAGGAAGGTGGGAAGGATGAGGAGAGGTAGAACGCAACACGCGAGCCTCGGATACGCCTGTGAAAGGGGTGAGACAACGAACTTGGCTTCTCACTTCAGGAAAAGACAGATGATCACGATGTTTCAAGTCGAGGACAGCTTCCTCGAGTTTGTAGTGTATACACGAGCTTGAGAAGGTAGGGTGGGCCTCACCGCAATTGCGGCAGCGAGCCTGGGGAGAACTGCACTCGGACTTAGAATGATCATCGTCCCCACACATGGGGCATAAATACACAGTACTTGTTCATTTGAGGACACCGTGCCCGAACTTCCAACACTTATTGCAAAGTCTGGGAGAGGGAATGTACTCCTGAACGGAACATCTGGCACCAGCAAGAATAATAAGAGGGCAGAAGGGCCCTACTATAAAGGTGATTTTTACAACTCGAAGGGGCTGACGACGACGACCACGAGGGGGTGGAGTAAACGTGTCCACTTGGAGGACAGAATGGCCTTGGGCTTCGAGGATATGTTTAATATCCTCATGGCACTTTTTGTGGTCCCTAACCAGTTGCAACATGGTGTGGGAGGAGAACAGTGCCAACACTGACATTAAACTGAGCGTTTTTGGAGACCCCGAACAGGAGGTCTCCCAAATGCAGGACAAAGCGGCTAAGTGAGTAGCTGCATCCTGAGAAACAGCAACGACGACATGCGTACTGTAACTGATGGGGTTAAAAGTAACAGAGGCATCTACCAAATCAACAAGGTGTTTACAGAGGAAGAAATCATCAGGAGGAGTAGAATCCAGATGGTGTAGATCAAAGTATTTAGCCCATGTAGCGGGACCAAACAAGGCGTTGTAAGTATTAGTATGGGAAGGGATCGTGCGAGTGTGGCTGTGGTGGGGACAGCGTTGAGAACCCCCAGAGTGAGAGGTGGTGAGAGGGGGTAAAAGGCGCAGTAGTCACAATGAGAGACGGAGACGTGCCAGGGGACGAGGTGGTCACCACTGGGGGCATGGGAACTCGACCCTATCTCAGAGGAGGGAGGGAAGCTGAGGAGAGTAGTCAGGAGGAGCAAGGTCGGGGCCCAATGCAGCAGGGTCTACAGAGCCTGGTCTTCCAACACAGTCCAACTCGGGGGCTTGGTCGCCCGCCCCACGAGCCTGAGAAGGTACAAGAGGAACATTATCTGACATAAAAACGAGAAAAGACTTTCATTCACGAATGTGCCCCCACACCCACCACGGAGCCACAATTAGAGGCAGGACACCCAACAAGAGACATGTTGCCTATCTTGCCGGGGCCCCCCAGGGGTGCATCGTGAGTATACGCCCCACAAACGCCACCTTAAGAACCGTCAATCCGTCGAGATCGGGTTCAGTGACGAAAGGAGGATTGACAATAAAAGGGTCCCCTCGCTCGGGACGTTGGGTACTACAGTTCTTCGGGTGCAAGAGTATGCCTCCCCAAACACCCAGACGTCAAAATAAAAGAAGGCCGAAAGAAGAATCAAAGCAGGCAAAAGGTTGGCGGGGAATGACAATGAGAAAGGAGAAGAGGAGGGGGGAAGAAAAACGAAACAGAAGGAAAAGGAAAAGTCGTCCAGCACAATTAGAGAGGACAGCAGCAGGAGCACAAGGCTACAAAAGTGAAGAGGACTGTCCCAAGGAGCATCACACTCCAGCAGCCGCCCACAAAGCCCCCTCAAGGCAACAACGAGCCGGACAGGGAGGGGGAGGACACTATAAAGATGCTGGCCCTCTGGTAAATTCAGATGAAAATACTTATTAGGCTAATAATACAAACTAATCAGTCTTGAATCTATATTAAAATACAGCACAGTACTTATAAATCACAGATTCTCAGTGCTATTCCAGGCATGTTATATTTCAAGCATACACAACACTTACGAAAAATAAATAGTTTTCTACTATTGATTCAAACTGGAGGAAAAGCCTATAATGAAATTTAAATCTGAAAATTAATTTTTTTTTTAACTTTACTCCAATAGCTATAAGGAGAATGGACACATGAAGCTGCAAAAATAACAAACTGGCATGTAAAACAAATGGAAAAGATCATTGACTACACCAGACTTGTGTTCAGTTACTCCTCTCAAACTTTAATATAGTGATTTAATATTTTTAAATAAATTATTGCATAGTGGACACTCAACACATGCTAACCATTACATCCACACTTTTTATGCACTTTGCTCAATGTGAATTTCAGTTCAGAAATGCTATATTAAATGTAAACTGTGGGAATTGTATTTGTTGAGAATTTAATGTGATGTTTTGTGCCGACTTAGCACAGTTTAATTTAAAAATCAGTGAACTTTATATGATAGAAAATACAAATATTAGATACTTTACAATCATCAAACACACAGGTAGTGTGCACTCCGACACTATCATGCAAGTGAACATTTGGTACACAGCCACTTATGATAAAGGCAAATATTGTTTATGCTATGATGCACCTGGCATCCCCAAAAGTCAGATTTTTTTATATACCTGGGAGTTAGGCAACTGTTGTGGGTTGCATCCTGAGGGAAGTCAGTAGTTGGCCTGTGGGCCTTGATAAGTATGTACAGTGTACAGACTTCCTGCACCAGACTGGAAATTATTAATTATACAGTACATATAACTAATTACAGTATTGTTTTTGTAATCAAAATCTTTAGAAATAATGTTCCAATTTGAAATATAAATTTTGCAACCAAAAATGAGATCTCTTATGACGATACCCAATCTAACCTGAAAAATGGACTGGTGACATTTCGGTCCATCCTGGACAATTATCCAGTCATGATGAGTTGCTAATGGTCCAGGATGGACTGAAACATTGTCGATGATAATCTGCATCATATTCTAATTTCACAATTTAGACATTCAATAATTTTTGTTTTTCTAGAGTAGTATAAGTAAATAATTTAGGATATGCTACAGCACAGTGGTACAAGTCCTTGACTGACAATTGAAGTACTGTACCTGGTTTCACTCCCCGGGCAGGACATATTTCCCCATTCACCTGATGCTTTTGTCCGCCTACATTAGTACCCAGGAGTTAGGCAACTGTTGCAACCTCAAAAAAGTCAGCAGTTGGCCTGGGTGCCTCTTGATAAGCCTAAGTAATTATCAAAAGAAGGCACCAAACTGGGAAGGCTATGTAGCACCATCAAATGCGCAAAATAATCAGAGGGCACTAAATATCACCCAGGATGCCAATACGAGAACAGAAACGCATAAGGCGAACGATATCAAAAGTATACGATTCACCAAGAATTCTATCGAGGGACAAGTGACCGCGAGGGACGGTTGGAAAGCAAGACACACGCTCATCCTGGAAGTCAGGATAAGTATGACTGTAAGAGGGACAATGCAACTTGGACAATAAGGAGCAGGGCGGCGCTCCGTTAAGTCCTCGATAAGCCTAAAAACCATGTATCCTGTCCTTGACGAGAATTATTATGATGAATTTGTCTCTGACAAATGCAAAATTTAATATGACCATAAACAGGTGGATGTGGATAAATACAGGCTAGGTACACCCCCCGGTAACATAATAGACATGGGATGGCTTGGTTGCTTCAAGCATACCTTAGACATACTGTACATGAATGTGTGTGTGTTGGGTGGTTATAAATAGGAGCTGCCTCATGGGCCAAAAATCTTTCCAGTTTCCTATTCTTATGCCAAAGCATGTAACTTGGTAGCATCTCGTTTACTCAATAATGGTTTGCTTTGCCTCAAACATTTGAGGACAAGAAGTCCATTAGGCTCATCAAGGTCTCTCTTGGCCAATAATTGACCTTCCTCTGGATGCAACCCACAACAACCTACTAAGTTGTATTTGGTAATGAATATATTAATAATAAGAGAAGATACATTTACAAAATGATGCTACTTAAACTGTAAATAAGAAAAGTATTGAGAAAAGAAATGGGTTTAGTACTGGGAAATAATGGTAGTTCATAATAGAGCATACTATCTTCTATACAAATACAGTACCCTTAAGTATTATGAAAAAGAAAGTGCTAAGCCATGATGGCAATATATCACACATACCTTTAAATTCACAGACAAAAATGTGATTCACTAAATGGTACTATTATTTCTACACTTGCAGTGGCAGTTATTCTGCCACAGCATAATGTTTGCCTCGATGTGTGCGTCATCTCTGATTTACAAATATGTACCAATTATGTTTGTAATATTATATGAACTAATAATAATATTGCAAACTAATACATTAATATGTATTCTGATCATTAAAATTATAATTTGTTTAACATCTATAAATCACTTATAAATTTTGATCACAAAGAGTACCTACCTACCCGTGTTCACACATGAAAAGAAATGAGGGTCCATGACAGACAAATACCAGCACTTATTTCTGCTCATATGTGAGGGTTGGGTTATTTGTTTCAATCTCGTTATTAAACTGAGATGGCTTAACAAGGGTCCAGGATGGACCAAAATGCTGTCATTTATTTCTTCACAAATTTGGGGGTTGGATTGTTTTAGTCACATTATTGAAACTCTTTTTGCTGCTTTAAATTCATACCCTGTAAGTTGTAAGTGAGATTTACTATGAGTACAATAACTTTATTACTGTAATATTCATCTTATCCTTATGAAAGTTCTCTTTAACTACATAATAAAATTCAATTTGTATTGTTTAAATATATGAAGACTAGTAGTAACCAAGCCAAGAAAGCTACATGATAATGCCAAATGACAAAATCTGGGACGGTATTGGAGATACATATTGGAAGAAGTTTGGGGATTTTTTTTTACTTTTTTTTTGACAATATTTACCTCAAACACACCCAATAACTAAATTACTTTCACACACACACGTCACCCTTTTGTAAATTCGGTGAATAACTCATGCCAGAGATTGGTGATGATGATATGAAACACTACTGTCTATGTAGCAACATGTTGATGTGAATGATTGCCAGCTTATATACAATTAGTAAACAAACTTTATATAAAATTTGGTGAATGCAGCTCATTAACAAATAAATATCCCAATATTTATACATATTAATAAAATATACAATTAGACTGTGCACAACTATTTATCATACATTACAGTATATACATATCAACTCTCTCTCAATAGGCAGGCTATAGAAGAAAAACAAAATGAAGCCCTCGCCCTATAACGTCTATGGCACACCACTCCGTAGAAGTGTATTGTTAGAACATTAGAAAGTGACAAGTTCCACCTGCATATTAGCAAATGCTACATGATGTCTGGAACGGAAAGTAAAATATTCACTGTTTTCTCTTCAGTTAATCTCACCATGTGATCTACTTGCAGGTACACAACCTAACAGGATATGTATACTGTATCACAAAAATATTTTGTGATAAATTAGAAAAGTACAAGAAACTAAATGTTTCACTTAAGTAGTTTTTACATCTAATGTCTTGATGAATATGTAACATCATTTCTGTAGGAGCTGGTCAATCTGTAAATAAATAAGGAAGTATTAATAGTACATATATTTAATTTATTTTATTAAGTTATGTACTTTATGGTGAAAATAAAAACCAATAAAACTCCTCACGCTTACCACATCTATACCTTCATACTAGAGAAATATTTGTCTAACATCCCATGGACAAGCTGATTGAACTTTATGTTCATATGTAACCATTCAGGCAAATATAGACATATAGCATTTCCTGATTTGGTATAAACTGAGAAAAAGAACAAAAATCCGATTGCAAAGCAAACGATAACCAAATATATTTTGCTCACATGAGGGAGATAAGACTGGTGTCCCTAAGCTGGCATGGTATATTTCAGGATAAGAAAAGGTTGCTGTAACATATACAGTCTGGTGTAATTAGTGAATATGTTATTTAATTGTACATAGACCAAAACTGGACTGCATAATCTAAATGAAGCCTAACGAGCAAAACGAAGCAGGAGAGAACATTGTTTTAATTCTTACACTTTTAGAAATAAACTGAAATATACTTTTTGTTTTATTCCATACATTTAGGTATTTATTTTTTACAGTAATTTAAGATCCCTACTAATCATGACCTACAAATACTTTGTTTTGCTTTCTAATTTTTCCCATTTCAACATTATTCAGCTGACATCTGATAACTTATTATGATGTATGGTCAAAACCTTACATTTTTAGTGTTAACCTGCCCTGTCAGTCTTTGATCCATTTTTAAAGCTTATCTAGAACATCTCAGCAAAATTGTGTCTTCTGAATTTATTTCTGGCCCTATTTTTGTATCATCAGCAAATTTGCAAACATTGCTGTTCAATCCATTGTCTAAATTGTTCGTATACAGTATATGGTAACAAACAGAGATCATATGACAGAGTCCTGGGTCACTCCACTTACAACAGTCACCTACTCCAACTTGACTCCATTTATGCTAGCATTCTGCTTTTTTTGAAATACTAAGCTCCAATCTAACTTAGGACCCTTTACGGGCTCACCATAGCCCGTGCTACATGGATATTTCGTTCAAGTAGCTAAATCTAAAACAACAACAACAATTTAGGACCACCCTCAATACCATGGTCTCTCGTGAGGCACAGAATCAAAGACTTTGCTAAAGTTAAGATAGAGAATGTCACAATCCTTTCCACTATCACCCATTTGAGATAATACATACTGGAAAAAATACTAGTCTTGTGATATTTCACAATCATATTATATGACCAATCTTATTATCTTATAATCCTACTATATGATCCATTCTTTATGACAAAACCTCTACCCTCTTACACAGTCTTCAACATGTCCTATCACGCTAATTTCAATTTCGTCACAGAGTTAGGCCAGAGATGGCTTGTGTGTTTTCTGTGATTATACAAGGAAAATATGCATCTATGTCTATTTTCCAGCAACACATCATGTGATGTAACATAAAACCTGAGGAATACCTCATTTATATACCTATACTCAGTACCAATACAGTAATACAAAATAATGTATTTCATAGTCAGCCATACAGGGAAATATTAAATAAGTACAGTTTATTAAATAAAGATAGCTATACAAGGGATTATTAAAAAAATTTAATAATTAACCATACAAGGAAATATTAAACAAGCATATTTAATATAGTTAGCCATACAGGGGAAATATTAGATAAACATTAAATGAGGTTAGCTACTCTGGGAAATATTGATATTTATAGGGGATATGAGGAAAATAACAATTTAAGTAATCAAGTATATATTAAACAACCTCATTGCCAACCACAAACCTGAGCTTTGTACATTTCCTTCACGTCTACCAAATCCAGCCGCAACTCCTCAACCTCCTCCACTTTCTCTCCATGCATCTGTCAAGATCACATATATAGTATATATAATCTAAACAGAAAATAAATAGAAATATATATATACAGTTGTATCTTCGTTTACGAGCCTAATCCATTATCAGAGACAAGTCACACACCAAAAATTTGTAAACTAAACTTATTTTCCCATAAGAAATAATGTAAATTGAATTAATCTGTTCATACCCCCCAAAAATATTAACTCAAAAATACATTTTATACCGAATACGACTCATTTTGTACTACAATACAGTACTGTATGTATATCTTACCTTTATTGAGGACTCTTGTTGGCGTATGGAAGACGGTGAGGGGGGGAGGAGGAGAGGTGTTAGTGTTTGGAATGAGAGTCCCCTTCCATTATAACATCAGGCAGTGATGACTTTTCTGGGGAACTCTCTCTCCTACATTTTGCAGGTATACCACTAGGACCTGTTTGTGGCTCACTGCTTGTTTGTGTCACTAAAAACCTGTCTATTGATACTTGTTTTTCCCTTAAGTTTTAACACTTGTCAGTAGTGAGACATCACATTGTCATTAAAAAGGTTAATGCAACTGTCTGTTACAGCTTTATCTGGGTGACACTTTTCAGTAAAACTTTGCAGTTCTTCCCATCCTGCACACATTTTCTTAATTAACGAGGAAGGGACATCAGCAACCCGCATACCATTTTCATGTTTATGAATCATCTCTTGTTTTTCCTCTGTTGCCATCCTCACAACCATTTTGTTAGGTTGAACTTTACTACTGACTTTCTTGGGATCCATGGCATAATATATAATAAGAACTTTTATGTTCAGAAACCAAAAAAGCACAAAACAATGAAAATCTTTACAAAGAATTGAAGTGTGGTTGTCACTGGGCGGGATACACTGGTAAACAATTGCCCCACCCTCCAATACCACGCGCTCGTTCGACCTTAACACGTATCAATAGATGTCATATTCCAAGGAAAACGCCGTACACCAATTCAATTTTTATGATGAATTTGATGTATACCAAAAAAATCGTACTCTAGGGCAGTCATTCACCAAAATACCACTGTATATATTTTTAGTTTTTTGTCAACCACATTACCATGGATATAAGAGCTTGTGTATCCTAATTGTATCCAGGCTTTATGCTGAGGAATCATAAGGGGTCAATCCATAATTATAACAAATAAACAAGTCATTTTAATTTGGCAGAAACTTGCCACGAATAGCTAACATGTCTCTCCATTAATATAGAAATTGAACATAAAAATCTAGAAATATGAGGTTTAAGCTATATAACCCTACATAAGCCCCATTTCCATGACTAAATGCCTAGTTCTAAAGCAAAGCAAGTAAGGACTGGAGGTGTAATGGGAACCTTAAAAGGAGGAATGCACTGTTGAAGCACACTGACCTGGGACAGCAAATGTTGTGGGAACCTTAAGGGGAGGAACTTCCCTTAAGGTTCCACTCCCCTTACTCCACTGTTGAAGTGTGTGCTCAACAGTGTGTGTTGAAGCACACACAGATTGGATACATACCAACCTATCCTTTTGCCTAAGTCCAAGCACTTGGATCAGTCAATACAGTGATGACCTCGCTTCATGCAAGTTGACATTCAATTCCCAACAATCAAAGTGGTTAGGTCCCATTCCTTCACATTGTCCTTGGGTCCCAGCTCCTGTCTTGCCCTCATAACTCTTCCATGTTCTATATAGCCAATTGGCTTAGTGCTTTCTCCTCATAATTCTTCTTCTCACCCAATAATTGTACTTTTTGCATTCACTCTGAGCTGGAATGAGCCAGTACCTCCAGTACTTTCCTAGCACCAGTATGACCCAACTCGGATGTTTCAAAAAGATCCATTATGGCAGAACAAATTGTCGGCCTGCCCAATGAGAATGGTAAGGACTGCATTAGGATCTAAAACTTGTACCAAGATTAACATTATGGCATCATAGTGATGCCACACACCACATGCAGGTTACCTTGCATTGCTTCCGAGGATCAACGTCCTTGCAGCTTGATATCTGATCAGGCATACATATATAAAACATATATAACACAATATTTTATATCTAACTTTAATTGGGTTGGGTTGGGCTAGGTTTCTTTAAATAGTAGTGATGACAGAGGAAGGTACATAGTTTTCTAAAGTCTTAGACACCTCTCAACCATTATGCCTTAGGGAGCCTCCAAGTGGAATAGCTAAACTAATAATAATAATGTAGAATAGCTACAGTAATAATAATAATAATATTTCAAGATCAAACTAAAATCTAGCAACCTGCATCATAACAAAAATGATAAATTTATATACCTGGAGCAGAGCATTGTACTTTTGTTCCATATCTGCATACTGGTCTTGGAGTGTTTGATAACTCTCTAGCTGAACTTGAAAGGCTTCAATCTGATTGGTCACAGATACTAATTCCTGTGCCAACGTCTCTCTCTGGGCTTCATATCTTGTAACTTCACTTTGTAGATGATGAATCTCTCCTAATAAATTATGTATGTATATAATTTAGTAGTCCTGCAATAACACAACAATAACACAACCCACACGCATGAAAAGAAAGGAAAGTAACAATATTTCAGCACATTTTGGACATCCAGGATGGGGTGAAAACTCACCATTTTTCTACTTTTCCTGTGTGTGGGTTGATTTATTTATTTTCACCCATGTTATTGTGACTTATTCTCAACAAAAAAAATATTAATTTTAAGATAAACAAAATCACCCATTCATATTTTTCAGTTAACAACACAATAACACATTTACTTGTAAGTACAGTACAGTACAGTACTGTATAGTACACTATGATTTCAAGATTAATTCAAATCATATGATTATCATCTTCACCTACCTCAGGTAATCATCATTTATCTTTTAAAATTAAACAAATACATATAACTTCTTGTGAGATGCATTTATTAGTATTGTCTACCCACATACTGCATTATGAAAATATTGGTTATTAATAGACCCTAAAGTTGATGACAATCAAAACCAAACTTCTCAGCAAACACAATGAGAAAATCCTTGGAGCAGGACAGCAGGATAACACCAGTGTTGAGAGTCACCCCAGGTGTGCACCATAACCCATGGACCATGGAGCACCACTTGGCAAATGGAATTTAATGTGAATAAATGCATGTTATGGAATGTGGAATTGGAGAACATAGACCCCACACAACCTATAAATTATGTGAGAAATCTTTAAAGAATTCTGATAAAGAAAGGGATCTAGGGGTGGTTCTAAATAGAAAACTGTCACCTGAGGACCACATTAAGAACATTGTGCAAGGAGCCTATTCTACACTTTCTAACCTCAGAATTGCTTTTAAATACATGGATGGAGAAATACTAAAGAAATTGTTCACGACTTTTATTAGACCAAAGCTGGAATATGCAGCGGTTGTATGGTGCCCATATCTTAAGAAGCACATCAACAAACTGGAAAAGGTGCAACGGCATGCCACTAAGTGGCTCCCAGAACTAAAGGACAAGAGCTATGAGGAGAGGTTAGAGGCATTAAATAAGCAAAAACTAGAAGATAGAAGAAAAAGAGGCGATATGATCACTATGTTCAAAATAGTAACAGGAATCGATAAAATTGATTCAAGAACTTCAAGAACAAGAGGTCATAGATTTAAACTAACGAAACAAAGCTGCCGGAGAAATATACGAAAATTCACTTTTGTAAATAGAGTGGTAGACGGTTGGAACAAGTTAAGTGAGAAGGCGGTGGAGGCCAAAACCGTCAGTAATTTCAAAGCATTATATGACAAAGAGTGCTGGGGAGACGGGACATCACGAGCATAGCTCTCATCCTGTAACTACACTTAGGTAATTACTTAGGTACAGTAATTACCATGATATGGGTTAAGGAACATGTCTGGGGTGACCTAGGACATTGGTTCAATACTGCCATCCTGCTGAAAATATCATCAATATATGTTATCGTGATTTCAGAGTGTTACACTTCACAATATTACTTGGAATTCACTTTTTAAAATAACCCTTCTTCCAAAAATGATAGTACAGTACTTCGAAGAATTATTTGGTTAAACAAAGAAATAGACTGTTGTACCAAAAAAAAAGCTTGTTTTATACTATTGGAATACTGTACTACAAATGCTATGGCAAAAGTGAAACAGTAACTATACACCCTAACCTAACCTGTCCTAGGGTCTAAATAAGCAATCCTAGCCCTAATACATGCACTATTAGACCTCAATACATGTGTGTGCAAATACTAGGACTAGCAAAGTTTAGGTAGTAATGTCGTCTTCTTCTTGTGCCCTCTACAAAATTAATAGCACAAAATGTGAACTTTTAGGGAGGCAACAATGCATTTTTGTACATTTAACCAATAGTTGCAATAAGTACTATCATTTTTGGATGACAGGTTGTTTTAAAAGAAGGTTCATAGTTGTTTAATGATTCATATGCCATAGTGGTTTCAAGAATATCTTCCTTAGATATTTTATCCTGTTTCAGAGATATCTTCCTTAGATATTTTATCCTTAGATATCTTCCTGTTCACTGAAAGTAAGAACAGAATTATCTTCTCTGATGTAAGCAATTCCCCCTTACAATGGACTTTTGAGTTTATAGTTCTTTGGGCTTACTTTGCTGCCATGTCTTTGGAAGAGTGTTCCACTCATGGCTTTTGGAGTTTTGTCCGGGTGCTTAGAGCCTGGTTTTTGAGTCTTCCCCCTGGCACTGATTTCCTTTTGGGTTACTGGATGATCCTCACTTGGTGAGCCCTATTTTCTCTGTGCTCAGTGGTGAGACAGCTCAGGAACCACCAAGGGAAGCCTTCAAGGAAGTCCAACAATTGAATGTTATGAAGCATACCTGTCTGGTGTGTTTTCTCAGTGGCTCCCTATATCTGCCCTCCCTCCTTCAGGGTTTAGTGAATCATCTTGGGCAATCATA
This sequence comes from Procambarus virginalis, assembly GCA_020271785.1. Classification (NCBI taxonomy): domain Eukaryota; kingdom Metazoa; phylum Arthropoda; class Malacostraca; order Decapoda; family Cambaridae; genus Procambarus; species Procambarus virginalis. The sequence goes on from WNGS01001312.1 coordinate 50,512,986, forward strand.
TCTGAGGTGATCAGAATGGCTGGAGCCCTGGTGGCTGGGAGTATAACTAACAGTGGTTGGGGCTGGCTGATGAGTGTGAACATAGTTATCAGGGTAGACAAATTTTCTCCATGCGTTGATTGTTTTGGGACTACCTTTCCTATTGGTCTGGGGTGATTTATCCGCAGACTCTCCATGCTCTACTGAGGGGGGGTCAGATACTGCTTCTGTTCTCAATGGAAACTCATGACTACAAGAGTCATGATGGGGTTGCTTAGGGTTGGAGCTAACCAAACAAATAGTTTAGGAAGTCACAAAAAGGAGAAAATTCCCCAAAAAAGTCCAGAAAACAAAATTGTCTGCCTAGCT